>JANBXA010000741.1:48450000-48792500 GCA_030556225.1 Cricetiscus sungorus
CTCACCTTTCCTTGGCAAAACAAGTACTCGAATCATCAGCCATCTCGTCAGTACCAGAATCCTTGATTCTTGGTCCCCAACATAACACATCATTGAGACTTTCAGAAATAAATTTTTAAGTATTCATTCAGGTATGCTTATATTTTTTATTAAGTTCACGTGCTCATTAACTGAGGTTATTGTGAAAAATATGCCTTGGGAAATAGAGAAATAATTATTTGCAATCCAATACAAGTTTAATTAATTAGTCTTCATATTACAATCAGATGTTTGTAATTGATGAGAGTGGTTAAAACAGCATAGTGCTGACAAGAAGTTCAATATTGACACTCCAGAATATATCTGTTGTAAAGAAGCTATTGTTCTCTTATTGTCCACTCTATCAAAGTTTGTTTAAATTGATTGAAAGAATCATTAAAACTATAACACAGGAGACAGGAGACATAATTCAGAAGAGCTGCTCCCATAAAAGACACATGTTCGAGTTGCAGCATACACATCTGTATGTTGACACCGACCTGCAAATTTGGAATGATCCAACAATGCTAAACTTCACTTGTACCCGCACTCATATGAATATACACACATATATTGAAATCAATTTCAAAAAGAATTTTAGTGTAAAAGAATTGACCACCTGATAAGTTTACAATACACTTTCTCTCAAGCTATAAGGAAAATAAAATATAAAAATTACAAAGTGAAATAAAAAAATTAAAAATAAAAAATTAATAAGACGAAAAACACCCTGTAATCTTTCCACTATCTTATCTGAAAGTGCCATACAATGCAATGAAAATTATGTTTTTTATTATTGTCCAATTATGATTAAGATTATATTGAAGAAAAATCCAATACTTAAAAATAATCTAAATAGCATTAAATCAGTTCTGCAGACATATACAATTTTTAAGAGCTGAAAGACCTGCCAAGTGCAAAAGATCAAAGAAGGAATTTCAGGGAATCTAAGAAATTACCTCTAAAGCAATTTAGTGTAGGATGAGATCTTACTTCTAAATGAGATTAAAATGTGCTTTCAAAATTGTACACTAAAATAATTTTTGTGTTTGAAGCATATAGTAAAACAAAACCATTAGTTAAAATGAGAACTGAAAAACTAGAGCAAAGATTCAAAAACGTATAATCAATGTAGTTTATCTTTATTATTATTATTTTTTTCTTATTTTACTTATCGATCCCAGTTCCCTTCTCTCTCTCTCCACCCCCTCCCCCCACTGCTGCCTCTTTCCCTGCCAAGTGCCCCCGACATTTGGAGTAGGGACTAGGCTCTCCCTCCTGCCTGTAGTTTAATGAAATATCCCTTCATGGGATTTGCGCTCCTCCCCAAGTCCATTTGTGCACCAGGGATACAACCTGGTTCCACTGTCCGAGGTTCCTTATACTGCCCAGGCCTTCTGAGAGCCATGCTCACGGGGTCTGAGTTGGCCCAATGCTGGTTTCCCAGCCATCAGTCTGGGGATCCATGTCTCCCCCTTGTTCAGGTCAGCTGTCTCTGTGGGTTTCTCTATCCTGGTCTTGCCCCCACTTTCTTATCACTCCTCCCTCTCTGCAACTGGATTCTAGGAGTTCGACTCCTTGTTTAACTGTGGGTGTCTGCTTCTGTTTCCATCAGCTACTGGATGAGGGCTCTATGATGGCAGATAAGGAAGTCATCAATCTCATTATCAGGGAAGAGCATTTAAAGTAGCCCTTAGGGTTGCTCATAAAATGCATAATATACTAGTCGTCTTGAAATATCTTAATAGCATTATTTTTCAAAAACTGAGAAATATTAAATACGGATAATAATGATATTAACAATGTACTAAAGTTACAATGCTAAGGTTCCTATGGAAAACATTGCAAATTATGCATATTTTTAAAAATAAATAATTCAATTTAATAAGTCAAAATCATATAAACAATGAATGAAGTATTTTTGAAGCTCTGTAAGTTGTTATTAGAGTTTTGCTCTTCAGTTTCTGGAAATTCTATCATAACTTCTGCGACATTCCACATTTTCTTCCTAACTTTGTTTTCTTATTTTGGCATTTCTTTGCTATGATAAGCACTATGCCAAAAGCAACTAGGGAAAGGAAGTGTTTATTTTGGCTTACAATTCCTGGTCACATTTCACTGAGAGAAGCCAAAACAGGAACTCAAGGCACATTAGAAACCTGGGGTCAGGAATGGAAAGATTGATCATGTTGAAATGTTGCTTCTTGACTTGTATGCCTAGCGTGCTCAGTTTGGTTTCTTATACAAACAGGTGCCCCTATCCAGAATGACCCTGGTCAGAGTGGACTGGTCCTTTCACCTTAAAACATCCATCAAGAAATTGTTCTACAAATTTGCCCCAAAGGAGGATGATGGAGTCACTCATTCCCAGTTCCTTTGCTGAGAAGACTTTGCTTGTATCAATGTGAAAATAGCTTATCAGTTCAATCATTATGTAATTATCACCCCCTATACTTTCTGTTCTATACCCATCAACAGAGACAGCTTACTTAGTTTTGATGTGATTGGTACCCTTCATCATTTTCAATTACTTCAGAAGATTTGCTCCACTTGAACCCACTTAATCCAGAAGAAAATACACTGGAGTTTTCAGAATTGGTCAGTTAGTAATTATGTGTATCACTTCTATGAATGGCTACTTCATAGTTTATTAATCTATTAATTGAGTTTTGACAAGGCTGATTAGGTAAATGGGGATTTAAATTAGGGTGTTTAATCAAATAGTCATATTTACATCAAAGTAAGCTATAGTAGTCTTAAAGGATACATCACATAAAAATCCTACTATACCAGTGTAACTTTGATACATGGTAAAAAAGAGGGCCTATAAAACTCAAGTTTCTCATCATATATTATGATAAAATTAAGAATTATGTGCTTATTATATGGCTACAGCACAAGTAGGGGGGCTTCATTGGTGTGATTTTCTTTGTATTCTCTTTGAAAGTCATATCCTGAAAAGGTTGAAGAACAGAGTTTTCAATGTGAATAAGTATTAGGAGATGTGTTAACATTTTGTTTAAAATTCTCATTTTTGGATCTACGCACATTTTTACTTAACCTTACTATTTCATAAGTTACTTTGGATTCTGATAATATAGATAAACTAGGGTATCAAAGAATTCTAACACACCAGGCAGTGGTGGCGCATGCCTTTAATCGAGGCACTCGAGAGGCAGAGGCAAGCAGATCTCTGTGACTTCAAGTCCAGCCTGGTATATAGAACTATTTCTAGGACAGCTAGGGCTGTTACACAGGAAATCCCTGTCTCAAACAAACAAACAAACAAACAAACAAAAACAACATTCTAACACATTCACCGCAGTAACTGTGGAAACTGAGTGAGGTGGTGGTTCGAATAGGTATGGCCCCAGAGACTCATGTATTTGTATACTTGGCCTACAAGGACTGGCATTATTCTGAGGTAGCCTTGTCAGAGTAGGTGTTGCCTTATCTGAGAAAGTGTGGCACTTTGTGGGTGGGCTTTAAGGTCTTATATCGTCAAGTTCTGTCTAATGCCAGACAGAGTTCATTTCTGGTTGCCTGGGAGACAAAGATGTAGAACTCTCAGGTCCTTCTCCAGCATCACGTGTGCCTTATATGCCAACATGCTTCTTGTCTTTGTAATAATGGGCTAAACCTCTGAAACAGTAAGCATACTGTAGTTAATTTCTATCATAAGAGTTGCCATGGCCAGTGACTCTCTTCACAATAGACCCCCTAAGACAAGTAGCGAACTAACCTCTGAAAAATAAAGCAGAAACAAGAAAAATGTATATACTTCTGTATATATAAACATTACACACAGGAAGACACTCACACACTAAATGAGCTAAGCTTCTAAAATAGTATCCAGGATATAAAATTGTAATGAAAATAAGGTTTCCACTGTGTCAAAAGATGTGCAGTCATATAATCCCTAATAGAAAATGACAATTGCCTACAACAAATTGCCTCTAAAAGATTAAATCTTGTTGGGTCCCAAAGAGTCAATGTGTGCTAAGTTTTTTTCTTGTTGATGCAGAGGACATAATTGAACCTTTGGAGTACCTCCAGTTATCAGTCAACATTCTGCTTTTAAGTATGTGCATGGAACTCAAGAGGGAAAATAGAAAAGAGAAAATTCTGCATCAGCAAAGCTACCTATTTCAGACATCAATAAATCAATAAATAAATATAGTTAGTGCCCTAAAAACCATGGTAAAACATTTCTGCTTCAAGTTTTTTTTCCTCCTTTTTTAAATTTAAATTTGAAACAGAACTATTTTTATGTCAATCCCAGTATCCCCCCTCCCTCCCATCCTCCCCTATCAGCTCCATCCCAAACCCCAGCCCATCCAATTTCTGTTCCACAGGTAGGATGAGGCCTTCCATGGGGAGTCTTCCAAGTTTTTCATATCATTTGGAGCAATGTCCAACCCTCTCCAATGTGTCTAGTCTGAGAGAGTATCACTCTATGTGGGATGGGCTCAAAAAGTCCATTTGTATACTAGGGATGGATTCTGATCCATTACTATGGCCCCATAGACTGCCCAGTCCCTGTAACACCACATTCAGAGGGATTGGGTCGGTCATATGTTGGTTTCCCAGCTATCAGACTGAGATTGATGACTACTTTATATATCATCCTAGAGTTTTCAACTAGTAGCTGTGGAAGCAGAAGCAGACACGCACAGATGTGCACTATCCGAACTCCTGGAATCCAGTTGCAGAGAGGGAGCAGTAATGAGCAAAGGGATCAAGAGCAGGTTAGAGAAACCCACAGAAGCAGCTGACCTCATCAAGTTTGTTCTTAACTAATATTTTTTTTTTCTACACTGTGCAACTTAATTTTAAAATGGCTTGGTACAGTAAGCTCTGTCATATTTAGACACAAAGAAAGGTAGAGTTGTTAGACTTTGCATACACTATGAAGAGATAACCCTGATAAATGAGGAAGTGACAGGATCATTTACATGTGATTTTATTTTAGTAGTCACTAGTTTACTACACATCTACAATATTTTTTGCAATTTTCATATAAAGAGGGTTAGCACTAATGTCCATATAATCCCAAATATAGATTACAACTTGAGCTATATTTCTTTTTTTAATTCTTAAGGTATATTTATGTGCATGGGTGTTTTGCTAGCACGTACACCTAAACACCATGCATGTGGCTGTTGCTCCTGGACATGAGAAGTGGGTGTTGGAGCCCTTGGAACAAGAATGAGCAGTGATTGTAATCCAACATATGGAAAGTGAGATTCATATCCACTTTCTCTGCAAAGCAACACTCTCAACCATGGAGCAATTACAACTTCCCATGTTGCTAGAACACCACATTAATTCAAGGATAAACAACAACATAAGGTGAGGGGTATTTGAAAATGTAACTATAATAATACCTTTCTCAATTATGGGATGGTCTTCAAAGTAGAAGAGGAAAAATTAATTTATGTCTTAAAAAAATGGAAAAATATTAGTATTTAATTATCCTAGGAGGAAATTGATTCTAATTTGAAAAGCCCACTAATTAGCATTAAGTGTTTAACAGTCACAGGAAAAAACGAAAACAAAACAAAAAACAAAAAAACCCAAATATTTATACAAGTAATATTCTGATGTTTCTATAAAATGTTTTGTTTGAGGAATTAGTATTCCGGGAAAAATCACATGCCATGTTAGAATTTGTCATGGAAAAAAATGTTATTAAATGAAATTCTGAGCTCTAATATAAAAAAAAATAACTCTGTGAACTAAGAGGTCATTTTTCAGAATACAGTGACTCTCACCAAAAACTCACTAAAATTTTTTTGAATTTGGAAATGAATGCAATAACCATACCAGTCCCCTGAATTTTTTTTTAACACATCAATTCTTAGTCCTGCCTAACCCTAATATAGTTAGATAAAAAGGATTCATGGAGGTCCTTTCCCTCACTATGTTTTGGTTCTTCATCCAGAGTCAGAATGGACTGAGGATGTCATTAATGCCATTACAGTGGAAGAAATGGAACCTTGCTAGACAGATTGCTGATACTCCAGCATTTCTCTGAAAGAAAATTCTCTTCTCACTAACAGTGTATTCAGTACATACTGAGTTTCTCTTCTAATAGAATCAAGCGGATCCAATACTTAAGATCCCTACCTTCTGAATGCATAAGCAGACATAAACAAATCACTGTAAAATACGTTGATTATGAGGAGAATTTAGAGATTTAAAAAAAAAATGGACATTGGATGGTTCAAATTCTACAAGTGGAAGGACCTGGAAGTAATTGTGTGGATTGGAAGCATAGTACATACTAAGGGGGAATGCTGGACTAAAAAGAGATTGAAGAAGCATCATATATCCTAAAGCATTTGGGTCATACCCTGAAACAATATGTTTGGCTTAGAAAGAGATGGTAACTTCACACTCCTGCCTTCTTCCTCACACAGTTAGTGTTTCAATACATAGAAATGCAGAAGTTTAAAAATCATTCTTTGGCTGAAGTCAGTAGCTCTAAATATTTCAGAACAGTCAAATTAGAAATCCCATTCTTGGTTCACACAAAAGTAAAAAATTATACAGTCCTTCTCCTTACTGAGCAGGCTTAGACTATACTCTGAAATTTGATTTAAAAAAATACTTAAGGAATATTCACATGAAGGAAGTATGCAGAACCCAAATCAGACTATTAATTGCTAAGTATCACAAAGGAACAAAGAATCTACTGATACATTTCAGTTGTGGGTGTTTTCTTTTTAATTTGTTTTTGTTTTTGTTTGTGTAGTTTTTTGTTTTTTGTTTGTTTGTTTGTGTGTTTTTTTTCAAGACAAGGTTTCTCTGTACTACTTTGGAGCCCTATCCTGGAACTGGCTCTGTAGACCAGGCTGGCCTCGAACTCAAAGAGATCCACCTGCCTCTGCCTCCCGAGAAGTCTCAGGACACTGTTAAATTCCTAAAGCAGTTCACATACAACTAGTAACAATTATTGATATTAAATAACAAGTATATCCATATATTGCACATAAAGCTTACCTGCTTTAACTTTTGCATTGCATTCACTATTATAACTGTTTTACATTATGCACTAAAAGATAAAGAAGAGTATGTTCAGGAAATGGAAATGTCGAGAAAATTAAATGAAAGTAAGTGTGAAGAAAAATGCATGTACTAAATCATACCAACACTGGTGTAACAATATCAGTAGGCACACATGTGACTTTCTCAAATTATATCATGGTCACAACTCCCGTTTCTGTGAAAAATGTAGAAAGTGTTTTTAATCTTTGGACTCGCCTGTGTGTGTGTGTGTGTGTGGTGTCAATGTGCACGTGAACTACAGTGATTTAATAAGATTTATGCTGACATATGGCAAGAAGCACTCCTTGGTGTGTTCAGCAAAATGACTTTAGTGATTTCTGAGTTATAAGTGAGCAAAAAAAAATACTTTATAACTTTGTAAAACATTTAGATTTTCATAACTCCTTACATTCCAAAATAACAGCAGTTATAAACTTTATACTTGGCAAACTCACAGTCTTATTTCAAACCCAAGGAAGCTTATGTTGTGAAGTCTATGGAAATATAATCATCTGTAGTCTATTTTCAACACAGGCAGAAGAGGAGTTTAGTTTAAAACCATATTTAACTGAATAATTAAAACCTTTGAAAATACTCTGATTTGTTTAGCAGTGTAGCTGAAATGAGAAATTAGCTGATAGCTTCTAAATTAATATACTCATTAATTTACTCTTTTCAAGTTTAATCCTATCGGCTTAGAAAATTTACAGGTGAATGACGTCCAGTAATGTTTGGCAATTTTTAATCTACTTCTTGATAATTATAATCAGAAAATTATTGGTAATATATATCTTGGTAAAATATTGGTAAAACATATCTTATGAGTGTGGTATTACAAGAAAGGACATGATATATTTAAAAACATTAATGTGGAAATGGATATTCTTTAAACACACACTCAACACACACGCACACACACACACACACACAACCCTTACTAAGGACATAATTTAAAGTGTAAAATGCGGTATAGGTTCAGTTTGAGCTCTGCAGCCTGCTTTTACGAATATGCTATCCTGCTCCATCTTATAGGACTAAAGGCCCATGGAAAAAATTCCTCTGAAATAGTGAGCTCAAATAAACTTTTCCTTCCTGTAATTGCTCTGCTCAGGTATTGCAGTCATAAGGATACCCTAGTAGTAAGTACTATGGTCTACACTCATCATTACAGGCACAAAGCCTGTCGTTAACATTAACTTCAGGTATGAGATGTGCCTTATATGTTTTAGTACTCTGACACTTTTGGCCTTTCTTTACTAATTAATAACAAATGTGTAGCATGTGAGTTTCTTCCAGCCCGCCAATCTGGGCCCACAGCCGCGCCAGCCCCAAATAACACTCAGAGACTCTGTATTTGATACAATCCTGTTGGCCAGTTACCATTATTGTTAATGGGCTAGCTCTGCCTTAATCATTAACCCATTTCTACTTATCTAAGTATTTCCACGTGGTCGTCTTATCGGGGAGCCGCGGCCGGTGTCCTATGTCTTCCCTGGGCTACATCTTGACCCTACTACTTCCTCTCTCCTCCTTGTCTCCTAGCCCCACCTATCTTGTTATCTCATTGGCCACAGTGCTTTATTAACCAGTATGAGAAACATATATACAGAATCACATCTCCCATCACAAATGGATATTTATAATTAATTATCTGCAATTAGTTCACAACAGAGGAGAAGATGAACCAATCACAAATACAACTATTGTATGTCTAAAACTAAGGTATTTTAAACACAAGTAGGTCATAGATGGATGCTCTATATTTTTCTTATCACTTATTTCTGCAAAAACTTATGTGCCTTGATTTTTTTGAAGATATGGGAAAAAAGAAAAATTCTTTTTAAAATTTTTTTATTGTTCTTATTTTACATATCAATCACAGTTCCCTCTCCATTCTTCCTTCCCTCTTTCCCACCCTCTCATGGCCCCTGACCACTCTCCCATCCCATTCCCACCACACACACTCCACATCTAGGGCGATGCCTTCCTGGAGGGGTCTTCTAAATCTGTCAAGTCATTTGGAGTAGTGACTAGGTCCTCCCTCCTGCCTCTAGGTTAAGAGAGTATCCGTCCATGGGAAATGTGCAGCAGGGATACATGCTGGTTCCACTGTTAGAGGTCTAGAGAAATGTCCAGAAACCTACAAGACTGACCCCAGCTAACAATTTGAGCAACAGTGGAAAGGCTACTATAAATGTCCTTCCCTGAGAATGAGATTGATGACTAACTTATCCAACATCATGGAGCCCTCATCTAGTAGCTGATGGAAACAGAAGAAGATACACAAAGCTAAACACTGAGCTGAACTGGAATCCAGATGAAGAGAGGGAGGACAAGACCAGGCTACAGAAACTCACAGACACAGCTGACCTGTACAAGGAGGAGCTAATGAGTCCCCAGACTGATAGCTAGGAAATGATCATTGGACCAACTCAGACCCCCTGAACATGGGTCTCAGTTAATAAAGTAGAATTCTATCACGTACTTTGAAAGTAACAATTTATGGAAAAAATGTTTAAGATGATTTCTTTTATTTTCCAATTATAATTTAAATAAAAATTATATAGACACATATATGTATATCATATACAGTGATCTAAATTAATTAAAAATATACTTTAAGCTTTTATATTCTTAGTTAATTACAACTATTGAATTGTTGGAAGATAACACTTGAAATTATAGTGCTGGTAAAGCACTAATGCACAGTCTACCATACTTAAGACATGTTTGTTCTTTATAGGATGTACACTAGTTCCCAAGACTTTTGGTAGACTAACATATGAAATTATTCATTGACATCGTTAGATTCAGAGAAAAACAGTTCTGAGATTCACTCTTTTCTCCACTGTTTTCACTAGACCATCTTAATATTGTCTAGACAAATTATTTGTGTTTATTAAAAATGTAAGGAACATATAGAACTTATATTAATTGAGAACAGTTTACAAATTGCAATTTCAATGTTTTGTCAATATTCTTCAATAGTTTCTGTATAATAGTTTCCCATAATTTCATTATGGGAAATTTAACACTTGTTAAATTTACTACTTTTTCTTAGCTATATTTTGTGATTTCTGAGTCAAATAATTTACCATCTTCCTAATTAAATCAATCTACTGATTGAGGTATGTTTATTTTGTATCAAACAACATTCTGACTTCACTCCCCCTATTTAAAGTATTTAGAAAATTTATTACTTGTAAATTTGAGGTTCCAATACCTGTGACTGTCTCATCAACAAAGAATAATATCATCTATTTTGATTTAGATGTCCTTATAAATTTGTTTCTGATATTTTTTAAATTGGAATTTTTTAGTATCCTGGGTGTCCTCTTTAAAAAAAACTTCCTCACTATAACTCAATATTATTGTTATTGTTGGCTTTTAAATGTAACAATCTTTAATTATAGTAGTTTCTTTGTATATCACATTTGTTGATGGTTTTTGAGGTAAAAGTATGTTAAATTGTACCAAATGGTCTATTCATATGATTAGAATTTCTGTGTTATTTTGTCCTTCATTCAGACAAATTGAAAAACACTCCATGAACAAGATTTTAGTAATTAGTCATCAGAATCTCTGTACTACTCAAATGAATGAGAAAATGCAGTGTAGAACACGTCAAAATACCAACAGCATTATATTAGAATGGACGATCACTGTTAGACTCTTGAGAGAAACACAAGAACACTGCCTATCCAAATCAGTCTTCAGTCAATGGAGAAAAGAAGCAAAGATTTCCTGGTAGTACCCAACTTTGTAACGTCCTACAATGCTTTACTAATCATAGCAGCATGATCCTACTCTAAAAACAGGAAGAAACATCTGTAGAGCAGATTGGAGCACCTTAAAGTAATCCAGTAAACTTATAATCATATATTTTTTCAACAAAGTTGGTAAGAAGTCTATCGTGGGATCCCACTTCTTTCAGTACTCAAGAGGATGAGACATGAAAATTAAAAAAAAAATTACCAAAGGCAAGTCTGCATAGTGTGGAGAGATCTTTCCTCAATGGATGGAGCAACCAAAAAACAATAGACAACGCTGAGATCATGAATTAACGAAGAGGTAGTATTTCCAGGAAATATTGCATACTTGACTCTAAATAAATAAAGTGAGGCACTTCTATCTCCTGGCTACAAAATAGTTCCATTGCAGTTTGCTCTGAAACTTTCATGTAGAAGATCTTTTGAGAACTCAGTGTCTAGCTGCTGTGCTTCACAATGTGGTACTGTTCTGGGGTAACAAGCTTCCTCAACACCTCCACCTATTTTGTGAATCTCTTTCTTCCTGCCTCTGTTTTTTGGCCACCATAAGTTAAAACTGCATTCTCCACCATAATGCCAATGACTCACTTAGGCCAGAAGTTGATGAGCAGGTATGAAACATGAGCATAAAAACCCATGTGAACATTTCCTACTTTGAGCTGTAGATTCTAGGAAAGTTTGTCATAGAAATTAAAAATGACTAATTCACAATTCAATAAATTCATGAACCTATAATGAGAGATGTCTTAGGACAGTGGAATGGGAAACAGGTTTTTGTACTTGACTCCAAAAGTCTAGGAATGACAGATAAAAGAAAAATAATATTACATCAGACCTGACCTTACAGGAAAAGCAATCTTCAGAAAGAGTTTATCAGATTCAAAATGAATCAATATTTACATAAACTTAGGAAAGTAATATAGGTTCTATGGGGTTAATATTAAGTTATATAAGGACCTCCAATAGCTGACAGCCAATAGTGACAGTTATCATCTGATTAAAGATTGTGATGATAAAAGTTTACATTAATGAGAAGAATAATGAGGGAATAACAAATAAATAAAAATCTCAGTATTGATAATCATCAGAGGAATGGAAACAAACACGGAGATTTCATTGTACCAACAAAAAAGCAAAACCAATGGCTGCTAACAAAACATGGGGAGAATGTATTCTGCCAAGGATATGGCTGAAAGAGACACAGTGGACTCTTGGGATGATGAACACACAGGTGTCTTCCTGGCTTGAGTGACTTCTGTCTCTGCTAGGGCTATCACACACTCTCCTTTTTATTTTTTCTTCCCTAACACCCATGCTGAGATAGGAGATCTATAATCCATCGTTTTCCTAATAAACTTCAACTTTGCTTCACAGAAATAAAAGAGTACAATAAAATTCCCAGAAGACCCAGCAAATTTATTTCCAAAAGGATATGAATTCACTGTGCTGATTTCATTTCTCTGCTGTTTTGCTTCTGTATTGTTCACACTGGTTAAGAAACAAGTCGTGCCTCTAACAATTTGGGAATAAATCATACACAGTGCATATATTCAATCGAATACATAAAACAGCAGCACTGTGAACAGAATTTGAGGTCAGTAATTGAAATAGGCCAGGCATGAGACATTAAGCTGTATGGAATTTCACTCACACATGGGATATAAAAACTTAAACCTCCACAGAAGTGAATCACAGTGGAAAAGACACAATGAGAAGTTGGTCAGTGTATCCAGATGTTACATTATGCACGCGTAATTATATACGTACATAAAATTTTATTTTGTTATATATGAGTTAGTTAAAATATCTAACTTAAAAGGTAGAATACTGCTGTATAAATTAGTGTAAAGTATCACATGTAGATAGTTATGGACAGTTTGTGTTTGAAAAATATTCCGTTCACTGATTAAATTGTCAGTTTTGATATTGGTGTGTTGTTTGAATTTTTTTTTTTCATGCCTCTTCACATTTCATACTTTGGCATACACTAATAAATTCCCACCCTGGTTGTTGATAAAAGAATACAAACTGCATGCTAAAAATCCATGCCGGTGCAATTTGAGACTGATGAAGTCAATGCAAATGTCATGTATGGGCTGTTTCAGGGAGAGAGAGGGGACTGGGATAGTGAGAGAGTGTTCTTGCATGAAAGGCCTGCTTGTTCAGGATGTGAAAATGAACTGCTTGTTGTTGTACCCAGCTGGCTAAAGGCCACACACTTCAGACCTCGCACATTCTTATCATCCCAGGGTTTGAATTGCAAATAATGTATTTTTTTGGCAGTTATGAATATTAGGTGGTGTTATTCAGTAATTTAAAAAAATAACAATGATGTTGTTTTTTTTAAACTCCATGCTGAAAGTGCAAAAGTTATGTCAAGTTCCATAACCCAAAGAATATGTGGCAATCTTGTGAGTATCACATGGAGCCAATATCTTTTATGCTAAATATTTTTTTTGAGAGAAATGCATGATTGTTCTCTAAGTGCACAAGTTTAAATTTGTTTTCTCTGTAATATCTTTCAAAATACAATGTAGCGATACTTTATATTTTATGAAGTGCTTATGTATAATATGTATGCATTATATCTGTAACATACATAGGTAAATATATATGGTAGCCCACAATAAGTATGATTGTTTGTTTTTCTCTCAAACAAAGCAAATGCATTTTTACACATGTTTATTTGAGCTCCAAAAGAGGTTGAATCAGGATACAAGTTAATTAACAATTATATATGCATGTATATTTCATTACAAACATGCCAAGTGACCATAGCATGGAGAAGAAAGTGACTTCTTATATATAAATATAAATATTTTTCCTTCTTTCATTTAATTGAATATAGATTTTTTTTCTCATATGTATTTTGAATATGGCTCATCCTACTCCTCCTCCTACCTCTGCCTCACCTCTCCTCCTATTAAGATCAATTTCTCTTCTTTCTCCCATCAGGAAAATAAAGTCTAATGGATAATAATAATAATAATAATAATAATAATAATAATAATAATAATAATAATAATATATAACATAAATAAATACATTGGATTGGACAGAATAAACAAATGGAAGTATCAGAGCCCAGGAGAATGCAGAAGACCCAGAGACCACTTGATTACACTTTTATAAATCCCATTAAAATTCTCAACTGGATGCCATACCTTATATGTAGAGGGTCTGCTGCAGATTCATGCCAGGCCTGTACATGCTGCCTGGGTTTCTGTGAGGTCATATGAGCTCTGGGCGTGTTGATTCAGGGGGCCTTGTTTTCTTAGCGTCCTCCATCCCCTCTTTCTCTACTCTTTGTTCCTCCTCTTCTGCAGAGTACAGTTATCCCAGAAGGGAGGATTGATGGAGACTTCCCATTTAGGATATGTGTTCCAAAATTTCTCATTCTATGCATGATATTTGGTTGCGGGTCTGTGTATTTGTTCCCATTATATTGCAGGGAGAAGCTTCTCTGAAGGTGACTGAATAAGACACTGATCTATGGGTAGAGTAGTATCTCATTATTTTTCTTTTTTATGTCAATGGGGTAATTTTTATTATTATGTTTTTGATTTTTGTTTTGTTCTGTTTTTCTTTGTGACATGACTTTACCCTTGACTATCTAGTCTCTGGTAATCTTTGTGTCAAATAAGAGTCAGGTATAGGTTTTATCTCCTGGAGTGGAGCTTCAGTTAAGTCAACTATTAGTTGAATACTACCATAAGCTATATTACAAATATAAATATTTAAGTGCTATAATGTTAAAGTTACCATAAATTCATGTGATTTTAACCTTTAAAATGCTTCTGAATAGTTATGAAGATTAAAATGTTTCAAAAATAGATATCAGTTAGGGATTGTCAAGTATTTTTGAAGACTGAACTTATTGTATTATTTTTGTTAATCTAATTTTTTTATAGCTATAACATTTTTAGTTTATTCCATCAATATTGGTCAAATAAGAACTGTTAAGAAACTATTGAACCAAATAGATATTTAACATTAAATGTATGGGTATGGTTCACAACAATCTAAGTGAGTTTTAATAGAGCTTATTTTATTAATAGTTCCATCAAATAATTTCTAATATGAATACATAAATCACTTTTCTTCCATCCTCTCTCCTTCTACCATACCCTTGTGTTTTATTCATTTCCTAACCAGTCAAACTTCCTGCTAGAGACAATGGAAAAATGTTTCAAATTTGGTTATATTGTACCATTAATAACCTTGTTTTAACAGAAAATTCATTTCAGCTCCACTACTACATCTGTTAGTAATAAAAGAATGGGATGAGTGCATAGGAAATAATTTCTTTATCCTGCTATTACATAAACATGTTAGCTCACTATTTTAATATCATACCATTACCATTCATGACAAATATAAGATGGATCATATACAGCAGATTCAGCCTTTGAGATATTAATAGTTACACATATACTCAAGAGTGATTAACTATAATAGAAAGGAAAATTAAGTTGTGAACAACAGCACAACTCAAAATATTAATTAACGCTAATATGTGGTAATTTGATAAGTACATGCAACAAAAGCCACTTCAAGAAACTGCAAAAAATGGCAATTATCTTGTTTGTTATCACAAATTTGTCTACTTTAGCAGAACTAAACTAGATATTCTAATCACTAACAATCAAAAAAGTCTAATGATTTTGAGGATTTCATATAGCAAGATGGCGATATTACTAGTCTGAGCAATGATTCTTCCAAATAAACACAATTTCCTGTAGAAAAAAAAATTAAACATTTTAGAATACAGGTATTTTCATTGTCAATTGAAAACTTTAAGAAAAATTATTCTTCCACATTTATATAATGTTGCACTTGACACATAATACTTGCATGGCTTAGATCAAGTCATATATGATAGACCAGAAACTTTCCCCTCCATTCTTGTACACTAATAGCCCAGTAGAACTTACGAGGATATATACAAATAATGATGGACACTAGAACCTGAGGCTGAGACAAACCAATTTATTATTTACAGCATAAACATTATTCAGAGTAATATGATTCAGTGCTTGCTCTTGTGAACAAAATTCTACAAGAAGGCACCATGAGAATTTGTCCCCTGAAATAAAAACCAGGATTTCAGAGAATTTTGATATTTATTATGGTTTGTGACTATAGGATCATCCTTTTGTAGAATGATAGAACGATTGTGATTATTTATAACCCTAGACTATAAACAATTTATTTTTCTCATGGGAGAATAGCACAGAAATCACAGGCCATTACTCTGGATGTAAGAAATGTTTTAAGGAGAGCAAAGAGAGAGGGATTTCTCTTTAATATGCTAGGATGCTTCAAAGAGACAAACTGCCTCTAAGTATCCATTCTGTTTTCTATTCAAACTATCCTCAAACATAAGTAATCCTCATGGAACTCTATCCTCACATTATGCAGTGTACCTTAATAAATATTCCCTAATTTAAGTTCTATTCAAGTAGCTTCCTCAATCCTAAACCAAAGGGATAAAACAAATAATATTCAGTTACTCTAAAGAACAGAAGTTAAGCTGCATTCATTTTAGCTACATTCCATTTATTAAATCAGCAGCTACTCTCTCCTGGAATTTGGCCATTTACTGTACCTATAAAGACATTAATCAAAGGTTAGAAATTGCACTAATGATTTTTGTGTTATAGCTAGTGCTTAAGCAGTGTATATGACCCTGAGATTTCTAGATGGAGCATAAAATCATATATTTCCCCTTCTTAGCTCATTCTATTATGAAGCTAATATTGAGAACACGAGGCTAAGGTTTCCTTATATGCAATTTTAAAAAATTTTAACCAGTATTTATTTCATTTTTAAACTATTTATCTGCCTATAGTTTTGGTCTCGCCATGTTTCAAAATTTACAGTATTTTGATAGAAGAATTGCCAATAGATTTCTCCAGGCTGTATCCAGAGCATTAACTTTGCCTGTGACAGGATCATACATACATCCCTGCAGTATATGCATATTACATATACTACATTCCGTGTATACTAGCCTGGCATCAGAGGAATGACAGTAAACCTAACTTTGTAGGTAATCACTAGAACACTGAATTTAAATATGTGTGTTGCCACACCTTGCCCAGGTAAAGATTTTATTTTGTACATCCACAGACTGTACCATATTAGTGCTCAAGAACTTTGTAATAGGAGAGAGAGTTTGCTAATGTATAAAGTGATTCTTCTGCTTATTGCCTCATTCACAAACCTACCCAGAAGTCTAATCCTGAAAGCATTTAACTGCCTTGTAAATATATAAACTTTTCCTTTCAGGAAAAATATCTGTTTTAAATTTGACCGGAAGATACATAACAAGTTTGGAAGCTGTTTTTGTATCTAATGATGCTTTTTGTCAGAGCTTGAAATGTAAAAATGACCTTTCCAGAGGAGTTAATGAAACTAGAGGGAGGAACAACATGGAGATTTTAAATTAAAACTAAAGTTGTGGTAAAGCAGAAAAATGTACAATTAAAACTCAGTTTACAGACTACACAATTATCTGAGGGATTACGACAGGGTTGGATATGCTGATAAGAAGACTAGACCATGAAAGTGTGATGCATAAAAGCATTTTTTTCTGCTTCCTTATCAATTTCTTATTATCATTCTTCCCTTACCTTTTCTCTGCTTTTGTCTCTTTAGCTCATTTGCTTTCATATTTTTGTGTCCTCCTTTAGATTAGGTTTTATTAGTGACTTTAACCTCCTTTTAAAGTTGACTTGTAAGAAAAAGCCTCTGCTTCTGTCTCCTGGACATATCTGCATCCTCACAGTGGTGTTGTATAGCCTACACCCAGAGGGCAGAACATAGGGCCTTACATCTTCTGAGGTCCCTAGGGAACTTGAGCTTAGAATACATATTTTTACATCACTATGACCTCATTCCTGATTGAGAAACACATGTCAATTTTAAAAGAGAGTACACAAACAAGAAACTTTCTAGAAGTTTCTCCTTCCCAGTTCAGAGACATGGAAGGGAAATTACAGAGGGAGGCATCTCAACTGTGGTTTGATGAAGGAAAGAATAGGGTTAAGTGGATATTTCACCATAAGATCATAAAGACTCCATAAAAATGAGGAAAAGGATTAAAAGGTGGGGCCCCTTTAACTTAAGTAAGAAATATCCTAGAAAAAAGAGTCAAGTGTGGTAATATGAAAGAGGAAATGTTTTGACATAGAAAACAGAAAGTTCAAAATTCTCACCAAGAAAGAAAGACATTGAGAATCTTCAGCCAAAGAAGCCTTGACCCTAAAAGAAGATTCTTTTTTTTTTTTTTTCCCATGAGAACCCCAGGCATCACTGAACACAACAGGAGTTTCTCAATCCCCTGTCACAAGTGTTCCTTTTTTAATTGTGTCATTCTGCTACTTTAATGCCCTCTGAGGAATACACAGTTATCTTAACATCATTCATTTTTGTTAAGAATATTGCTGTTTAGCATTATTTGTAATAGTTATAACCTGGAAGCAACCTAGATGCCCCTCAAATGAAGAATGGATAAAGAAGATGTTCGTCATTTACACAAGGGAATACTATTCAGTGGGGAAAAGTGGAATATTGAAATTCTCAGACAAATAGATGGAACTGGAAGAAATCATACTGAGTGAGGTAACCCAGTCACAAAAATACAAACATAATATGCACTCATTCATATATGAATTTTAATCATGAAGCAAAGGATCACCAGCCTATAATCCACACCAACAGAGAAGCTAGGAAACAAGGAAGACCCGAAGAGAGACATACATGGTCCCCGGAGAAGGGAAAATGGACAAGAGCTCCTAAGCAAATTGAGAGGAGGAGTGGAAGTTGGTGGGAGTTAGGAGAAACATAAGGGGAGATGAAGAGGGGGAGAAGATATGAGGGAACAGGAAGATTGAGTTGGGGCAGAATAGAGGAGAGCAAGAAAAGAGACACCATCATAGAGGGAGAAAATACAGGTTTAAAGAGAAATCTAGCTCTAGGGAAATGTTCAAAGTTCTACAAGAATGACCCCAACTAAGAATCTATGCAATAGTGGAGAGGCTACCTTAAATGCTCTTCTCTTGTAATGAGATTGATAACTACCTTATATGGCATTCTAGAGCCTTCATCCAGTAGTTGATTAAAGCAGAAGCAAATACCCACAGCTGAGCACTGTGCTTGGAATCCAGGTGCAGAGAGAGAGGAGTGATGAGCAAAGGGGTCAAGACCAGGCTGGAGAAACCCACAGAAACTGGTGATCTGAACCAGGAGGAGCTCATAGACAACAGACTGATAGCTGGAAACCCAGCATAAGGCAGGCCCAGACCCCCTGACATGGGTGTTAATTAGGAGGAGTGGGCAGTCTATGGCAGTGGAACAGTATTTATCCATAGTATACAAACGGACATTGGGAGCCCATTTCACATAGAGGGATACTCCTCGAACCTAAACACACACATGGGGAGTGAGAGGGCCTAAGCCCTGCTCAAAATGATGTGACAGACTTTGAAGTTCCCCCATGGAAGGCCTCACCCTCCCTGGGGAGCAGTAAGGGGATGGAATAGGGGTTCAGTGTGGGGTGGAATGGGAGGAGGGGAGGTAGAGGGAACTGGGATTGATATGTAAAACAAGGTTGTTACTTAAATAAAAAAATATAGAGAAGGAAAAAGTAGCTAAAAATTTTAAAAAAGAAAAATAAAGAATATTGCTGTTCATTTTTCTTGGTTTGTGGAAATAATCACATGAAGGACACTACACAGGCCATGTTGCCAGGTTCCTTTGATCCATTACATTCAGCAATTTCCTGCACTGCAGGAGCATACTTCAGGATTACCATGTATGGCTTGTATTGCTTGTATTGTTTTCTGTTGCTGTTATAAAGCATCATGAGGGAGATAACTTCCGGAAGATAGAATATATTTAACTTTGACTCAATGGGCTAGAGTTCATTCATATCAGTGGAAACAACATGTCTATAAGTGGGGAGCATAGCAGAAAGAGAAGACCTGAGAGCCACGTCTGGAACCACAAGCATGTGGGAGAGATTGATCTAAAAGTGCATGATATTTTAAGTTCGAAAACAGTCCACATTGATATAACCCTTCACCAAAGTGGCACTAACTAAACTTCTCCAAACAGTACCACCCTCTGAGGGCTAAGTGTTCAAATACTCGAGGCAACAGGGGACATGTTTACATGTTTATTTGTTTTTCAACCTCTTTTTATTTCTTCTTTGTGTCTTTCTCATCGTGCATCTTGATTCCTTTCATTTCTCCACCCCTTAGTATCTCCTCCCTCTGCCCTTGTAACCTTCTCCCACAATAAAATAAAATTTAGGAGGAAAAAAAAAAGAAGAAACAGAAAAATTCAATCTCATAATGAAAACTGTAGTTGACACAGTCACGAAGTAAACCCTTTTTGTCCATATGTATTTACTTCCAAGTGTTCATTTCAACGAATCATTATGCTAGTTCGAGACCTCTGGTTTCTGTGATGCTGTGGAGGTTGGGCCTTAACTGGGACTCCTCTTGGAAATCCTACTGTTGCTGTGTCCTGCAGATCCTGTTTTGTGTCTGTAGCACTGGCCCGTTCACATGTTCTAGCAGATCACAGATGGATTGGATGTTGGGGTGAGCAGCCTCATAACCTGGTCCTGGCCCTGGTCCTGGATAGTTGCAGGGATGGCCAGCTCAAGATTTGTGTCTTTTCCTCACCAACAGGGTGAGCTCTCCAGCATTGCCCCGATTGGTTTACCTCGTGCAGCAGTGAGCAAGGGGCGGGGCCAATTCTACTTCCACACCTACACCATCATGGCCATTGGACAGTGTTACCCAGGTGAATTGCAATGGCCGCTCTCCCAAGTGCTGCAGTTGGTGAGGAGAAGGAATAGTTCTCCGACTCTTATGACCTGGGGGCCAGCTTTCCTGTCTGCCACACTGACAAGGCAGGGAGCATCTCTCCCCACCCACACCACTATATGGCAGATGTGGTATGGGGATAAATCTCCCAGGATCAAGTTCTCAGGCATTTCCCTGGCGTCCCTGTCAATAGGTTCAGCTGCCCAGGATAGGTGCAGGGCTGTTTCCAGAGTGCTGCAGCTGGTAAGTGAGAGCATCCAGAGACGACCCCCTATATCTCTCTATGCCTGAGACAGGAGGGAGAGCTGACCCTGAAGTCAGAAGAGCAGGAGAGCTATCCCTGCCCCTCACCAACTGCAGCACTCGGAGAACAGGTCCAGCACCTCCTGGAGCCACACAGTAGAGCCAACCCTGTTCGCAGAGCTGTGGGTTAATGGGCTCTGAATTTGTGAGCAGGAGAGAGCCATCCTCACTTCTCATCAGTCATGTGGAGGTGTGGCGGTGAGGAAAAATCGCTGCCTTCCACTTACCCCTCACTTCTTGCCACCTGTGACACACAAGGAGCTGCCTCACTCGGGAAAATGTGTCCTGATCTTCACTGTAGTAGAAATGGCCTGCCAGCCTATCCAAGCTCAAGCCGCAGTCACCCTGCCCAGATGCACAGGCCAACCTGCATGATTATGCATGGCAGGCACTTCCTACCTCAGCCAAGCCTGCCTCTAAGCCCAGAGACTGCTGATGAAGAGACACCTGACCAGAGACACCAATGAAGACAACACAACAGAGCCAGCTGTCTGAGCCAATAGGACCTTGGGAAAGAGTATATAGGCTGGTCTCACTTCCTCAATAAAGGAAGGAGTCTGCAGCAGCCTCTGCTACTCACTGACCCCAAGTTCCTGAGTTGTAGGTGATCTGTCTTCTCACTCCCTCCCCCAAGGGGTTTCCACACTTTACTTGGTCCCCATTGCAGGAGGCACAGGCTAGCTAGCCCTGAAGGTGTGAAAGCTTAACAGCCAGCTACAACCCACTCTTCTGCTGTGTGGTGCTGAGTGCAAGGGAAGGTGCCATCACCACTCTTACCCCTACCAGTTGTTGAGGGCAAGAGAAATGACCCTTTCCAGCTGCAGTACTCAGAGAAGGGGACCCTGCACCTCACCTAGACAGCACAGTAGAGCAAATAGGGAACATATTTAAACAAGCCAGTGTGTTTCACCTCCTTTCTCCTAGGTTCATTGCCATATCATAATGCAAAACATATTCCATCCAACTTCAAAATGACTCCAACTATCTCAGCATTGTTTAAAATTCCCAAGGACAAAGGCACTTCTGACACTAGAGGCACTCTCTTAACTTTAACTATTGTGAAACAAAACAGCAAGTTATGTGGTGCCAGGACCTAGTGGCACAGCATGCATACTTCCATTCCAGCAAGGAGGAAAAGGGCATGGTAAGGAAATTCTTAACCAAAGCAAGATCAAAAGTCAGCAGTGAAAACAGCAAACCCTAGAGCCCAATCACCCCCAAATCACTTCATGGCCAGACCTGACTTGGTCATTATGTTTATTTTCCCTATTTTGGATGGTTATTTTCTCACTCTAAAGTTTTACTCAAATTTCCCCATCTTTCATCTCAGTTCTCAATTGTTCACAAACGACATTCATTTTACCAGCATGAAAATTCAAAACTATTGTTACTGATCATTTTGTTTTCTATTACCACCTTGTCCTACCACGTTAGCCCCATATCTGCTATTTCAGGTATGCACAAACCATTGGAGAAACTCCCTTAGATGTCATTCTTGACAGAAGTAAGTTAGTAACTTACTTTCACTATAAGGAAATCCCAAGCAATAATTCTTTTAAAAGGGATCCAGTAACTCTGAGGTTAGTGCAAGGCTATGATGAATGGACTCCATATCTATGACATATGAAATTATAGAACTGAAAATTTCTAGTGTTTTTATGTAGAAAATGAATTTTATAATTATGTTTACTTAGGATTCAATGACTCTCCTTTCCCAGCAGTTAATTTTGAGGCAGATCATATCAAGACAGCTATTCATAAGTAGTTTGTGATTATCATCATGATGAGTGCAGGGAATATAAGTTGGTGGGTAAGCTGATTTCAGTCCCAGCATGGATATCTGAGTTCAGATACTTAGCACCCATATAAAATAGTTTGACAAGGAAGTGAAACCCTAGCCTCACTAAAGAGGGAAATATGGGAGGAGCTTGCTTTCTAGTTAGTATAACTGAAGTATTAAGCTCTAGATTCACAGAGAAGTCCTGTTAAAAATGACATGCAGAGGAAAGCTCCCTATATGGGCCCTAGCATCCATTCCTTCATGCAGGCACAACACAACACAACACACACACACTCACACACACTCACACACACACACACTGCTTGTAATAATAAGAAATAATGACACACACACTCACACACACTCACACACACACACACACTGCTTGTAATAATAAGAAATAATGAAATAATTAGAGGATAGGATTTTGCTGCACAATAATTATATTCTTATTAAGTTTAATTGAACAAAGATAATGACATGTACTATCTATGCTCTTTAAAAAGTAACATTTCAGGAGTTCAGCTCAGTGTTTAGCTGTGGGTGTCTGCTCCTGCTTCCATTGGCTACTGAATGAAGCTCTAGGATGTCATATAAGGATGTCATCAATCTCATTATTGGGGAAGTATATTTAAGGTAGCCTCTTCACTATTGCTTAGATTGTTAGTTGGGTCATCCTTGTAGATTTCCGCACATTTCCCTAGTTCCAGATTTCTCTTTAGACCCTTAACTGCTCCCTCTATTATGGTACCTCTTTTTTGGCTTTCCTGTATCCTCCCACACACTCAATCTTCCTGCTCTCTCATATTCTCTTCTCCCCCTGTCTTTCTCTTAAATCCCTCTCCCTTCCCCTCATGATTACAATTTTCTCAGGAGATATTGTCCTATCTCCTTCTTTGGGGGAGCATGTATATCTCTCTTGGGTGCTCTTTACTTCCCAGCTTCTCTGGTGGTGTGGATTATAGGCTGGTGATCCTTTGTTCTATGTCCAATATCCATATATGAGTGAGTACATACCATGTATGTCTTTTTGTGACTAAATTACCTCACTCAAGATGTTTTCTTCTAGTTCCATTTATTTGACTCTGGATTTCAAGATTCCATTGTTTTGTTTTCCCTTGAGTAATATTCCTTTGTGTAAATGTACCACTTTTTCTTTATTTTTCAGTTGAGTGGCATCTAGTTTGTGGCTTCCAGTTTGTGGCTATTACAAATAATGTTGCTATGAACATAGTTAAATAGATGTCCTTGTTGTATGAGTGTGCATTTTTTGGGTATATGCCTAAGAGTGGACTTGCTGGCTCTTGAGATAGACTGATCCCTGGAATGCAGTTGCAGAGAGGGAAGAGTGATGAAAAAAGGGGTCAAGACCAGGCTGGAGAAACTCACAGAAACAACTGACCTGAACAAGAGGGAGCTCATGGCCCCCAGACTGACAGCTGGGAAACCAGCATAGGAAAGACTCAGACTCCCTCCGTGAAAGTGGGTGTCACTTAGGAGGACCAGCAGGCCATGGGGCCTCTGGTAGTGGATTAGTATTCATCCCTAGTGTACAAATGGACTTTAGGAGCCCATTCAACATAGAGGTATATTCTCTCAGCCTAGGCACATGGAGGGAGGCCCTGCTCCTAATGATGTGACAGACTTTGAAGTTTACCCACCCTGAGGAGCAGAAAGGCAATAGAATAGGGAGTGAGTAGAAAGCAGGGGAGGAGGAGAGGAGAGGGAACTGAGATTGACAAGTAAAACAAGACTGATTTTAATTTAAATAAAAAATCTTGTTCATTTAAAGATTTATGTACAAAGGTACACTGCAAGCTTGCTTGTAAGAGCAAAAACAAAACAAATCAAGAGTTGCAAGTGATCTTTAAATAAATTTAGGACCATCCATATTTTAGAAAAATAAAATAAAAAGTGACATATATCAAAAACTGCTCATATTCCAAAAATATATGGAAATTATGTTATGCTTCTATATTTATTCATGCATGTGCTTTTCTTTTAGTTTGAACATGTATTTGTCTGGGTGCTCATAGAGCCTCAAAGAGGTTTTCAGTTTCCGTGGAGCTGAAATCATGGATAGCTGAGAACCTGCAGACTGGGGTGCTGAAAACAAACTCCAGTCCTCTGAAACAACAGCAGATTATCTTAACTGCTGAGCCATCTCTCCAGCTCTCAAATGATGCTCTCTCATCAGTGGGTTACAGTTTGTGCTCTAAATGTAGGTTCTTCTAAAATTGGATTTTCATCTTCCTATTATGAAGTATTGTCATCTCATTTCTTTGGAAACCAATGTCTTATTTTGCACTCTGAAGCATGTATTTTAAATTGTTCACAATAATGTGGTCTAGTTATATTTGTCTACTTTGTGCATGTAATGGAAAATTCAGTATGATTTTACATTGTACTGCTTCTTGTTGCAAACAAAGCACTGTATTACACAGTTTTAGAAAATCTTCTAAATTAGTGAGAAGGTACTGCTTAATCTAAAGTTAATTCACTGGCTTAGAAAACACATCAGGAATATATACATATAATCATCTGTGTTAACACTGAACTTCTTGCAGCTACTTCAGACTTGAGATTCTTTTTGTGATATTTAAAACTTCTTCTCCCTTTAAAAAGCAAAAATGACTAATGTGTCTACCACTATGGGATATTTTTGATTCTATTTTGCCCTGTGCCTACATGACATTAAAAAGGCCCCATCCTATTTCTCATTTACCACATTCTACTCCTACAAGATCACTCTACTTGCCAGCTTAGCTTTACATAATTGTGCCAAACTGGTACAAGAGAGGACATGGATATACACACAAATACATAGACTCACATAAATAAAAACACATAGATAAACAAGATCTATACACACATCAATGTATGAACACACATATACACACATATATACTTGTGTATACAAACACACACATATACATATATATGTATATAAAACTCATGCCAAAATATTCAAATCTAAATTAGTAATAGTAGGTACATCACTACATACTGCAAATGAAATGTGTTTCTGAATTGCAAATGTGATCTATTTTTATATCTAGAAACCAATAAATAGGACACAGATATTAAAGGAGAAGCAGAAAATTAAGGGTAGATTTTAACAGGAAAGGAGAGTAATACAGAGTGAGAAGGAAACACAACACTAAGTATGTTAGAAATAAAGGAAAAACATTATTTTACAAGCCAATTGAAAATTATATACATAATAGGCATATTATGTATTATTTTTACATGCAGACACACATACATGTATAGTGTACACACACACACACACACACACACACACACACACACACACACACACACTTCTCTTATCAATAATCAGAATTTCTAAAAATCTTCAATGTCAGGTAAGGTAAACCTAGCATCATATGTTAACTAGGGGAATTCAAGATATTATTAAAATAATACAGGCTATTAACAACTTTACAATAAGATCCTGTTCCTGGAGGCACAACTCACTTAGGGTGTGGGACTAAGTAGAGTAAAACTGATGCTGACCTGGAAGCCTTTTCTCTGAGGACCGCCTCCCAGAATATCTAAAGGCACTATGCAAACTGCCAAGAGGGATGAGAAATTTTTCTCAAGCTTTCGAACCAAGACAATATCCTCCAGCCTGCCAACATATTTCTTTTGTTTGCTTGGTTTGTTTTTTGTTTTTGTTTTATTTTGTTTTGCATTTTCATTTTTTCAACACAGGGTTTCAGTGTACATCCCTGTCACTCCTGGAACATGCCTCGTAGACCACACCGGCTCCAAACAGAGATCCACATGCCTCTGCCTCCAGAGCGCTGGGATTAACACTGACCCACCTGGCAAAACATTCCCAAGAATATAATAGTGACCCTTTCATCTTGGGGCTAAGCAATAGCTATCTAATTGGACATAAGGCACACTTGCTAGAAGAACATTAATGCCATTAGTGTCTAATCCACCACCACTTTTCTAAATGTTTACAATGTCAAATTGTATTTTAAAGAACTTTTCTGAAGTGTATGTCTCACCACTAATCAAAGAAGCTTCCCTTTGTAACCTGTATGTGTTGATAATGAGCTAATTAATAAAACAAAACAGTTTTTTTGTTTTACTTTGCACAGGAGTGATCCCAAATTTAATTCTTCACTGCTCCTGTGTACTCCCTCAGATTGTTGTCTGTTGTTAATGATTTTACATTTTGTCTGTTATATATGGCTTATCCATCTGTCCCAGTTGTCTGTCTGTGGTTCCTGCCTCTGCTCCTCATCTGATCCTCTCCCTAACACAGTCTTTGCTCTGTGTTAACTGAACAGCACAGAGAGCATCATATGGAGAGAAATGGGAGATTGTTTGCAGAAATATTTAATGGAATGTTACAGAAGTTACTTTACTGATCCAAGCTAACCAAAGATAATACTCAAGACTGCAGACAGCCTTTATCATCCTTTATGCAATACTGCCTCCAATATTTATGATGGCTAATTGTTTTATTTAAATATGCTTCCCAAATGTTGGCTGCTTTCAGCAATTAATTACAACACACATACATTCACAAATACATTATTCTAGGTCAAGAGCTTGAAAGAGTCTATGACAACTCTGAAGTTATGTGTATTAGTTAGGATAACTATGACTGTGATGAGACACTATGGCTAAAAGCAATCTGGGAAGAAAATGGTTTATTTGGCTTAGACTTACTGGTTCAATCTGTCATTGAAGGAAACAGGTTCAGGAGCTCAAGCAGGAGCTTGGAAGCAGGTGCTAATGCAGACACCACTGAGGAATTGAGGAATTCAAGCTTACTGGCTTTATCTTTATGTTTTTCTCAGCCTCATCTCTAATAGAACCTAGGGTCACCAGCCAAGGGTGGCACTACCCGTAATGGGCCCTCCCACACCCATCACTAATTATAAAAATGTATTACAGACATACCTACAACCCTATCTTTTAGAGAATTTTTTCAGTTGAAGATCCCTCCTCTCCAATGACTGTAGTTTGTGTGAAGTTGTCAACACTACCCATCACACTATACATTTAGCTTAGGTTGTGAAAGCTGATTATATGGATTGTCCAATACATAGTATGGTTAGTTACACTGTACTCCTATAACAGTCTGAGTACACAATAGGATAGCAGGTTAAGTACATGGTCTTAAATAATCTCAAAAAGTGGTATTAGCCTAGCTTCCAGATCTAGCAAATGTTTAGTGTCTTAGAAAGCAAGAGATTTTTTTTCAGAAAAGAAAAATATGACCTCAGATGGACACCATTGCAGAAAGCCATAACGGGTCAAAATTAAGTGAATAAGTGACTATGAGGTACCCAACTCTAACTGGATACATCTACTATATAACCTCTATATATAAGGCTCAAGGTAAATAACTTGAAAGGGCCAGAGAGATTGTAAGAACCAGAGAACACTCACATATCAGAAAAACAGTGTTTTCTACACAAGACAGAAATTACACCCATGATATCTTAATAATACAGTTGCAAAACAAGACCTGTATAACAACAACAACAGTTGATTTGTCAATGTGGGCACAGATTTCACCAGGTCCTACCTGTAGAAGAAGGGTTACAGGCTATTTATGCATACTTCCCTTTAGACTGACTTTTAAAGTAAGGGAAATATCATCTGACAGTATTAACTACATCTGACCAAATATCACTTGAATTTAAATTATTCTTTGACTTTTACTTTTCCTTTATGCCAGGAGTAGATATCATGCAAAAAATATGCATAACTACCTACCTTAAATATGCAGAAGATGTGCCAGTTTCCTGATTTTGTTGTTAAACAAAAACATGAAATCAAATTCAACATGAAGGCGACTGAGAAACAAATTTTAGGAAATACTTTTCAATGTCCAGTAAGTTTAGTTGGTTAAACTATCATTTTTGATTTGATGGAAATAAAGCAACAGAAGGCTTGAAAAATGACTCAGTGTCATTTTTCTGAGTTAGGTTTGTAGAAACCTAACTGGCTTCTCCCTATCACTTATAACTATAATTCTAGGAAATACAAACACTTGGTCTTCTGTGGGCACTGCACCCATATACACACAGACAGAAACAATTCCATATACATATGCATAATATAAATAAGAAAATAAGCCCTCTAAAAGATTGTACAGTGAGATAAAAAAAAAGCAATTCATTTTAAATAAGGCACACATTCATGTTTAAAGAACTTGGTTACACTAAATTTTTTGTTAGAAAGAGAACTCATAAAGTAGCAAAATACATATGAGGAGCAAACAGTTTGCCAATTCATATCCTCTCACCTCGGACAAGATCAAGACTCACTGATTCATTATTGATTTAATTACATACACTGTCATTAGTATTTATGTGACAGTGTGCTTATATAATCAATTGCATCATTTATTTCAGGTTTGCATGACCATTCATGTCTAACTTAAACTGGATAAATTAAATTTATCAGCAAGGTAAACAAATAAAACAAAAGGGCTTATTCCAAAGCTTAATCTACAGTACCATAGTAAAGTTTAATCCCTGAAACCAAAAGACACAACCCAAGTTGATTCATAAATAAGGACAAGAATGGTAGTATCAAAAGGTAGATCTTCAAATGAGCCTTCTCAGAAACTTTGCTTAGACCAACCGTTTTCATTTGTGTACAATTTTAATCTGCAGATAAGTCTAAAGTTTTATACATTTCACACCATCAGTGTCTACAGCCAGGCATGGAAAAAACTACACATTTGCTTATAGAATCTTCGTTGCAGAACGAAGACAAATACAGAAATAGAGCAGAATCTTGAGCAAGTTTATACAGTGTTAAGTAAGGAAATTCATAGCATAAGTATGGGCATTAAAAGTAAAAAAAATGTGAAGCTAACTTTTCATCCATCAATTTATTTATGACATTGGGAACCCTTTTAACTAGGATTCAATGATTTTGGTGACTTATATTACTCATATTTTCACTTTATTTGTGTGATACATGAATGTGATTGCTCTTTTTTTTTAATTCGTTCAAGTCATAACTTGTTAAAGTACTTTAAATTAACTTCTTGGACCTCAAATGGGATGCACACCTATATATTTTCTATTTTGATTGTCTTCTAAATCTGGGAAATACAAGAGACTGACTGTCACTTCTAGTTGAAAATGCATTTGATATGATATCTTTTTGCTCAATGATGAGAAGAGATAGATGTGAATCCAAGTTTTGCAAGCTTCATTTGGCTATACCAGTCCTGGAACAGAAACTTGGAAAAAAAATTTCAAAACTGGTAAGAAATTGCTCATTTTTAAATTTTAATTAGCAAGAACTGTCACATGCACCATAGTGGTTAAAACTCAACAAATTTTAAAGTTCTGTCTGAAGTTTTTGAATAATTCATCTGAAGCAAGTGATTTTTTTCCTTCTTCTAGAAGTTCTTACAATGTGTTTTGATCATATTTATTGGAGATCTAACCCCATTTCACAGCACACTTAACTATGTCTTATTTTCAAATTCCCTCAAGCCTGATAAGTGCTACCCACAAATGCTGTTGGATATGTTCCCTTCACTGGAGAATTGCAACCCATGAGAGGCTACACTGTTAGAAAGGCTGTCTTTTCCTCAGCCAGTTACTATCAACTGTCTTGATAAGGTCTTACTTATCGTGGGATGAGATTTTATGTTTCCCTCCCTTTTCTTGAATTTTTGAAAGTCTGATATGTAATATCTCAGATACTCGGAGTTCAAGCTACAATTGTATAATGAGGAATAATGTTAAATTTAAGGGGGAATAGGAAGAGAGAGCAGAGAATGGATGGAAGAGGAATAGCTAACAGAAAAATATTTCAAAAAAAATTTGTGGAAACTTATCATGGAAGTTTCCTAATATTCATACATACACATTTTAGGAGCACTTGCTACTTTTCCAGAGCACCTGAGTTCAACTCCTAGTACACATATCAATCAAGGTCACTAGTTCCAGGGGATCTGATATGTCTTGCTTCTTTAGACACGTGCACTCATATTCACAAGGATGCATGGGCAGTGCCACATGTGTGGGCAAAGTGAATATCTCACTATAATGATGTTTCATCCCAGCAATAGAAACTCTCACTAAGACAGGAAATTAATATTTTTTGAAAGAGAATCTAAATGGAGTTACTTTATATCAGGTTACAAATGCCTTCTTAGATATGACAAGATAAGAAATAAAAAGCAAGTTGCCTGGTGTGGAGACACATGCCTTTAATCCCAGTACTCAAGAGTCAGAGGTTGGCAGATCTCTGAGTTCAAAGCCAGCCTGGGATACACAAATAAACAAGTCTGGAAAAAAATGCAACAATATGGTGCCAGGAATAGGTTATCATTTTTGGAGTTGTTGACAAATGATGTCACTTGGTTTCATAAACTACATATTGCCAATGATATTAATTACCGTCCAGGACTTGCTAGTAAGACCCCATCACTGAAAAAAACACACACTTGAGGAATAGAACATGGAAAAATCAAGTTGATAGTCATATGGAAGCTTCATTCCATCTGGCTAACTATTGTTGTACCTGAAGTTTCATTTAGAAGACAAGAGAAGGTTTATCTAACTATGACTCTGGCGCTCTACAATATAGATTGGCTACCACATCATTGAAGATACCTTCAGCCAATTATTGCTATGGATATTAGGCTTTAAAACTGTGACAGATTATTGATTACTTTTCTCCCTTGAAAACTTGCACAGAACACTGATAATATGAGAGAGAGGTTGGTAAAAGAATTCCTGATACACAACTGACCAAGAACAAAAATAAGCAACCTTGGTATTACTAGTCTTGTTGATTGTGTGTGTCCTTTCCTTACACTTATAGGGGGTTCCAAAGAAGACCACCACATTCTTTATTAGAATGTTTTTTACTTTCTTTTTATGTTATAAAGATAGAAAGAAATGGCCTAACAATCTAGTACTTAATCATTATTGATAAAATTAAATCCTTCCAGTATATTGTGACTTCTTACTTTATAAAAGAAGTGATTTTGAAGTTTCCCTGTTATCTGTAGAAAAAAAATGTGACTGCATTTTTAGAGACCTGTGAGTTGAATGTCAACGTCTCTTTCACCTGAGCTAAACACTCAGAAATTTTGCACTGAAGCTTCCCTTAAAATGCAAAAGACATCCAACAATTTATTTTTTTTTAAAGACAGTTTATTATGTGTACAGTGTTCTGCATGCATGCCAGAAGAAGGCAGTAAATCTCATTACAGATGGTTGTGAGCCATTACACATGGTTGCTAGGAATTGAACTCAGGGCCTCTTGGAGGTGCTCTTAACCTCTGAGACATCTCTCCATCCCAAGAAGATAGATAGTCATGGTTATAGTTTACCTTAGTTAGGATTAAAGTTAAATTACATATAAAGCTTTAGACTCACAAAGATAGGACAGATGATAGACTATTGTAAATCTTTCTAAATGTTAATGGACTGAATATTGTTAACTATAGTTTTTATTTGATTACTGTTTTGTTATATATTTTACTATGTTAAAGTTAAAACCCTTCTTTATATTTTAGACAGAAAATAGGCAATGGTGGGGGATGTCATTTTGTATATATGATTCTCTTATTGGTTAATGAATAAAGCACTGTTGTTCAACGGGAAAGCAAGATGGGTGGGACTAGAAGACAAGGAGAATTCTGGGAGATATAGTAGAGAGGGGTCAAGAAGTTGGCCATGAGAGGATAAGAGGTCTGGATTCTCTCTCCAGTAAGACCATGTGGAAACACGTAGATTGATAGAAGTGGGTTAATATTAAGACAGAGCTAACCAACAAAAAAACTCTAGTAACTGGCTAACATATATATATATATGTATATATATATATATATACATATATATATATATATATATATATATATATATATATATACGCAAAAGACAATGATTAGATGGGAGAAAAAAGAGCAAATAAACATGATTCTGAAGTTAGCCCAAGATGTAGAGTACAAGAGGAACAGTGTGGGTAGTTAATTTTGTCATTGATAAGGTTCATCAAGGACAGGATCAAAAGTTCAGTTATAGAGCTTTTGGTAGTAAATTTGAGGCCTTAGCAGGCTTGGCTCCTAAATAAACTAAATCAATGAAGAAAGAAAGAAACAAAAAAGGAAATAAAAAAGTGACAATTGAGCCACATGGATTGAAGCTTTCATTTAATTCTAATTAAAATTCAAATTTTTACCAAAATATTAATATATTATATTAATTTTCAGTAATATATGTGAATATAGGTCTTAATTTCTTTTCCATACTCTCTCATATATGGACACACCCTCCCTTTTTCCTAATATACTAACTGATTTAAAAAGCTCAAACCATAAAGGTGTTATATTCTACTTTTCAACCATTACAATTATCTGTTTGTAAATACCCATTAAAGCATTTGAAGTATTACCTCTTATTTAATGTGGAAAAAGTTAATTAGAAAACCCACTGGGAAAAAAAAAAGCTGTTGGAATATGCTGCTGACTTCTGCCACCCATGAAATTGCATACACAGCACAGCAATGAAAACAAGTAAGAAGAAAACACATAAAATCTGACAGTCTTTCAGAAAACTGGGAACTGGGAAAGTGACATATGCATGTCATAATAACTTTTCACAGTTTATACATTAACAATTTATTATTTTCATCTCTAGTTATTTCCTGTCCCCTGAACCACAATCCTGAAGAATTCATTTTCTATTTACTTTATTTCTAAAAGGAAGGGATTGAGGCTAGATAGTTTTAAATAATTTTCCCAAGATCACAGAATCTGGAATGTCAAATTCATCATCTATCCAGTTACCATGCATGTAGGATTTAAAATCAACTAGCCTGACAAAATATTTGTACATCTTAGATAAATAAATCATATGAATGCTCATGTAAGGAATACATAGGTCATATTGGAACAATAAACCCAGAGTTCATCTGATAGCCTCTCTTGTGAGGAGTCACTCTCATAGTGTCAGGAGATGCTATGTAAGCTGCCAATGAGGAAAAAAAAAGTCTACTTGGCTGTGAAGTCACAGTACACAACAACAACAACCAGCCTACCAACATGGCAAAGGGTTTGCAAGCATGCACTCATGCTTCTTTAACCATGGGGACAATTGGCAGCTGTCAAATAGGACTTAAATCTACTCAGTAGAAGAAAATCATGCCTGATATTGTAAAAATATGCCTGTTGCTGGTGAAACCATGAACATTACAAGGAAATCACCTGCCTCCAGTTTCCCAAACCAGTGTAATTCCTCAAAGCATTCTGCATACTTTCGCTTATAAGCACAGAAAAGTGTTTCTCTAGCCTTCAGTCAAAAGCTTCTTCTTACAATAGACAGAAACTATCATTAAAAAAAAAATGCACAGCTGGTTAAACTGAGAGTACTGTTTTCTGGATGACGACTTCCAACTGCAACATAAACATCAAAGTTCCTACATCTAAGACCCAGAGAACATAGTGGATGATGGAGAAGGTTTGTGAGAGCATGAAGATCAGCCTGCCTGCTATGAGATAGTGTTTACTATAACTGTGTATGCATGAAATCTCACCATTATAGTTGCCCAAGCAAGAGCTGAGCAATGCCAATAGCAGTATTAGTAGCATCCCAATTAGATGAGGTAACACTTACAGGACTCCATTAACATATGAAAAAGATATGGTAATTAGTGATCACTAGCGGCTTCTGAGAAAGAGAAAATTAGTCTTCTGCAGGAAACACTGTCTTGATAGGGATTTATCCTAATTGGTCAGCACTAAGGACACATAGGGGTAAATAGCACTGTTGTTACTTATGTGTGTTGTGTGTCTTTGGATGTATGAAAATAATAGAGAAGAAGAGATCATGGATAGAGTGCAACTTTAGAGAAGTCGGGAGTTGTTGGGATTGGGGAAGGGTGGTGTCTTAGGATTTCTATTGCTATGAAAAAGACACCATGACCAGCTAACTCTTCTAAAAGAAATATTTAATTGAGGTGGTGGCTTACAGTGCCGAAGGTTCAATCCCTTATCATCATGGTGGGGAGCATGTCAGTGTGCAGGCAGACTGGTGCTGGGTACATATTGATCAGAAGTTAATAGGAAGTCAGCTGTGTGTCACACTGAGGGAAGCTTGAGTAAAAGACCTCAAAGCCTATCATCATAGTGACACACTTCCACTAACAAGGCTACACCTAATTCAGCAAGGACATACTTCCTAATAATGTCAGTCCTATGAGCTTATGGGCGCCAAATACATCAAACTATGGTAGGTAGAAATTATGTACATTAAGTATTCAGGCATAGAATTCTCTAAAATTAATAAAAGTATTTTTGAGAGAAGTGCATTTTCCCTGTGTAATAAATTTAATTTAACTATAATTTTATATGTAAAACATCCATAACAAAAGGGTATTTTTCAAGATGTCAGGGAATGGTAATACAAGTTGAATTTTATGAGATAGCCACAGTAGTTCATTTTTTTGACATGGTATTATTCATACAAATCATTGAGAAGAATACACGCAATTACTTTAATTCTATAGTTTCTGGGCTATTACTCTCATAGAAACACTATTTCAAAACCTATTTCTAATATAGCTAACTTTCAAAAAAGGTAACATGACCAATATCTCATTTAAAATTTATCAATCTTACTCTGTAGAAACTTCTAAATAGGCTAAGGACAGAGATAGCCTTTGCCTCCCACGTATCAGAAATTCACTAGTTATCACACTCCAAGAAACACAGAGAGTTACTGCTGTATAGATGTAATAGCTTTGAAGATATAAAAATATGTGGCCAGTGAGATGGCTCAGGACTTCAAGTGACCTACAGCTCACCCTCGCCACTAGAATTTGATCCATTGATTCTAAATGATAGAAAGGAAACAAACAAATATAACTGTGGGTTATATTCTGACTTCCACATACACACTGCTGTTGCAGGATGTTTGATCAACTTGTGTGAAGACTTATCACTGTTTTATTCTGACTAGTTTAATAAATAGCTGGATGGCCAATAGCTAGGTAGGAAGGGATGAGCCAGAAATAGAAACTCTGGGAAGAGGAGAAGTTTTATTCACCAGCAAGACACAGAGGGAGTCAGATGTAAAGTATGGAGAAAAGGTAAGCAGCATTGAGGCAGAATGTAGATTAATATAAACAGGTTAATTTAAGTTTTAAGAGCAAATTGGGAACAAGCCTAAGCTTAGATCATAATTAATGAAGAGTCTCAGTGTCATTATTTGAGAGCAGGAGGTCCAAAGAGAGAGTCCAACTGCACACTGCATCAACTGCATGCATGTGCACACACAGACAGATAGATATGTAAATAAATCAATAAATGTGATTGTAAAGCAATATGAATATTATTAGAATTTTCATACACATTTATAAAATAGTTTTGTGTTACTTTCAAAAATATGTGGGGAGATCCGGGGAGATGGGAGTAGTGAAGGCAGGGGACTCTGGTTGGGATGCACTGTATGAGAGAAGAATATATGATGGGAGATGTTATTCTGTATATATGTTTCTCATACTGGTTAATAAAGCTCTGTGGCCAATGAGATAGCAAGATAGGCGGGGCTAGGAGACCAGGAGGAGGAGAGAGGAAGTAGTAGGAGTCGAGATGTAGCCTGGGGAAGAAGCAGGACGCCTGCTGCGGCTCCCCAATAAGATGGCCACGTGGAAATACTTAGATAAGTAGAAATGGGATAATAATTAAGACAGAGCTAGCCCATAAACAATTATGATAACTGGCCAACAGGATTGTATCAAATACAGAATCTCTGAGTGTTATTTGGGGCTGATGCTGCTGAGGGCACAAACTGGCTGGTTGGCGGGCTGGCTGAAACATACACGCTACAGATGGCGCCCAACGTGGCTGTAAGAACTTTCACTTAAAACTAATAAGAGCTTAAGAAATGTTTTAGAAACAAGGGAACAGAGACTAGCAAGACTTCTTAGTAGCAGCATTTTCTTGGTTGGATTTGTTTTGCCGTAGACAGAGAGTTGCGCGGCTCCTTTAAGGGAGGTTTCCAAAATTAGCATAAGAGGCAATAAACCTCCTTGCTTTTAAAGAGCTCTGCTAACAATTCATTGGTGTGTACAAGAGCTGCAATGAAGGTTTACACTGTGTTTTAAAAAATACGCTGGCTTTGGAGAGAAAAAGAAACAGGATACAATGGTTTACAAAAGAAAAAAGGAAATGAAATGGATGGGTATTGTGGCGCAGGCCATTAATCCCAGCACTCTGCAGACAGAGGCAAGCAGATCTCTGTGATTTCAAAGTAAAACTGGTATGCACTGAATTCCAGGACAGATAAAGTTACACAGAGAAACCCTGTCTCAAAATATGTAAAAATAGAAGTAGAATAAATAGAGTAATAAAAAAGCCATGTAAACATGGAAAACACAGAGAAATTTTGGATACTATATGCGATTCTGTTGTCTTTAAATTATTTGATTGCTGAGAAAATAACTACTGATAAAAGAAATGCTGCTGGATTAATTCAATTTATATATTTTAAAAATGCTTTGACTCAAATATTTAAGCCTAAGGACAAGTTACTGGGGAAAAGGTTTTCTATTTTTGTTTCCACAGAAAATGAAAAGCTATGGATTCATTCCAGACTTATATGGTTTGATCAAGCCAGACCCCCTGAAACAGCTCCCCAGGTGATCCAACATTCAAAGCAGTTGAGACAAAGCCTTGCAGACTACTGCCAAGATTTCTGCATCTTCTTAGGATCCATTACAGCGCCCCCTACCAGCAGGAAGTAGTTTGGAAAGAACGACGCCCAAATTCCCAAATATTGTTTATAAATGTTTGTTTTCATTTAAATGGGCTTGGTTATAACTGGTTAATGACACAAGCAACCTTTTTAAAGGTAAAAAGGGGATTATGGTATAGATATAAATACTTTGCTTTAAAATGGATTTTCTTTTATTGATGCAATTTAAGGTCAATTTTGTAATATGTATATTTCTCCTAATATTTAGGTATTGTGTTAGGTCAATTTTATGATATGTATATTTCTCCTCTTATTTAGGTATTGTGTTAGGTCAATTTTATGATATGTATATTTCTCCTCTTGTTTAGGTATTGTGTTTATATAGCTCATTGGAAAATGTAATGTATAATTGAGAGTAGCCTATGATTATGAAAACTTTAGAGTTAAGTTAATTAGGATTTCTAGATATGCAGAGATGTATTTGAGATGAATAGGCATTCTTCAAACCTTTCAAAGACCTACAGAATATGGCATTTAAAATGGTTTAGGGATTTTCTTGACAGGGAGGCACAACTGCTCCTGATAACACCACCTGCATCAAAAAGGAAGATGGACATTGAAGTAACTCGTTACGAAGTTTGCTTCTAATATGGCAAGACTAGCCATTTGGTCAAGGTACTGCTCTTCTGGACTGTTTGACTTTATGTTGTAGAAACTGGACATGCAGGACCCACAACAAGGTGACTGCTGATTCAAGATGGACATTGCTACAGGATTCCTGCTTCATGGAATAGGATGCCAGACAGCCAGACAGTCTACAGGACACAGAAAAGTTTCCTGCCTTGTTGAGGAGTCTGGACACACACTATGGCCTATGGGCTGAAGATGGAACATTACAGAAGAACTTCGGGTGACTAATCAGGCTATGAGTTGTCTCTGTCATTTCTAGAGTTTATATATTATCCTTCTGTGGTCTTTGATGGAGTTGAAGACAGATAGTTATTGTTACAGTTTTTTTTAGTTAGGATTAAAGATAAGTTACATATAGGACTTTTTTCACAAAGATAGGATAGATGATATTTTCTTTAAGTCTTACAAAATGCTAATGGACTAAATATTGTTAACTGTGATTCTTATTTGATAACTGTTGTATGGTATATTTTGCTATGTTAAGGTTAAACCCCTTCTTTTACTTTAGACAGAAAAGTGGAGATGATGGGAGATGTTATTCTGTATATATGTTTCTCATACTGGTTAATAAAGCTCTGTGGCCAATGAGATAGCAAGATAGGCGGGGCTAGGAGACCAGGAGGAGGAGAGAGAAAGTAGTAGGAGTCAAGATGTAGCCCGGGGAAGAAGCAGGACGCCTGCTGCAGCTTCCCAATAAGATGACCACGTGGAAATACTTAGATAAGTAGAAATGGGTTAATAATTAAGGCAGCGCTAGCCCATAAACAATAATGGTAATTGGCCAACAGGATTGTATCAAATATAGAGTCTCCTGCATGTTATTGGGGGCCGGCACGCCAGACCAGCGGCGGGCGTGCTGGCCGGAAACATACACACTACAAATATATATTTTAATAAAATAAATAATAATAAAATTTCAATTCAATAAATAAAAGTGATAATAAAAATAAACTATAAAACATAAAAAAGAAGCAAAGCCAACAATCAGTAAATAAAATTTCAGTAAGTTAAAAATCATCTGTGCCCTTTGTTGACTCCTTATAGGAGCCCTTACCCACGAGGAGGAGTGGATTAAGGATGTCCTGGGGGTGGTGAGGGAGGGTCGGAGGTAGACTGGCAGGGATAACTGTGGTTGGAATGTAAAATGAATGAAAATTTAAAAAATGGATGAAAAAAACGGAACCACAAAAGTGCTTATCAGAGGTGAGCACATTAATATGCACATTTTTGTTTTATAGAATGGTTCAAAATAAATTTAAGTAACATGTAAAATAATGAATAAATAAGAATATCTTATCTAAGAGTATAATATCTGTTTCACACCAAATAGAGGAGAAACAGCAACCATAGGATCAAGGGAACTATATCAGGGTAAACTGTAGAAACAAAATATGCAGCAGAAAGACATTATAGAAAAGATGAACTCTAGAAATCTCTGTGACATTGTGTGTTGGATTGATGTTATAATTCTGTTGTGTGTCTAGATGCCTTCCAAACAAATCCTCCTAACTCCTCAAGTACAATATGTCCTTGAACATTTGATTTTGGCCAAGAAGCCAAAGACAATCATTTGGAATCCTTCTGAGCATCCCAGAAAAGACTAGAAATGTCACAGTACTTGCCTCTGACGAGCGGCTCTGATGAATTGATAGTGACTTGCCTGAGACTTCAGTTAATCATCTACACAGCTGGAAAAGTACAGTTAACGATTAAGCAATAGTTCTAATGCTTGTTTGACCATTTTTGGCTATATATTATTCAGAAACTCCAAATCCAGAAAAGTCATATTGTTTACACAATGAGATTATAACAATATAGCCATGTGTAAGACAAGGAAATCAACTCTTTCCATCCCTTAGATATTTTAACTAACATATAGTCTTCCGGTTTTAGTTTTGTTTTGTTTTGCTATTTAATAAAAAACAGAACACTTCTGTAATGCCAGTGTTAACATAAATGACAGCATAGAGGGATAATCGAGTTATGGTTATGCTGAAATTTATGGTGATAAGTTTTAGATATTCTCTTTTTGGAATGTGGTAGTAACTGAACTATAAACTGATTTTCTATGTATGGTGTACCGTAGATAGCTAAGACAAGCCTGAGGTAATCAGCACATAGCAGTTCAGAATTATATGAGAAAAGAAGAAAATAAACCAGAAACAAGTAGCAAAAATGAGTTGCAAGCTTGCAAACCACATTAGTTTCCAATGAATCATGGCAACGTCACTGTCTATGTTCCACAGTGTTATTGGATTGGAAAGGACAACTCCTGTTTAGTTATGGATGCACAATCTCAATTTTTTGTTTCTTTCATGTGAGTTACATTTTCACTTACCTCTTTGTGGTGATATATTATTCATGATTTATTAAAGCTTGTTAAGGATTCAGAGAGCAAAGTCAGCCACAAGCCATAGAAGACAGACAAATGCCTTTAATCCCAGGATTTGGGATTAAAAGATAGACAGATCTCTGCTGTTGAAGGCCACAGTGAGGTATATGAAACAGTGCTAAAGAGAAACAGCTTACAAAAAGATGATCTCAGCAGCTGGGATCACATGCATTTAACTGGAGGAATCATGAGAGGTATTTAAGACAGGAACAGGGTCTCATAGCTGGCATTCATTCTTCAGCCACATTGAGGATAGAAAGACATTCAGTCTCAGGATTCTCCAGCCACATTGAGGAAAGCATAACAGTCTTGGATTTTAGTCTGAGGTTTGATGGAGCCAGGATCACCTTTCAGCCTGAGTAAGAGTTAAGAGCTAGTGGCTGACTACTTTGCTTTTCTGATCTTCAGCTTGAAGCCTGAACCTCAATATTAATCCCTGGGTCATTTATTTTTCCATGCTACACCATCCATCCCAATCGTAGGCTCCATTCATAGAGGATTCACCTTACAAGGACCATTCCCATTGGCTTACAGTTTTTGACAGCACAGTGTCTATGGAGCTTTGAACTTCTGATCCATAACATCGTTATGACAGCAGACGCTATATCTTACTCTTGTTCCGGAGTTCCCATCTCACTACTTTCAAAGCTAATTTCCTTCCATTTGGATTTTACATTTGTTCTCTGTTTTATTATTGGTATTTGAGCAAGCTATTATCCTACATCTTTAAGTATTTCCTCTTTAACCTTGCCACTCCCCATCTCTTTTCTCTTGATGGCTGTGCCATAATTCTGAAACCCGATTTCTGCCCAGGCTGGTTAGTTTTGCATCAACATGACATAAGGTAGGGTCATCCGGGAAGAGAGAATACCAGTTAAGAAAATTCCTTTATCAGGCTGGCCCACAGGTGAATGTGTGGAGGCATTTTCTTGATTTGTGATGCAGGGTCCAATTCACTGTGTCTAGTACCATTCTTGAGTGGCGGTCCCTGAGTTACACAGTAGAGTAGACACAGTAAGCCATGAAAAACAAGAACAAGCTAGTAATTATTATTGTTCCTGATTCTGTCTTCTTTGAGTTCTTTCCTTGGCTTACCTAGATACTGGATTTTAATATGTAAGCCAAATAATCTCCCTCTCAAGTTGCTTTTGGTTAAAGTGCTTATCATATCAATAGACAGCAATATCAAACACTGCCCTTTTTTATTTTTCTACATGAATTATTGTACAGATCAGAAAGGATAACTTGACCTAAACAAAATGCAACCTTCTTTTTTTTTCCTGTAGTTGAGCATCATTTCTAATTAGCTTGCTAAAATATTTTTTCCCTGGCTTAGACTATTTTAAATCTCTAGGCTTGATCTTTAAATAATTTGCCTTTATTTTGGGGGCAAGTCTCTTGAAAATTAGAAAGTTCTATGGATTAGAGATCCGGATCAGTGATGAAGAACACACATTGCTCTTGCACAGTAGGTGAGTCTGGGTCCCTAGCACTCACATGATGGCTCATCTGGAAACACTGTCCTCTGACCACAAGGACACATTGCTCTTGCACAGTAGGTGAGTCTGGGTCCCTAGCACTCACATGATGGCTCATCTGGAAACACTGTCCTCTGACCACAAGGATACCAAGCATGTGTTATGTAAACCAAAAAATACATGGAGAAAAAAAATCCTCACATTTATACAATATAAAGTAAATACAGTTCAAGTCAATGGACTACAAATCTAGATAGAAATTATTAATTTGGAATGGGCAGATACAGAAGACTAGGTTGATAGAGATGGAAGGCCTAAGAGAGTGTGGAGTGTGATTAATTATATACATTTATGAATTGAATATGCCATAATAATATTTAATGTAGTCACAGTTGTTTTCCTTGGTAAGATAAGGACTATTTAGAATTTTGTAGATTAAACAGAAGGTTCACAGAGAGCATTTAGTGATCATAGGAGATGGGATAGTAAGATGGACAGGAATATGAAGTAGTTTTTAAGTGTCAACATAAACAATTTCCCAGCATCAATCCTTACATCAAACTTATTTCAAAAATTAGGTCCATAATGTTTATAGAGCTGTCACGTTTGAAATATTGTGAATACTGAAAGATTAAAAGCTGGAAATTGACAATATCTAATCCCAGTAACTTGTTATTTTCTAGGAAATACTTCAGTCTTGCCAATTAACCTGTTTAAATGATTCAGAACCAGGTGTATTATAGACAATCATCTACCATACTTGCAATTAATTATATTATGTACTCTGACGGCAGGGTCATCACAGCAATATCTACATTGGTATTTTATTTACAAACTGATTATTGCAATTGAGTCATATAAAACAAATGGATAAGACCTGTTTATATGTGAGAAAAACCTCAGCAAATAACATTTCTTTATCTGATTTTTTAATACTTTTCTTTCTCACTTTTGCAGTAAGTATGTTGTAATCTTTTCCATATTTTTTAATGGTATCCATGTTGTACAAGCAGAAATTATAAAATGTGACTTAAATGGTAAATAAATATTTGCCTTTAGGAAAATGACTAAAACATATGAATTTAATTGAAGTTTTTCTCAGTGTAATATTCTTTTAGTACTTCCTCTTTGCATGCTCTGATGATCTTGATAAATACATATTACATAATTACTAATGTTTAAATGACTTACTTCCTACAAATGAACTGCTACTCTTTTATTTCACTCACTGCATACTACTTTAATAAATTCTTAAATGCCTGGAGAATCAGAATCTTCCTATGTTTAAATAAGTCTATGCTAATTCACAAATATTCATGATTAATAATATTATAATTGAATCACAGCAGACTATAAGACTCTAGTTTCAGTAATAATTTGGTTTTTCTAACTCTTATCCTTAAATATTACTAACATATGATTTGTCTTCTTTATAGAAACAACATCTAAGGAATGTGTTATTATGTTTTAACAATAAAATTGATATTCTGTTCATAGAAATGTATTTTATATTATCATTAATGTTAATATCATTTTAATTTGTGAATTCAGTGACAGGGGTTATTGTCCTGAACAAAATATAATTTAAGATGATTACATATATATTACATATAAAATGCTTTAGCTGTAATGCCTCTAAGGTTTAGCTATAATGCATCCAAGAAGTTGCATAATCTTAGTCATCTAGAAAAACTGGCATTGTCTAAATTCTGCCATTCATTTTTATTATTTCTGTTCACAAGAACTGGACTTTAAGTATTTACAAAAACAACCTTGAATTTTCAATCTTTCCTTACTTTGTCGCACATTTTTGTCCTTATCTTCCATAACTTTCAGATCAAAATACATTCATATTTCAAATTTCTAGTTAAAAATGATTATATGCAATTTTATTGACAATGTCATATAAAGCACTGAGGATTTTCTATCCTTTTTTTCTGTTTAGCTTTTCATAATTGCCTATGGGGAAAATGAAGAGATGGCCTTGAGTTCTAGTCAACTCAGTCAGAAAAATAAAAAAGAAAATATTCGTTTGATTGCAAAGATGAGGTTTTGTGCTTCAACAATATTCTGTAATAGAGAAATGCAAAAGAATTGTACTAAGGAACGGAGCTAATAAAGACAAGCTTTGGCTTTTCCTCCCTCAGCATTAATGTCCCAGATGGATTTCAGCCTGAGCATTCAAAACAGTAAGATATCCTCAAACATATTATTTCTCCTCCTCTTAGATCTGCTGCTAAGATGATGGGTTAATACATGCTTTTAAATAAAGTTAGTATGATCTGTAAATAATTGTTATTTTAACTTTTACATTTAGAAGACAGACTATAATAGTCATTTGTAATTTTTCAATCACTGTAGTAATATTTAAAATATTGATTTCATAAAAATATTGATTTCATATTAACAATTTCAAATACAGAAAGTTTTATTCTCATAAATGATTAAAATAATGACATTAATTCTAAATAGAAGCTTGATTATAGAGAGTAACCAATACCTTTAATAAAAGTTTCCTGTGTTTCGAGAGGTATATGGAACTCCTTTCGCCAACAGTTTAATAATATGTAACCCATTCATTCATTAGAGCTTTTATTGGTGTCATGAGAAATATAATTGGTATACTATTACCCACCGTTAGATGCTGTCACTATTTAATTTTTAGAAAGCTACTCTATTCATATTTCTTAACGTGGATTTTTTCAAGTCCTTTAGTGTTAGCTGTCATTACCCATATTCCCTCAGCAATCAATTCCCTTTTTTATTTTTGTAATATTGCATTCATTTTTCCTTTCTTGAAAGACACCCTCCCATGATCTCTTAATAGTTACCCAACAACTGCCTTTATATGGTTTAAAACATACTTATACACAACTAAAAGCTAATATCCAGGTATCAAAGACAAAGTTCAATATTTGTCATTGTTAAGTCTTGGTTATTTCAAACAAGATGATTATTTCTGGATCTATCCCATTATCTATACATTTCCTAATTACATTTTCTAAACAGATGAATAATATTTCACTGTGTAAATATTTGACAGAGATCCATGGCTAAGAGTGTGCAGAGTGAGAGACAATGGCATAATCTGCCATGCATGAGGTAACTTTTCAATGCCCTCACCTCAAGACTCAGGGATGTAGGAGGAAGAAAATGCAGAAATATTGTAAAGTTGGAGGTGGTGCACTACTCCAAGGAAACAGCACCTTGCAGACAAAATAGAACTGGGACACAATTTAATTCACAGAGACCGTGACAACATTGTCTATCTGCATAGGTTCAAGACAGACAGGATTCCAGAACTTAGAGAGTAGAGAGGGGTTCCACCCTTAACCAAGAAGCTATTTGAAATGAATAATCCTGGAAAAGCGAAAGAATGATTCTTCAATCTGAGTATCGACTACACTATTAGGCCCCATATCTAGGAGTAGCAGTAAAACGCAAAATGGATTTGATGTTTCCTTATGTGCTTTGTTTTTGTTTTTTGTCTTGTTTGTTTTCTTTTTCTTTTTGTTTGTGTTATTCCTTTTCTCCAAGAGATAGAGAGAGAAAGAGAATATGAGGATTTGAAAGGAGTGAATTGGAGAGGGTCTTTGAAGATTTGGAGGAAGGTAAAAGTATAATCAAAATATATTACCCGACAAAAACAATGATTGATGCCAAACTGTAGGTTGATGACTTAATGAAATGTTATACTAATAAAAAGACAAACCAACAAAAACAAAAATGACAAAAAAAAAAAAAACTTAGGTGAATTGACAGTAGAGCAATTTTATGGAAAAAAGCAAATTTGCTGGGATTTTGGTTTAACTATATCCAGGAACTAAGCTTCTTGGATAAGATCAGTCTGATTCTAGAGACTGTATTTCAGGAACTAATGGGCTATGCTGAAAAAGTAGACCCCATGCAGCTGCTGGTTTTCTTTTGTCAGTCTTTATCTCTATTGATACTGATTATGTGGGTATTGGATACAATTTTAATACCATAGTTGTTAATGCATTTAAATTGGTATCAGCTTTTTTTTATAGTTATTCATACTGTCAATGTGTACATTTCAAACTTTCAACTTTTAAGTGAAAACCACTTCTTTACCATAGACTTCTTTACTTCTGTGTTTCATTTTCTAATTTTTTTAAATAAGAAATTACTACATTTTTATCCTTAGATATTTTTCACTGGGTAGCTAGTATCTTCAGGACAGAAAGAAGGTTTTACTTTGTTGCTTTTTACTGAAGGGTCAGAGAAAGCCAAGATCAGTGTCACTGAGTTCTTACATCCCACTAAACATTCATCCTTAGTCTATTGTGGGTTGAACTGTGTACCTGGGGCTGAGGTTCTGGATTCCCTGCTAGCCATAGGCTGTGAGGGCCATCCTTGCTTACCAGCAGTTCTTACATTCTTTTCAGGAGTATGCGACACTGATTTCACGTTGTCCCATGCCATCCTAGTCGGCAGAATTAGCCAGCAACCTCCTCTTAGGAAATGATTCCATTTAATTTCCTTTCCCTTTCCTTCATGGAGTTACAGATTTTAGTTGGTGTCCATTAATTAATTTAATTAACGCAGGATAACTGACATAATCATCCTGGGATAATTTAGGACACACTTCCTATCTAAGGTCATGACTTCAATTACAACTTTTTTTTTTTTATTTTAAGACAAGTTTTCTCTATGTAGCCCTAGACTGTCGTGGAACTCACACTGTACATCAGAGTAGTTTCATACTCAAAGATCCAGCTGCTTGTGCCTTCTGAGTGCTGTGATCAAAGTTGGTTGCCACCACTGCCCTTCTTCAATAAACTGGTAATATCAGATAGCATTCTCAGCTTTGGGGCCGAGGATACTATCTACTTTGTGGAATCATTTCTCTGTCTCCCAGTGCTACAGACACACTGGCTCTTTCTTTTCTAGTTCTCAAATTTTCTGTAGTAGAGAAGGATTCTTATCATTTTGTAATGCCATATTTTCGAGTCAAAGAAAAGTACCACTGTGTTCCTATCTTAATTATAGGTCAAGTAGCATGGTCAGAGATATAATCACAAAAATTCTCGAGAATTAAAAAAAAAAATGTTTCTAATGTTTTTGTAGGATGTTTATGTGATGTGTACATTTGAAAGTTCATGTGTTTGGGAATACATGTGTTTGTTGGTGCCTTTACATGCATGAAGGCCCAAAGTTGATGTTTGCTTCTATTACCCTCCACTTCATTATTGACCCAGGCTCTCTAGCTCAAATTGGTATTCACTTTTAAATGTGTTATAGTGATCTGACCTCTATTTCTCATGTTTGCGTGGCAACTGCCTTATCCAAATGATTGGGTGCACCTTATCCACAAAGTTCAGATATATTACACAAATATAAATAATAGCATTTTAGATATAACATCAAGAAAATACATCTGTTCCATTAAAGTACAAAATATCTTTCTGGCAGTTTTCCTAGTGAAACAAAGTCAGGTCTGAAAATTGATTATGTTCAGTCCTTCTCACCCTCAACAGTATGATTTGAACTATGTTGGCCGAAGTCAATGAGTGTGTGACAGAACATTCTATGCATACTTAATTAAAATTCCAAATGGGCATCGCATTAAAAAGTCTTTCTCCCTTTACTCATTTATTACCTTAGAGAACTTAGCAATTTGAGGCCATAAAAAGACATTGTAATTTGTACCTTTCAACATGTTCCTTCTGCTCTGTGATTGAACATCACCCAGAGTCCTACGTTACACAGTCAAGTACTACACTGGAAATGTCTTATTGCTCAGTGCTCAAAAAAAGACTTTTGAGATTTTCTTTTCCTGAGTATCATTGCTCATAACATCTCATCAGGTTAGTTTGGATTTTTTTTGAAAATATATGAGGAAAATATGAAATTATATTCTTGTGCATGGTTCAGAGTTTTCTACTAATATTATAATTAACATCTCTTTTGTTCATTTTACTCTAGACTTTACTCTGATTTTTTTTCATAAATTGATTAGGCACCTACCAAGTGTAAATTTTTATTTGCTTACATGCCGTGTATTTTGAGACACATCACTATGTATTCTAAACTGACTCCCCATGGCTTTATCGTCATCATCTTCATTGTTATTGTTGTTGCTGTTATTAACTATGAAGTTTTTTATTTGTCAGTCTCATACATATACATAGCACATGTTACTCCTTCCTTGTATCTGTCCTAAAAGTATGAAATTATTTGTTACAATCTGAACATTTCTGAGTTAATTTGTGAAGTATGAGTTCAATGGATTTCAGGGGTACCATATAATCAGTATTACCAGTGAGAAACATATTTAAGGAATGTAATTTCTCTGCTTCTGTACCTTGTGCACCTGGGACATTTCTGAAATGATGGATATTCTGAGTAGTGCGATGTTAAGCCAGTAGACATGCCTGAACCCACTGTAATTAAAATACTTCCATTGTTTTTTCTGGCTAATGTAGTTAGCTACATCCTTGTTGAAGATCAAGAAGATAAAGGGCAGTCTTTTCAATACATTGACACATATCAATATTAGAAAAATGAGCCATTTTCAAATGGACAAAATTCATGTCCAAATATCTCACTCCTTATAAATAAATACAAGAAAATTTAATTATCACTTAAAACTGTTTTCTACAACATAACAAATTAAAAATTATAGTTACATGTTTAAAAATAGTATCTAGTGATAATTAATTTTTTCTTTAACAATTTAATATAATTTTCCCCCTAAAATGTATAAATATCAGCATATAATAAGTATCAATGATAACATAAATCACACATAGATACATTTAGAGTATACCTTATTTTCATACAATAGAATAGAATTATCTACTCCCAGGACACACTGACATATCACTGAGAGAATTACAATTTTAGAAGACAAACCCTCTTGTTTAATTGATCATCATTGTTAAAGTCTCTTAAATAAAGATACTTGACGATAAACATAATATAGCTCTTCATCTTCCAAGTATAAACGATTTGATTAAATTCTCTTCTGTTGTTTATATATTTAAATACTCATTCATTTCCCTCAATACTTATTCCAATTGCTAGACAAGTACATTACAGTTTCTTTTTGTAAGAGAACTCAAATAATTGCAGTCACACACTCAAAAGAATCTGATATGATAGAAAACTCAGGGCAAAAATATTGTCAATGGTCCAACCATTATTTAAATATAGGTACTGGGTTCAAAGTATACACATATAAACTTGAGCAAACCTGTGTAAAGAATACAGCAGCTATTTGGGTAATAGTAATGCAAATAATTATACACACTATACATTGTCCATGAAAGCATTCTCATTATAGGGAGAGCTTGCCTTGGTATACCATTATGTATTTTATCATAAAAACTGTATTTATTATTTATTTATTTTGCATGTAAGAACATTTTTATTTCTTCTATTTATTAATTTCAATTATTTTAGTGAAATTTGCATTAGGTCACTCCCCATCTCCCTTTCCTCACTATCCCTTTTCCTATTTCCTTATAGATACCCTCTCTAGAGGCCCCCACATGCCTGCCCAATCACAATTTGATAGCCTCCTTTTCCTTCATTATATTAGTTACATTTATATATATATACATAAGTGTGTATAAGCACACACACACACACACACACACACACACACACACACAAATAACCTTGCATCTATTTTTGTTGTTTGTGTGTAGGTGGCTTCAAGGCTGACAACCAACGTGGGTGCTCATTGCCAGCAGAGTCTAACTCACCTTCTCCCAGCAGTCCATAGTTGCTTCTGGCTCATTTTCTAAAGATGAGACCCTGTGAAAACTTCCCCCTTCCATGTTAACATCTTTGTTGACATTAACATTTTTCAGGGTTTGTTTGTGCAACCAATTCTAGGAGATAATGTTTCATGGAAGGATTTCTTGTGTTCGGTTTAGTACAGTCTTCCTGCACTCCTTTGCATGTTGTTGGCTAATCCATAAAAGCAGGAGCTGAGACATAGATGTATTTGTTGGGGCTGGGATCCCCATGATCTATTAATCTCTGCATTGTATCTAGTTGTTATTCTCTCCATTTTCAGAAGATGATGGCATGGTAGTGTCACTTACTCAAGAAAGGTAGCTAGCATACTTGTTACACTATAATATTGAAAAACACTCACCACCTCTCTCTGTGAACCTCTTTTTTAGATCATCTCATATCATTTTAATGACAATCCTATTCAGTTACTGCTATGCTTCCTAATACTACCTCAAAATAGAGAAGGTTCCATTTAGAAGGCATCTAATGCAAACTACTACAAAGAAAAATGCATTCACTAACATTCTATATAAGTGACAAATATAGCCTCCTGAAATCTTTGGGCTTATAGTGAAAATAATAATATCAATAATAATATTAAAAATAAATATTGTTATCGATGATGGGACTGAGTAATTAGCATTACATAAATCATGCTTCCAGAAAACTATTTGTAATGTTCATGCTTTGGTTTTGCTTACTTAATGCTATTATTCAGTTTCATAAACCAAATATGAGATCAAAGAATGACCTTTTACATTCATATTCAGAACACCTATTCTCTGATCATAAAAAATAGAACCAAAGGGAAAGATTACAAGATGACTGCTGTTCCCTATTTTAATTGAAAACATTCCTTCACAGTGATATGAGGAAATCCTATTTTCTCAAAAACTTATTTTCTAAAATAGCAAATACTGAAGAAACTATTTTCCTCATAACACTATCAAAATGGCAGAGATTATAATGGAAAAGTAAGAATGCACAAAAAAATAATACGAATGTATACTTCTTAGCATAAAAATAAAACATAATTTTTAAAAGTTTATTTGCAGATATACTGTACGGGTGGATATTAATGCTCCCAAAGCCACAGTACCACATAGGAGACATACACCTGTGATTTATTGGCCAGGAATGCTCCAGTAACCCCAAAAGCAGTGCAAACTGTAGCCATTACTCTTAAATACTTATCAGAAAACACTGTTGAACCCTATTGCTGGAGATACCTCATACATTGCTTGAAAAGCTTAAAGAAATTGAGCAGAAATTGAGAAAGAAGTTTCCTCCCTGTTGGCTACTTTTCACAGTGCTACTTGTGGACCAACATCATCAATGATTTAACTAGACAACAATCCTGCGAGACAAAATAAGTTCAGTGGTACCAGGGTGGCATGACAGGTATGGCTGGATGCATATTGACACCATAAAACTGGTTAAACAATCATGGCTTCAGAGGTCATAGGGCAGCCTCTACTGTTTTGCTGAATAAACATGATGTCAAACCATTTGCATAATATTTATGTTTACTCTCAACCAGCATAATCCTGAATTCCTAAGGCGTATCGTCTTGCCCATGTCTCTGTCTTCTAATGTTAGAATTATAAGTGCATGTCACTTTGTGCTTGAAACAGTTGATGGTCTGAATTCAATAAATTAGATGCATCCTTTTCTTCATGGTTAGCAATAATTGCCAAAGTTTTTTCCATAATGGTGTCCTCCCTTCCCTAACAGAAGTGTAGTTAGCCCCTACTTAGACTTGCCTTTACCCATACTTTAATGATGTCAGAGTGCACTTGTTAGGCTGTGTTGGAGTTCTCTGCCCACACTTGTTTTATAGAGTGTTTAGAGTGTTGGGAAACCCTGACTCAGAACTGAACCCTTACCACAAAGGGAATAATTGTTGCTTTCTGCACAGTTAACTGTGGGTAGGGTGATGACAGTTCGGTCCAGGACAGTTCTTTTGTTCTTATCTACCTTAATCTTTGTCGTCAATTGAATCTAGCCCTGGTAGCCTTGAAAATTCACTGGGTTCATGTCTATCATCTTACCAATTTCTCTTTCTTCTAGTTCCCTCCATTCAACCAATGGTCTACATATTTTCTGTCTTTAGTGCTTCACTAATCTTTAAAAAGCTTCAGATGAGATTCCTTAGCTTAAGAAATCACAATCACTACAAAATGAATAAGCAAAACAAGAAAAAACATTATCAACAACAAAACACATCTTGGAAAGAGAATTTCAGCTGGGGATCTAATTGCTTCCACTCAACCTTAGTTTCAGTGTTTTCTCAGAAGGTACTCAGGAAAGATCACAGCCTGGTGCACTGTATGTTGTTTGACTTCTTCTAAGCTGCTCTATTGAGTCACTTTTTTCTTCTAAAGCTAACCTTGCAGAGTTTTTCATTTGGAGTCACTGGCCTGGAGTTCTTGGATCTTGCTGCTGTTTATTGTTGTTTGTTGGTGTTGTCATAGTTGTTGTTTTTGTTTGTTTGTTTAAGATGGGCTAGGCTACCTCTGCCCATGGACTTCTGCTGATTAGGAATCTGCAAAATATCAGAAGTGCACGGATAGCTAGAAACATGGAGCTAGTGTTGCTTACATCTCCCAATCATGGATTTCTAATGTAAAACAAAGACAAAATTAGCAGTTTTCTCTAAACTCTGTCCCATTTAAAATAGAAAACGGAACCTAAAGAAAGGTCTAGAGACCTACAAGACCGACTTCAACCAACAATTTGAGCAACCATGGAAAGGCTACCATAAATGCCCTTCCCTGATAGTGAGATCATCAACTAAATTATCCACCATCATGGAGCCCTCATCTAGTACCTGTTGGAAACAGAAGCAAACACCCATAACCAAAAACTGAGTCGAACTAGAATCCAGATGCAGAGAGAGGGTACAAGACAACCTGTACAAGGGTACAGGTTGCAGAAACACACAAAGACAGCTGACCTGAACAAGAAGGAGCTAATGGGCCCCTGCAGACTGATAGCTGAGAATCCAGCATGGGACTGACTCAGACCCCCTGAACGTGGGTCTCAGCTAGAAGGACTGAGCAGTTTAAGGGACCTCAGACAGTAGAAATAGGATCTATTCCTGGTGTACAAAAGGATCTTGCAGACACATCCTCCATGGAGAGATACCCCCTTATCCTAGAGACAAGAGAGAAGTCCTAGTCCCTACTTCAAATGACTTCACAGATTTACATGACCCCAACTGGATGGCATAGACCTACATGTGGAATGGGGGTAGGAGGATGGGAGGGGAGGGTGTCCAGGGTGCATGTGAGGAAGGAGAGAGTGTAAGAGAGAGGGTGGGAGGGAGAGGGAACTGGGATCAACATGTAAAATATAAAAAACAAACAAAAATAAATAAAAATACTGGGATGCTAGTATATTAATCAGGTGTTTCTTTCTTTTTTCTCCCAAGAGAAGTAAGTTTTCACATTTTACTGAAAACATGTGAGCAAATCCATTTTTCCTTAAAAACTGAATGGTCATCAATAGCCATTATAATTCAGGTGATATTTTATTATGTCATTGAAATTTGAAGTTATTAAAAATTATGTGGCCAAACTGGGATCGACATGTAAAATTTTTAAATTATATTATTAATAAAAAAGGGAAAATATGTGGCCACACAAAATTATCTCACAAAATGCACATGAATTTTAAGCTAATGTGTATAGAAGAGACATTTCTAGAAAAGTCTTCCAAATTTCTTAATGATGAAGGCTACTTCAGAAAATGGCACCCCGCTACTCACACATAGTCACAAATTGAAGCTATGCTCTATGTGCTACAAATACCAACTGTTTCTGAGGAATTTGTTTATGCTTCTAAATGTTGCTGATAATTTCCTCATTACAACTCTAGCATCAATATAGCACTGATAATAGTAAAAGTTCTCTGTTAGGCTGTTGTGAGAAAATGAATCAGTAAGTACCGATTGTACTGGAGTGTCAGGAAGAATGTTGTTTGCTAAATCTTATCCCCCATAATTAACTAAGTCTGGATTAAAATTCTTTGTAGTCAATTTCTTTTAGTTCATCCAAGCATTACTATTAATATTCACTCTTCTCCTCACTAAAGTTGCACAAGGCTTTCTCCATCACTTCCAAAGAGTCATAGTAGTATTACTCAGATTCTCACACTAACTTATATGTAGAAAGATAAAGAAGGCAGAGAAATCAACCTATTTAATTTTCATATAAACAAGAATAATCAACTCGTAAAATATGTATAAGTAACTATAAAGCACTTTATAAGTGTCTATACGTGTATTATATATATTTATACACACATATATATACATATATGTATATATTAGGCAATAAACCAATAAGTCAAAAAATTTAAAGTAGAAGAAAAATATAACTGTTTATGTGAGTTTAAACTTACTTTGATTTTTCATTTTGTATTAAAAAATATTTTAGCTTAGATTCTTGAGTAAAAGAACCTTACCTATAATCTGTATCTTTATCTAGAAATAGTACAAATGGTTAAAGCATTGTCCATAAGAATAACATTATTGCAGATGCAATATTAATATAACTATGGAATTATATTTTATATTTCTTTCCTTGTACCAGGTGATTTACAAGTGCCTCAAGTATCTCCACAGAGATCACATCACTTACTATTGCAATGGGATTTCCAAGAATAGAATCACTCCCATTGCAACAGAATGATAAACTGACACACTTCAATGTAGCAAATTAAAACACCTTGTTAATTATTTTAAAATCCTTGCTACCTTATGTCAACAAGATACAATTGTGGAAGTAATTTTTGATTAAGATACCAGAACAAATGTTTTTTACCTAAACCCAATAAGTATAAAATAGAAGCAATGAAAAATGTGTATTAACATATATCTGCCTATATCTATGTCTTCCTATCATCTATCTAATCTATTTATTTATCCTCATCATCTATCTATATATGCTTATGAACATACACAAAATTCTCTATAATTTTACACTACTCATATGATATATTATAAATCTATACCACATTAATAATATATATCATCTAAAAGCCTGGATGTTTAAGGAGTTAGTACAGTTAACTTTCAAAACCAGTTAAGTAAATTTGCTATCTATAGACCTGTTGTTTTCCCTGCCTAACTCTCTACAATTAATTTGGTTCAGAGGAGAGTCTTGTAATAATTACTGATGGCCTGATCTGACAATGTCTGGGAGATTTTCAAGTCCAACAGGGATTTACATTCATTAGCAAACTCTTTTCTCTTTAGTATGTGTTGTCAAGAGCTGTCGTCAGATAACACTGGTAGCTGTAATTAAGTTGTCAACTTATATATGTAACTCAGTCATATCCTAACCTCTCAACACATATGGTGTGCCATATTCAATTTTAATGTTTCATGTTTTTATTTGAAATTAGTATTGTGGAATTTATATCACCCAAAGTTTAGCAATATTTTATAGCTTTATATTTTCTTCAATACATGATGATGACTATCACCTGGAGTTTAGGATGTCTCTAGCATTATTCTGGTGCTAACAGCAGTGAAATTTAATCATAGATTTTCAAGAAAGTTTCCACATTCAGAGGAGAGGAATCTGTCTCCTTGATCCTGTCTCTTTACATTTCCAATCTCATGAGCCATTCAAATATCCTTAAATTATGTATGTAAGCCACCTAAAGAAGTATATGGCTCCATACTCTAATAAAAGTAGAAACATGATCCGTGGACAGTTTGTAGAAGTATTTATTCACATTTTAATCAATGAAAATTCTTTAAATGCAATGACTGCATATGAAAATGTTTCATGAACACTCCTTAAACATGTAAGATTAATTTTATGCTACCTTCTCATTACAGAAAATGTTAGAAGCATGTGCTGATATCTTGTTTGTACAAATAAAGCTTGCCTAAAGTTGGGTAGATAGCTAGCCACTAGCTAACCATAGAGGTCAGAGGTTTGTACAGACAGATAGGAAATGATAAGGTGACAGGAGACAAGAGCTCAGTCTCCTTTTGACTGGGAAGCGGAGTAGGTAAGGTGGCTGTGGTTTTGCTTCTTCATCTCTCGAATCACTCACAATTCCCTCCTATAGCTGAGTCCCAGCTTTTATTATTAATTCCAAATAGATCTTGTGTTACAGAAACAAGATATTTTTATGTAGCATTAAGTAAATCACACAAGTCAGCTCTTGAAAAATATGCCACAATCTCATTAAAAGGCTAAGGACTATTTTATATATCATTTAGAGACAATTTTCACAATATAATGCTAGAGAATCAAACAAGAAGTGAAACAACCTAAACCATGTGTTATAATCAAACTTGAATTTCAATCAGGAAGGAAACAGTACTACATTCCTGCAGTTCCAGCACTCAAGACTAAGGCAGGATACAAGGAGTTGAAGGCCAATCTGAGCTACACAGAAATATTTCTTAAACACAAGAGCAACCAGGCATGGTGGCACATGCCCTTAATTCCAGCACTCGGTAGACACAGGCAGGCAAATCTCTGAGTTTGAGGATAGGCTGGTCTATTGAGTGAGTTACAGGACAGCCATGGCCACACAGAGAAATCTGTCTTGAAAAACAATACCTGAAAACAAATACACAAGAAACAAAGAGCAAAACATAAGCAAGATTTAGAGTGTTTGCAAGAGGGCATGGAGTATAGGAGAAAGGATTAAGGTAAACCAATCCCTAAATATATAATAGGGAGAGCATAGATAAGATAGATAGATAGATAATAGAGAGATGATAGATAGATAGATAGATAGATAGATAGATAGATAGATAGATGATAGATGCAATCGCCTTAAATATTTTACACATACCAGGTTATATATAATGAAATCTGTTATAATATTAGGCTTCTATAAGTAAATTGAATGTTTAATTAACAAGAATGATGAATTCTTGATTTTGTATTTCTTAGAATTCAGGATTGTTAGAAATATGTCTCTTTTGTTTATAACTACCAAACGTCTTCTAACTTTGACAATTTAATTGGTTTAATTACTAAGAAAAAACTAATGTTTACCAGTAAAAACTTAACTACCAAAAGTTCACAATATTTCTATCTTTCATATTGAAAAATAATATTATCCAAAATATTTTAGTGTGAATATGCATTATGATATATCAATCAACATGAACCTGAGTGAATATTCATTATTTCTCACAAAATAATTAATTTTCTATTTATTAAATTATCTCCAATGGTACAAAAATGTTTAATATTTGATACTTGTCTTCTTTATGTATTCAAGGTATGCACTGAGAAATTAATAGCATAGTACATTATTATCTATGAAAAATGTGGACCCAATTAACTTAAAGTACTATTTGTAAAAAGGACATTAAAATGTCACTAGTAATATCATCTGGGCACATGATTTAAATATGAAATAGTCTAGCATCATGTGTCTTTTGCAGTAAGAGAAAGGCACTGATGGTGCCACAGTGAATGAGATAGTCAAATGTCATCATCTGCATACAGAAAAGAATACAAGAAATATGAAACTGATCTTATGATGACAACTACATAATTTTCTTGCTAACTAAAGAATGACATTTTAAAATAGACAATTAAAATATTCTATAGTTTTATTTTGGAAATGTTGAAAATAAAGGTGGTTATAGTTTATGAGACTGACATGTGCTTTGCATTATACCAAACACCTTGGCATTGTTTTATATGTTCTGTACATATATCCATAGAAAATATGGCATTGTAGATTTTTATTTGTCCAGTAAGCAAACACTTGTATATGAAAAATGATTCCTATATATATATAAGATGTAACAAAATACACTAATTATCCAATGTCATCAAATACAAAGTCATCATATAACTTATAAATTGGTGGTAAATGACATTATACTACAACCAATGGATGATCAGTATACTAACTTACATGTGTATATTATTATAAAGACACTTTGATAAGGGTTACCTTGGTTATCAGTGTCTATATAAGTTACCAAGATTAATGTACAGGACAGAAACACCAAGAGAAACCAGAAAGACAGCCACACAGCAGTTGAGGAAAGAGGTATTTTGATAAAGGGAAAAGTCAAAATGGAGACCATCATTGTTTATTTAATAATAATAATCTATATGTGTTTAAAGTGTCCTTAGTAACCAGTTCCTCCCATAAAAATTCACAAAAATAAGAAAATAATAAAAAAATGGTTTATAGGATTGTCCACCAAGACAAATCATTAGTGTAGGAGGGTAAGTGATTATTAGGCACAAACACTTGTAGATACCATTAAAGACTATAATGGGAGATATCTCATTATAAAGGGTAATAAAATTTTCACTGAGATGGATTTAAGATATACCATAGGAAAAGGTGGGTAGAAGTAAATAAGTCAGGAAAAAAATCTTTCAAGGAGTTTATCTCTCAGGGAAGAAAGTTTAGCAAGAGTGATAATTAGGGGTATATAGGAGACATTTTAAGATCAAATAAATTTTAACATATTTTATCAAAAAAGTAATCTTGGGATGATTAACATTATGAAAATGCTAGTGTAAAATAGTCATCAAGCCTGGATGCCAAAATATGTTATTTATAGCAACATGAATGCACATTGTTAAAAACAATGATAGGGGAGCTGATATGCGTAACATATTGGGGTGCTAATAAAATGTTTAAAGTTATCAATTGTAACTGAGAATTAGAGAGGAGATGCTGATTTATACCCAGTGAGAATGACAGTGTGTGCAGCAGCAAAATTAAATACAATATTCAGGGATATTCTCAAACTTTGTTGCATGTAAAATTTGTTAACAGTTAAGCATCTGTTGTTTTGTTTATTCTCTAGCTGAGAGTGCATGTAAAGTGTAGGTGAGCAAGTGAATTTAATAGAAGTAATGAATTAATACCCACCATGATTTAAATAAAAAAGGAATAAAAAGAAAAGCAAACACAACAAATGGTATTGAGAAAGATTGCAATCCATGGTATTTAACAATGATATGGCATTAAAATGAGCATCTAAGGAAAGTGAGAGGTGATAAAATAGTGGTAGAATTCAGTGAGATGCCACAGTAATTGGGGAAAAGTTACTGGAATTTTTAAACACTTTAAATGTTTCTCTCTTGATGCAGAAAACATTAAGGAGGGACTGACTTGACAACATACAGATTGTAGAGTTAGGAATACTCACAAGCTCAATTTATCCTGTATTATTTTGGGACATTCCAATTTTACTTCACTAATTGACAGTCAGCTATGCTAAGAAACAGATTCCCATCTTATGCCGTAGTGTACTATTTCATGTAGTCCTCCTCAGATTTCTTAATTTTCTCCTTGCTGCATGTAAGCCATTTAGTAGTTCCATCATCATGGAACATCATGTTACCACTTGCTGTTCTTTAACTGTTTTCATGTAACCAAAGGAGAACTGGGACTCTGATGACTTCACCCCAGTTTCTTCTTTCATTTGATAAATGTTTCATAAATAGGTACATAGAAAACTGCATGGGGGCATTCTCTCCAGAAGATTGCAAACACTATCAAGAATATCTAGTGAATCGCTTGAGGGGAGGGGCTAGAGCAAAAATTTTAAACATTAAATTGCTGATTACATTTTAGAAGAGGAAGTGATTGAAAGTGGGTTTAAAGGTTATCTCTACCAGAGTTAGCCAAATAAATAGTAATAGTATTAAAACATACTTGTTGAATAACTTGACTTTTAAAACATAAAATGAAATTAGAGAGTTGGAAACTATTTCTGTCTGTAGGCCTCTACGATACTTTCTTTATTTGCTTCAGTTTAGACAATCATAGAAGGATTCCATCAATTCTCAAAATGGAGATAATGACAAGGCTATTATTAATCTTGGAACTAAAACATTCTCATTACCAGCCAGCTCACTCTGTCATTGAGATATTTCAGTTTCTGCAAATTAAAGCAGGACAGATTCTCTAGTCTGTGTTTCTGATTTTCTTCACTTTCTCAATTCATGTTTGAGTGTACATTCACAAGCATGTGTACCTGTGCACATGTTTTTCTTCGTGTTTGTCTCGGTGTTTCAAACAAAAGAACATTGAAACAGGAAGAGCTTATAAACTGGTGCTTGAAAGTGGGTCACACTGACCTGAAACGGAATTGTAAAGGTGAAGGCTCTGTACAGGTTTTTCTGATTCTATATTTTCTGAAAGAGATGATCAATTCTGCTTCTATAGAGAACAAGATTCCACTTCTGCTCTGAGGACAAAGTATTAAATCACATCGTGTGCTACTGAATTATTCTGTAGGTCAAAGGTTTTCCATTTTATTATAATAGATTAATGTCAGTTTTAAAAGGTACATGCTAATAAATAGGATTATATAAAAGTATGAAAATGCATTATTATTATACTGAAATAAGAATGAAATGATTGCTCATATTTGCAGAAAAAGTTTCTATACTTATTAATGGACCTAGAGACAAGTCTAAGATATGACCAAGCATGATAATAAATTTTTGAAAAACATAAGCAAATAATTTTATTGTCTGCATCTAATATAAAGATGAATTTGCATATGTATTAATATTAATAATTTATATTAATGGTAATGTGAATTATACAATTTCTCCATATTTCTAATTTAAAAATACCAAATAAAGCAGTTACATATTTTTTATTCTGGTACTACCAGAAATTACTCACATTTCCCTAGGACTTCATAGAAAACCACAGTCCACAGTTTTCCAACATATTATCCTTATAAAAATATGCTAATGTCACCATGAGTTGGTCATGATAGAGAAAAGTGAGTTGATTCCCATGCAAATAAAATAAGATTCATAAGGTTGGAGAGCTGTGATAGATCATAACCAGCATTTCAAATAGATGAGCTTGCATCCTAGTATAAATCATAGGCAGGTGCTCTATTTCTGAATGTACCAAGAATTACGAGAATTTGTAAATTTAAGTACCTCTAAAAAATGAGAAAATAAATTGAGGAACAAAATTCAACTCATCAAATATGTCAAAATATTAATCTAGGCTTTTATTCTTTAGTACAAGTATTTTCATTATTGTTGTTATTATATTTATACTGGAACATGAATGTAGTTTCCCACTCTTTAATTTAGTAATTATCATGCTGCCTCACAGAGAAGTTGGTTTAAATTTATCTCTCATCTTATTCCATATAGGTATCTCAGCAAATCTTTTTGAGGATAAGTACTGGAGCAGTCTGCATTATAAACTATATAAAATTCAGCATCACTATTTTTCTTACTAAATGTCCTTTAACAATATACATGTGGTATTTAAATGTGGATTCATAGTCAAGATGTTGAGACTATAAGTAAAAGCCTGTGCAAAATGTCATAGAAAATAGAAATGGGTAAGCATGTGCTATAAAAAGGTGGCTGAGGATGGGCCTTAACCCTTCTACTTATTCTTTCCTTTGTTTATAAGTTTTTAATTGAGATAGAAGTACGTCACCTCCTTTCCCAGGTACCTTTCCTCATCTCTATATAAACTTCTGTGAAATCCAGAAGCTCAGATAAATCACCTTTAAAACAGTGCCCAATTATTCTACCTTCTAGCCTCCATGTATAAAGAGACACAAGTGAAATTTTTCATTAAAATAATAAAAATAGATTATTTTAAATTTCACATTCAGCATAAATTTGCTAGAGTGACAGTAAATAAGCATCCATTTGAAACTGTCTCTATGGTTCATGTGGGTGCCCATAAAGATGGCTGCACTCCATCTTGGCACAAGGGCATAGAGTTCAAAGCAGTCAGCAGGTCATAAGACCTAAAGGTCAAAGGTGTGGCTGCAGAAGGATGTTTCCTCTGTCTTAGTCTAAATAATAATAGACATGAATCTGAAGTGTGGCTACTCCTGACTCTCAAGGCTAGGGAAGGAGAAGTCGAATCTTAGGTGTGGCTCTTCCTGACTTCAAGGCTAAGGAACAAGAAGTTAGAGCTAAGGTGTGGTTACTGAACCCTTAGAATAAGTGGGGAAGAAAAGTGTTTGCTCCATATACATGATACTGTGTTCCCCTTTTTGGTTATGGTATACAAGAGTGGTAAAAAATATACTCAAGGCATTTAGGTATTGACTGATCTGCCCTCCTGACCTTTATTCTGTCACTCTGTTTTGTCTATAGCTAATCTCATCCCTCATCCCCATTCCCCCTCTCAGATACGAACTTGGGGCCACTTGGCTGGCTCCGATTGCAGCCTCGCAAAGACCGCTCCTGGCAGGTCCATAACTAACTAATATTTATTTTTATTGTAAAACTTATGATATCCCTCAGTATGAATATTCTGAGAAACTGTGAGTTGAGTATAATTAGAAAATACCATACAATTAATTAACGTATATGATGATCACTCATTACATTTGATTCTATGTAAACATATTGTGTACAATATGTTTGACACAGAATATAAGTTAGTCTAACTGATATTTCCTGCACAGATATCACAAAACTTGAAACCCCTGAATAACATTTTCCAGTGTCCCACAGATGGTGGGTCCTTCTCACTGTCAGGACACAAACATAAGGAGTTTGTGTCCTGAAGTTGCTGTCCCTCCATGTAGCAGTACCATGACGACAGCAAAACATTTCAGCACTGAATATAAAAAGGAACAATTTCCCAAGGCAAAATATGTTTTCTCTGTAATCAAAAGAGAGAAAGATTCAAGGTTAATTATATTTTCAACACACTGTTTTGTTTTGTGAGGATACGTTCCTCTCTACTCTCAGAGTGCTTTTTCTAGTATCTTTGAACATGTCGGCTCATGTAAGTCATTCAAATTCTCCCGGATCCACTAAAGAACAAATTCAGAAAGAAAATTAATTTATAGAAGTAAGCACTGAAAGAAGCATCACTCAATACATGTTTTCAGCCAGTGGGAAATATTTTAGTTCTCTTTGAGACCATTCACATTCATTTTGAAATACAATTCCAGTATGTATAACATCACATACATCCTGTACGTGTTTTCTTGAAACCAGTTTTTCAAAACTCATTGTGTTATTTCTAAGCAAGCTAGTTCTTGCAATATTCATGGAGAAACATTTTTTTCTTTAAATGAGCATATAGTAAATATGTACTTTATTTCAACAACGCTGTACCTTCAACAATGCGGGCATTGAAGCTTACAAATGACCCATGCATTAAAATACAAACCATAAAGTATCATTGTTGGCCATTAAACCAAATACTTAAAATAAAAAAGAATTAATAAATTCAAAACACAGACTAGGCAGGATTTTGTTTTCAGAATTTGTTACTTGCCCATATTCTAGGGTTTTTTTTTTCAAAACTTTATATAAATCTCTTATCAATTTATTCATAAATACTAGGTTCACTAGGGACTTGAAGACTGTGAGAAGGTGTAGATAAGAAAGGTCTTCTTAGCAGATTATCTCCTGCAAACTTATGTACTTAGAAATGGGTGGCTACATCACCGGCACATGTAACAGTGAATGGGGCAATGCCTCAATAGGAACCAAAGAAAATCACCTGGGAACAAAAGCAAAGCAGTGTTCAGATGTTCAGCCACTTGCCACGGCACTATAACATAATTGAAACCTTGTGGTTAGTTGCCACTTTCCCTACTATATGAGCAATTATTTCATTTCTCTGGGTTGCAATTTTCTCACCTATGAAAGGCATTGACTGGCTTATATAATATCACAAATTTCTCCTCGTTTTATAAGTCTCCCAAACAGCATCCTGTTCTTACCTGTTTTTTTTTTTTCTTTTCAGAGTTTAAGACTGTGATTCTTTGTTCCTCTTTCATTTTTGCCTCCCGTCTAACACTGTCATATTTTACCAGAGCAAGAAAGCAGCTCTTTTTCATTCCTAGAACATTCTATTTTTTAAGTCCCTCTTCCTCTCTGTCACCATTGGAAATCCATAATGAATTATCCCTTACTTCTCAATTAGTAAGTTTTGAAATACACAGTTAGAAATTTTTTCATCTGTAAGAAAATGCTCAATTAATAAAAATTGCATATTTTTTTTTTCTTTCAGTTCTCTTTTTTGTTGAGGTGCTTTCTGGATCTGTGGAAGAACACAGACAAAGGAGGCAGTCCTTGAAGCAAACAATTGACAAATAGTTCCTCTAAGCAGTTGACAAAGACCCTGTTGTGCCACTATGCAGCGGTTGGAAAGTTTAATGAAAAAGAGAAGTAAAGAGCCAAATAATTGACTTCTTAAGGAACTAATCCCTTGAAAATTATGAGAAATCTGACTGTCATATGTGCCAAACATAATAGGGCAGCATTATTAACCTATTAACGGCTAAGCTCAGCCTGTTAATAAGCAGTGCTTAATGGTCCAGGTTCTCAAACATAGATGAAATGCTTGCCAACCATCCCAGGCTAAATTCAAATGGGATTACAAAAAATGAACTTGAGGCAGATTAAAGAAATAACTATGCGTTTATAAAGCCAACGTTCTTCATTGTGTTTTTTTTTTAATGTGAGAAGCAAACATTTATAGAATCTCCAAATATCATTACCATTTTATATGTAATTAAAACGTTATCATATACAAGCCTGTGGTGACAAAAACGATATGTTTATATCTTTCAAGTCATAGCCATTTTCACTAGAATGAACTAAAGAAGAAGGAAAGCTTCAGTATTTTTTGTTTTTAAACTGAAACACCACACAGTTCTCTACATGATTGAACAGCATATTGAATAAAAGATTGTAGATGATGTTGAAAGAATGCCAGAATCAAGGCAAACATACTTAGATTGACTTTAGGTTGCTTTCTTAGCAAACACTTGATTTTCAGAACATCATTTAACCTCGTTTTATTTACAAATTGTCACTAACCATGCTTGTTTCTAATTTACAGGAAACTATGGGGTTCATCAAATCTCACATGTAATAAAAAGCCCGTGATACATGCCAGTCAGTTATTCATAACCCTATTCTAAAAGGCCAGATAGAAAGAAACACACACATTGTGAACTTTCTGATGGCATGCATTGATAACTTTGATAGGTTTTAGATGAACCATTCCTCCTGGTTAGTTTAGATTTCTTTTAGAAAACAAAATATTTGGATTTATATAATTGTCTCATTGCTTGCTTGAACTCGTCTGAACTTAAAAATTATATTAAAATTGGCAATTACTTAATGATTATGTAGAATTGTTATGTGATATTTTTACATCCATGTTTGATTGTGCTTTTCAAGCATTTGATAATACAGTACCGGAGTCTTCAAAATAATTAATAAACAGTGAAATTTGCTAAAATCAATTACATGTTCAATGTGTTTGTACTCACAGAATAAACACTGCTATAGTCTTATCAGTGAGTGCCTGCTACACATCACAAATGTGCTTTTGTTTTGTATTAGCTTCTAAATGTTACTGCAGTGACTATCTTCTCTTCAAAATATCAGAGAAGTATAACTTTCCTCAACATTAATCCAGCCACACTGAATCTCTTAGAAGAGAAAGTGGGAGATACATTTGAACAAATTGGTACAAGGGATGGCTTCCTGAACATAACACCAGTAGCACAGACACTGAGATTGACAATTATTAAATGGGACCTCATCAAACTTCTCAGCTTCTGTAAGGCAAAGGACACAGTTGACAAGACCAAATGGCAGCCCACAGAATGGGAAAAGAATCTTTACCATCCCCATTTCTGACAGAGTGCTGATTTTCAAAATATATAAAGAACTCAAGAAGCTAATCACAAAAACACCAAATAAATCAATTATAAAGTAGGGTACAGAACTAAATAGAAGATTCTCAAAGGGGAATCCAAAATGGCAGAAAAACACTTAAGAAATTGCTCAACATCCTCAGCCATCAGTGAAATGCAAATCAAAACAACTCTTAGATACCATTTTATAACCTTCAGAAAGTCTAAAATGAAAACACCAATGAGTTTATGCTAGAGAGCATGTAGAGAAAGAGGAATCTCCATTGCTGGTGGGATTGCAAACTTGTACAGACACTTTTGAAATCAGAATGGCAGTTCCTCCAGAAAATGGGAACCAGTCTACTTCAAGATCCAGCAAGTCCACTCTTAGGCTTACACCCAAAAAATACACATTCATGCAGCAAGGACGTCTGTTCAACTACATTCATAGAAGCATTTTTATTTTTAATAACCAAAACCTGGAAGCAACCTAGATGTCCCTCAACTGAAGAATGGATAAAAAAAAAAAAAAAAAAAAATGTGATGCATTTAGACAAAGGAGTACTACTCAGTAGAAAAGAAAACAGAAATTTGAAATGCATAGGAAAATGGTTAGAACTAGAAGAAACCATCCTAAGGGAGGTATCCCAGTCACAGAAAGACAGAAAGACAAATACGATATGTACTCACTCGTATACAAGTCTTAGACACAGAGCAATGGTTTACCCGACTTAATGCACATCTCCAGAGAAGGGAGGACACAAGGGAGGTCCATACCAGAGACATAACGCCTTCCTCAGGTGAAGAGAAAAGAGACAAGGGCCCCTGAAGAAATTGGAAGCATGGGGTGAGGGGAAAGGGAGGTAGGAAAATGTGTATGGGAGAAGAGAAGGGGTGGTAAAACATGAGAGATCAGGAAGATTGAGTGGGAAGATGAATAGAAGAGAGCAATAAAAGATACACATCAATAGAGGGAGCAATTATAGTTTTAAATTTGGCACTAGGGAACTCTACAGATATGTACAAGGATGACTTCAACTAGGAATTTAAGCAACAGTGGAGAGGGTTCCTTAGATGTCTTTTCCCTATAAAGAGAATGATGAGTACCTTAAATGTCATCCTAGAGCCTTCATTCAGCAGCTGATGAAAGCAAAATCAGTGATCCACAGCTAATCATTGAGCCAAACTCCTGGAATCCAGTTTCAGAGAGAGAGGAGTGACAAACAAAGAGGTCAGGACCATGCTGGGAAAACCCACAGAAACAGCTGACCTGAGCTAATGGGAACTCATGAACTCCAATTTGACAACTGGGGAACAAACATATGGCCAAACCAGGTACCCTGACTTTGGGAACATATTCGCCATAGAGGGATTCCCCCTTTACCTAGAGACACAGGAGAGGGCCTATGTCCATCCCCAAATGACTTGAAAGATTTTGACGATCCCTCATGGAAGGCCTCATCCTCGCTGGGAAGTGGATAGGAGCGAGACTGTGGGTCAGAGAGGAACATGGAAGGATTGGAAGGAAGGGAACTGGAATTAATATGTAAAATAAGAAAGATTGTTTTTAATTTAAATACAAATTTTAAATTGCCATGGTCCAAAAACAAACAAACAAACAAAAAAAAAACCAAAAAAACAAAAAAACCAAAAGCAAAAAGAAAAAGAAAAGAAAACAAAAGAAGAAAATTGATTTACTGATAGAATAAAACCTATTACCACATACATACATTCAGATTCACTGCTGATGAGCATGCATGTCAATATTTTTCTTGAAAACTTGGACAATTACAAATTGCATAGAAAGACATGTGGGACTAACAGCATATATCTTACTATGACTCCTTAATTTGGAAATAAATGTCTTCTTAGTAATGAATATTCTCCTGAATGGCCTTTCATGACACAAGAATAGCTTGGCAAATGTATGCTATAATAATATTGATGAAATTATTCATTGAAACTAACATGACACCAGTCATGAATATAAAATGTTTTCTATTCGTATACTTAGAATGATAATTCTCAGATACATAATTTATTAAATGCTACTTTAAAAGTTTACTCATAACAGAAATATAGTATAACATTTCCTATCTATTAATATCCCAGACAGAAGAAATCCACTGTAGCCACCATATATTTATCCTTAATTTTTGTTAAATGCTGTCTCATATTTGAGCATTGATGTCTTAACATGAAGGCAAGGGAAAAATCTAAGCTGCTTATCACGTGGTAGCATTTACTTTATTGTTTTTGTGTAGAAACGTCAATAATCTTCTGCACAGTGAAGTAGACAAAGCTATGAATAAAAATGTGCAGATACAAAATAACAGCATTCATGACAAATCCCTAGAAAACACTGAACGCCACTTGATGGAGTAGAATGGTTTTTTTTAAATTTTATTTGTTCTTTTTTATTATCTATTATTTTTTCTTATTTTACATATCAATCCCAGTTCCCTCTTTCTCCCTCCTTCCCATGACCCCCACTCCACAGGGAGGGCAATGCCTTCCAGGAGGGATCATCGAAATCTGTCAAATCAAATCCTTTGGAATGGGGACTAGGCCCTCCCTCCTGTCTCTAGGTTAAGGGAGTATCCCTCCATGGGGAATGTGCTCCCAAAGTCCTTCCTTGCACCAGGGATACATTTCGGTTCCACTGTCAGAGGTCCCTTAGACTTCCCAGGCCTTCTAACTGAGACCCATGTTCAGGGGTTCTGAGATGGTCCAATGCTGGTTATGTTTTGGTTTTAACACAATTTGGCTTTAAAAAGACCACTTTCCTTTTTGTCCCTCTTTTGCCTCATGAAACCCAAAGAGGAAACACTTTATAGTAAAGTGATAATGGTTTACATTTAAAACAATTGTCCAACCCTGGGTAATCAAGAGGTTTGCAGGAAGTCATTTGGTTCTGCAGAAACTGAAATACTAAGTGCATGAGGAAAGCAGTAGTTTGAAATCTGCAGCAAGTGCAACTCCACTAATTGATTCTATTAAACACTAGGTTGACCAGTAAGAACAGTGTATGCAAATGGCTGAGACAAACTTCTGGCATCCATTTATGCCTTGAAAGAAGGAGTAAACTCATTTTCAGAGTTACCTATAGAACAAATACTTCAGAGTATTAAACTTTTAGGAACTTAACAAATAATAAAATGAAGATTACTGCTAGAAATTTCTGTCAAGTTTTAAATGAAAAAATTATTGTAGTAACTAAAATATCCTGATTGTTTAAGTTGTGGTGATATTTAATATGTACCATTATGTTGCGGCATGTTGTTCCTCCCTGCCGGCCTCCCGGTCCTGCTGCCAGTCTGGGCCCTCAGCCGCATCAGCCCCAAATAACACACAGAGACTCTGTATTTTATACAATCCTGTTGGCCAGTTACAATTACTGTTTATGGGCTAGCTCTGTCTTAATTATTAACCCATTTCTACTTATCTAAGTATTTCCACGTGGTCGTCTTATTGGGGAGCCGCGGCAAGCGTCCTGCTCCTTCCCTGGGCTACATCTCGACTCCTCCTACTCACTTCCTCCTCCTCCTAGTCTCCTAGCCCCACCTATCTTGTTTCCTATTGGCCACAGAGCTTTATTAACCAGTATGAGAAACATATATACAGAATAACATCTCCCATCAGAATATGTCCCACATTGCAACTCAAAAGCCATGTCCTGTATTAATTAACCTAAATATTCTTTGTCAGTATTGGTATGATAGCACTGAGGACTGCCAGGACAAGAATTATGTCTGAGTCCTGAATGTCTGCCAGTACTGAATGCGATCTCATTAGCATATTCATAAGTCACAGCCCTGCATCCATGCCAGGATGCTGCAAAATGTTCTGTGACTATTTGTTGCAGCAATGGAGGAAAATGGTAAATTAGCTTTAAGAAAAACCCATTTTAAAATATAAAACATAACGTTTAGTATTGTAGAATTACTGTAAAACCTTTTTAGTAATTATTGTACACATAATAGGAACTTCAAGAAGGAGAAATGAAACAAAGCTTTTCCTTACAAAATATAATTTACTTACTCGAAACTGATCTTAATATAGTTTCACTGGTCAAGTAACATTTTTTTTCATAAGTAACATACCATATTGAAGGAAAATTTTAATACTGAGGTGTGCTTTCTTCACTAAAATATAATCCTTAAACACTTAAATTGCCAAGAATCTTATTTCCATTGAGTATTGAATACAAAATAATTCTTAAAAAATAAAACTTTCACAAGTTCAGTTCTTTTCGTGTGTATAAACATACATCTATATTTTTATACATTAAATAAAAAATTTTAGTAGGATATTGACTTGTTCTTTTATTCATAAAGTATTTAATCATGCTAAAAAATAAAATGGTGTTGATCTTAATGGCCTGTGATGTTCTAGTTTCTATGTCTACATGCAAAGTCTTATATATAAACATATGCAACACATTAACAAACATATGTTGTATGGTTTTCAGTTGATGAATATAAAGCCTTATATACTTTTATTGAACCTTGAACAGGTTATAGTGTATCTATTATTTGGTATTGTTTGTACAACATAAACCATCACAGAATTAAGTCTCTCCGATTTACCACTATTAGTTCTATCCTAAAATCAGGCATTGTTTTTTCTCTCTAAAGAACATGTGTGATTCATGTTTTGATCTCTTAACATTTTCTGAATGTCTGTGGTAATGTGTGTGTGTGTGTGTATGTGTGTGTGTGTGTGTGTGTGTGTGTATTTGTGTGTGTATGAGTATGTTTCAATGTGTATGAGACATAGCATGTGGCTATGTCTCATATACTCATAAACACACACATACACAAAAGCATAAATATACACACATCTATATAGTTTCAATTAGTGCTCATAGTTTTATAAATTCTATGCTGAAAAATATTATTATAATGATATGCTTCTATAATACATATAAGTTATGACTATAAGTTCTGTAATTTCAGTTCAGTTCATTTATATATTAATTCTTTTGGGATCAGTATGAGAAGGAAAGAAATCAGATATTATTACTCTAAAAAGAAATTGTCTGATTTTCTAATGTTCTTCTTTTCATATTTAGGAGCCTTGCACTGCATCTTTTGTGATTAAATTCCATCACCCAGGCTCATTTCAAAAACATCTTTGAGGGACAATTTTGCCTGTATCACAATAGCAAATTCTTTGGTCAACAAGAATAAAAGAGAAAAACATATTTTGTAGAGTGTGGTGAGAGGGAAAAACAATGGGCAAGTTTCTATATAAAATGATAATATTATGCCTTGGTAGCTATCCTCTTTTCTTCCTCATATTTCCTATTATAAAAAGGAACCTTCTTAATTTAAAATGTTATGCTAAGACAAAAAATGAGCAGTGTAATTTGATCTTTCCAACTTCAAGTTTGAGTCATAGGTCGGCAAGTGTACCAGCAGACAAGGGAACATTTTAAAATAAATGTCAGGAACAGTTATAAATCGTCTGCTGGCTGAAAGCCAGATAAGGGTGAAAGGTAGGAAATTTGTGAACATCAAAGCACATGATTTCCAGGGTCGGAATGCGGTGCTATGAAACCTGAAATGGGAGCAGCCAAGGATTACCTCAGATAACAGTTCTTGGAAAATTTTCAAATTAATGAAGGATTTCTCTTCTTGATTATTTCTTTTGTTGACTTTTTGTTCACTATCCACTTGGAATGAAAGCAAAATGGAAAGTTTAGGATCGACTCCTCATTCTTTTGGTCTGTGTCCCTATGTTTCTAATCACTTAAGTTGCCATTTAATATCTACGACTCAGAAATCTTGTTTCCTTCAAGGTCAGAAGGCTCCCATAGGAAACCATAAAGGACTAAGACTGTTGCCAACACTAATTTTGCTCTGCACAAATGGGTAGCAAGGAGAGCTAAGGAGAGCACCTGGGTAACTCACTGAAAATGGAGATGTCCAGCTCATACCTACATAGAGCCTCATACCCACAGGCTAGCATTTTCAGATAGTAAGACATCAAGGACAAAAAGTAAACTCAAACTCGGCTGCAAACCCCTTTTTCTACAACATTGTCCTGACTGTAAAATACACTAGCAAATCAGTGGCACAAAACTTGTGGGAGTAACCAATCAATATTTGATTTGCCTTACTAACCATACCATGAGGTGGAACTCAGACATGGCAATGCTTGTGAGAACAAAAACTTTCAACTACATAGGGCAGAGACCCAGTCCTATTTTTCTAAAAAGAAAGAAACAAACATAGTAATAAATGACTCCTAATGACATTCTGCTATACTCATAAATCAGTGCCTTGCTCAACCAAGAGAAGATTCGTCTTGCAGCAAATGGGAAAATGTACAAAGAGACCCAGTGACAGACATTACCCAGAGAATGAGAGACCCTGGAACACTCAACCCTAAGTGTAGTATCTCCATTAAGTCCCTTCCCTTGGTGTTCAGGGAAACCTGTGGAAGCAGAGGAAGAGAAAATGTAAGAACCAGAGTCAGGAGGACACCAAACAATAAGGAACTTTAAACCAACAGGGTCAACACACATAGATTAAGAGACTAAACCAGCCATATTGATCTAAATTTAGCCATCATAGAGCCCTCATCTAGTAGCTGATGGAAACAGAAGCAGATACCCACAGCTAAACACTGAGCCGAACTGGAATCCAGTCACAGAGAGGAAGGAGTGATAAGGAAATGGAGACAAGACCAGGCTACAGTAACACACAGAGACAGCTGACCTGAACAAGGAGGTGCTAATGGGTCTCCAGAATGATATCTGGGAAACCAGCATTGGACCTACTCAGACCCTCTGTACACGGGTCACAGTTAGAAGGCCTGGGCAGTCTAAGGGACCTCTGACAGTGGAACCAGGATGTATCCCTGGTGCAAAAAAGGACTTTGGGAGGGACACTCCCCATAGAGGGACACTCCCTTAGCCTAGAGGAAGGAGAGAGGGCCTAGTCCCTACTCCAAATGATTTGACAGATTTTGTTGATCCCTCCTGGAAGGCATCACCCTCCCTGTGGAGTGTGGGGGCAGATGGGATGGGAGGGTGGTCGGGGGTACGGGAGGGAGGAAGAAAGGGAGGGAGGCAACTGGGATCAATATGTTTTCCCTCCTCTGTCTCCTCCTTCCCGCTCACATAGACATATATCCATTTCTCCATATATATGATAATAACATGTAAATAATAATGATCAGTAATAGTCCAAACCTTAAAATCTATTTACTCAATCTGTGGCCACTCTGATATCCATGTTTAAATGTCTACTATCATATACAGATTTAATCATGTCCTCAATCACTATTTTTATCTGGCTGGTATTAGGAAGTTAATAAAGTGAGAGCCTAAATCTGTGAGGTGCCTCAAGGTCTTGTCTATCTAACTCATAGATGGGTGATGATGGCATCCAACACCTCAGGAAGCAGAGGCAGACAGATCTCTGTGAGTTCAAGTCCAGCCTGGTCTAAAAAGTGAGTTCCTGGATAACCAGGGCTGTTACCCAGAGAAACCCTATCTTGAAACTCTCCACTCCCAAAATATTGTAGAAATTTCTTTGCAAAGTGCTCTAGTGACCAATACAGCACATCTGTGATCAGAATTTGAATAAGGCCAATGGTGCCATTTAATATTGGATATCACCTTAAATATAAGTTTATTCTTTTTCTCCAGTGGTTCTTTTATCAGACAGTATCAAAATAAGACTCCTAAATGGGTTTTCATTTAAACATTAAAATAAAGTTTGTAATGAAGGCACAAAAATTTACTTTGGCATGAAACCACATAGAAATTGTTTTTCTCAATTACTTATTTCTTAACTTGACATCCTCTAGAGACTCAAAACTGTATGCCCATATTTACAGCTCTTCTTCAATTTCTTCTTTCCTATTAGGTATATAATCATTGTCTATACTTCTTTATGAGTAATATAATTGAAAATCAGGGATCTGCCATATGTCATTGATGTTCCCTTTCTAATTTCTCTTGAACTCAATGTTCTTGAATATCTTCTGCCACAAATTAGAACTTCATAGAGCAAAACTTATTTGCAATAATAAAATAAAATTAGAAAAAAGGGGGAAGATCTTCCAGGCATTACCTTAGGTAACTGCCATCTACTGTGAAACATACATACACACACACACACACACACACACACACACACACACACACACACATACACACACACACTCAGATGAAAATGGACCAAAATACATCAATATTGGTTCTGACCTTTGCAACCCTAGAGGATGATATATTAAAAACATTTCAAACTACAGATTTTGTCAAAAATGGCAGGAATAATAATATGTGATTCATGTCATCAACAGAAAAGACTGCATGAAAGTCAAGATGCTCAAGGGTATATCAAGGCACAGGACAACTTCTGCAGCAAAGTATAGTGTTGCTTTATTTGCAGTCTCAGCTGTCTTAGCTTTGTTTTTCATGAGCATATGAAGATGGTTAAGCTTGAGGAGTTGTTTGAGAATGTTAGAGGAAGTTGGGCTGGTTTTGTTTTGGTAAAAGACCTAGATTGGGAACTGAAGAATGACAAAGACTCGGGTTAGGAAAAAGCCGAAACTCCCGTGTTACACAGCTTACAAAAATCAGATAAAAAGTATGCAGTAACAGAAGAAACAAAGCATACTCAGTACATATAAAAAAATAAATAAATAAAATTTAACTGTTTTAAAAACCACTGATAGCTCTCAGAATCACTATTAAGGATGATTCCATCCCTGATTCGGTGTGAAATTTGAAGGCATGTGCAATTTGAAGATGTTTAGATTCCTACATTGAAAAGTCTTGCCATGATCTCAAAATGAATTTAAGAAGTATATAAATGAGGCTACAAATGAGATCTCTGCATACAAAGTAGATAGATGTAGAACATATAAATCTTGAGATGCTCTTTGAATTTACACAACACTTATGATTATGTGGATTTTATTAATAGAGTGATGAGAATAATTTTGCAAAAATAAAAGCACACTAACCTTCACTTGGAGTAGTCAAAACAAAAGAACTTTGAAAATGCCTATACTATGGTCCCTCTAATACAAATATTAGTTTTCACCATAGTACATAGTACTTAGGATTATGAGTCTTTTTCTCACATTATTTTAATTCTACTTCGCTAGGGAGAAGTAAAATAGCAATATGAGGTACCATTTTATTTAATATTAGTTTTTCCCTTTATTCAGATGTTCTTACATAAATACATAAAAATGTACTGTGCTTTTTACTTATCTTTGGGAATATGTTCTGAGTATGTACAGTTTTGAGTTCTCTGGTAGTTCTGACACAATAAATGCTAATACAGTTTTGTAGTTCATATCATAAAATTTAAGTTATAGATAAGAAATAGTGAATGTGTAAAAGTTATGAATAAAATAGCATTCAATAGATAAAACAATAAGCTTACTGACATTATACAAATGAAAAATTGATGATGGCACATGAATGTAGTATCAGTAATGGAGATGCTAAAGTAGAAGGGTCAATATGACACTACCCTGGAAATACCAAGAAGTTAACTAACTCTCTGTAATATAGACACACACACATACACACACACACACACACACACACACACACACACACACACATGTGCGCCTGTGCGTGTGTGTGTGTGTGTGTGCAGTTAGAGCTAGAGCTAATATCTCTAATTGCAAGCAGGAATCATAACAAGCCACAGAGGGTATTTTGAAATCTCAAAGCCCACTCCTGTGCCACACTTTGTTCAACAAGATCCCGACTACTGTTCCATCCCCAAAAGTTCCACCAACCAGGTACCAAATATTTAAACATAACTGCTTGTGAGGTCATTCTTATTCAAATAATCCCAGCAAATTCTTATGTATCAGTGAGCAGGAAGAAGGCATGGAGGAGGAGAAGAAAGGAGGCAAGGAAAAGAAAAGTTTACAAGCTAGAGTTTGATGAAAACAGCCTCATACCTTGAAATTCAGTTTTCCAGATATGATAGAGTCAGTGATCGAGGAATCTAAAATGGCTGAAAGACACTTGAGAAAGTGTTCAACATCCTTAGCCTTCAGGGAATTACAAATCAACACAACTCTGAGATATCATCTTACACCAGTCAGAATGGCTAAAATGAAAATCACCGACCACAGTTTATGCTGGAGAGGATATAGAGAAAGAGGAGCACTCCTCCATTGCTGTTGGGATTTCAAACTTGTACATCCACTTTGGAAATTAGTATGGTGGTTCCTCCAGAAATTGGATATTAGTCTACTTCAAGATCCATTAATTCAAATTTCACTCTTAGGCATATACCCAAAGGAGACACTTTCATACAACAAAGACATCTGTTCAACTATGTTCAAAGCAGCAACTATGTTTAATAGCTAAAACCTAAAAGCAAACTAGATTCCCCTCAACCAAAGAATAGATAAAGTAACTGGGGTACATTTACACATTGGGAAAAAAAGTGGAAAAAAACAATAGAATCTTGAAATATGCAGGCAAATGGATGGAACTTGAAGAAACCATCTTAAGTGAGATAACCCAGTCAAAGAAAGACAAACATGGTGTGTACTCACTCATATATGGATATTAGACATAGAGCAAAGGTTTATCAGAATACAATCCACATGTTCAGGGGAGGTAGGAAACAAGGAGGACCATAAGAGAGACATACATATTCCCCCAGTGACAGGGAATGGGACAAGAACATATTGGGAGCATGTGTGTGTGGGGGGGGGCAGGGGAGGTAGGAAAATGAGAAGGGGAGAAGAGGAAGGGGAAGAGACTATGTGGGATCTGGAAGACTGAATTGGGAGATGAATAAAGGAAAGCATGGAAAGCAACATGTTAATAGAGGGAGACAGTATAGGTTTAAAGAGAAATCTGGTACTAGGGAACTGTTCAGAGATCCACAAGGATGTCCCCAACTAGGATTCTAAATAATAGCAGAGAGGCTACCTTAAATGCCCTTCCCGATAATGAGATTGATGACTTCCTTAAATGCCTTCCTAGCGCCTTCATCCAGTAGCTTATGGAAGCAGAAGCAGGGTCCCACAACTAAATACTGGGCCAACTTCTGGAATCCAGTTTCAGAGAGGGAGGAGTGAGGAACAAAGGGTTCAAGACCACTCTGGGAAAAGCAACAAAAAAGCTGATCTGAGCAAGTGGGAACTTGTGCCCTCAGTCTGACAGCTGGGGAACCAACATAGGGCCAAACCAGTCTCCCGGAATGTGGGTGTCAGCTAGAAGGACTTTGCAGACTATGGGGTCTCTGACAGTGGAACCAGGATGTATCCCTTGTGCATAAATGAACTTTTGGAGCCCATATCCTAGAGACATTGGGGAGTGCCTAGGTTCTACCCCAAATGACTTGAGGGATTTTGGTGATCCCTTATGGAAGGCCTTACCCTCCTAAAGGACTGGTGGGCCTGGAGGGGGGAGAGATTGGTGGAGAGCATGGGAGGATGGGAGGGAGAGGGAACTTGGATTGATATATAAAATAAGTTTGTTTCTAATTTAAATAAAAGTTATTAATAATAAAAAAAATAACTCAAAATGGTTGCACTTGCTTCCACAATATCAATTCACTAAAAATTCTACACTAAATAGGTTTGGGCTCAGAAAGGTGGGAACTGATAACAGACAGGCTGGTTTCTTTGATTGCCTGTTTGTGACAAGTATGGTCTCTGATAGGCTGTCCATGTTATTCAGCCATATACTATATGTATGCATTATTGGCTCTAATTGTACTCAGTGGACTAAATATAAAGTCAGGGATGATGGAGATAGATTTGCTGGGCAATCTGTGAGGTGTTGGGGGTAAGAAGAGGTTGTAGAACTATCTGGGATTAAATATATCATATACATGTATCAAATTCTCAATGTTTAATAAAAACATTGTTTCAAAACAAGAAATAAGTATAGATGTCAAGGTAAAAAATGTACATTCGGTACTTTCTCTTCAAAACTGAATTATGAGCACAGCCAGTCTTTATCATTTGGTTTAAACTGGAGGACCTGATATGATCTCAAGCAGCTCATAGATCATGTTTTCAGTGTGACTCAAAGTGTTCAATAAACGAGGACTTCTGCATATTCTTTCAAGAGCAGTGTTCTCTGGGCCAGCATAGAGATAGAGAAGCAAAGTGCTGAAGGGAGCACTAGTAATTCCAACATAAAGAAACAGAGGCAAGATTATGTATAATATTTAGCAAGATATATTCTACATGCAATGTTGCTCTTATGGAAGGTGACATTTCAGCTTTAGAAAGTAAGATAATTGTGTTGTACTGTAAAGAAAAACAGTCATCTGTGTATTTGTAATGAGTTTTACAGTTCAGTGTAAGTCAGAGATTCTCCATGAAGGAATGATAATGTTTACTTCAACAGCTTTCTTGTTTTCAAGTATTGTCTTTCAACTTATGCTAGTGTTTTGAAAGCATGTGCTTATTTCAGTTCATGAAAATGATGAAATTCTTGTCACATTTTAAAAAATTTCATGAAGCAATAACTCATACATATCTTATATTGCATTTATAAATAATCTATTCAATAAATTTTAGATAATCTAAATTTTAGATAATTCAAAGTAGGATTGAATTACAGCGTTCTGATGTTTGGAGTTGCAGTCAGTCCAAAGGGCATCCCGAGAAAACCCAGAAACCTGGCCAGATCCTGGCTGTCGTATACTAGTCTGAGTCTGGATATTGGATCACTTGGGCCACTGTTTCAAGAGGTCTTGCTTAATTAAACCATGTTAGTATGGAAGGAATACACAGATTTTCACCTTCTGTGAAACCAAAGCAGAATTTCTTTTCCAATGTAACCTGTCCTTGGACTTAAATTGGAAGTCAAAGCCTTTTTTAAGAAATGTTAATCCAGCAACATTTATAATCAAATATTTTAGCAGCTGTTGCTCCTTCCTCCGCAGTCAAACAATTCAAAGACAACAGAATAACAGAGTATCCACACTCTCTGTGCATTTTGCATCTTTAGGAGGTTTTTTTTATCACTCTATTTCTTTTACCTTTTTTTTTTGTTTTTTCATTTTCTTGAGACAGGGTTTCTCTGTCTATTTTTGCCTGTCCTGGAATTCACCCTGTACACCAGACTGGTCCTGAAATCACAGAGATCTGCCTGCCTCTGCCTCCCAGGTGCTATAATTAAAGGTATGTGCCACGATTGCCCAGCTATTCTATTTATTTTTTAAGGATTTTATCCTATTTCTATTCTCTCCCTAGCCTATGCATATTTTCAAACACAATGTAAACCTTTTGTAGGTTTTCCTTCATCTGAATCAGTCTTTGCTGAATATTTCTATCTGTTTCTGATCACATGAGTCTTATTTGCTAAACAGCATAGTTAAAATTAAAGCAGCAGCTAGACCTGCCCTATTCCTTGGCTTTCTGAGAGTAGCTTCATGACAAAACATTGGTGAGAATGATGCTTATTTTCACAACTCTTCAGAATTTCGAAGTTCATGCCACCACAAACGAACATGTTACCAGCTGAATGTAAACACCATCCAATTGTTTGGTAGCAGGGTCTCTTACAAGAGCCCTGCACTTTTTGCCTCTGATGCTGAGTTAGGAAATATCTCTTAAAAAAGCCATTAGCCTTGGAGTGTCTCTAGCAAACAGAGCCCACCCTATAAAATGCTGGTACTAAGGAGTTATGCTTGCCTCTGTTCTTTTGTGTGTAGAACCCGTTTTTAAGTTTTGTCAGGTTTTACCCCTGTGTAAATTCGTGCCCCATGTGTGAGAGCCATTTGTATATGGAACTTTCTGTTCAATCTGGTTCCCCTGCCCTTCAGCCTCAAATAAATACACAGAGCATTATATTAATTACAAACCGTTTAGCTGATGGCTCAGGCTTCTTACTGTCTATCTCTCTCTTAATTATTAACTCATAACTATTAATCTATTTATTTCTCCATGGCCTTATTTTAGAGAACTCCCAAGTCATCCTATGTTTGCAGTAAGTACATCTTATATCTTGGGATGTTGGACAGTTTCTCTCTGTGCTCAGAGATGTACTCAGCATCAATATTCGATCTTCAAACACTTCAAAGACCTAGAGAATATGGCATTTAAATGTTTTAATAATTCAGAACTCCAGTGACACACTTGCTCCTGGCAGCACTGAGCTTTTCCCAAAAGTATGATAGGCACCAGTGACACTCCATTTGGAATTCATTTTCTTCCTGTCTATATTGACCTTTAGGGCCAAGACCTAACTCTGTATCAACTGCTGACTTTGCACGTGCTGTCCTAACTAGGCAAGCAGGAGATAAACAAAAAGAGAATGCTGAAACTTGTCAAGTTGGAGTAGGACAGTTTTCAAATTTTCCTGCTTCTGATATGGTCTGTCAGATACCCAAGGCCTTAGCCAAAGTTGGTTGCCCAAATGTTACTGTGAGACCTTGGGTGACTGTCCAGGATGTTTGCTGTTTCTGTCATTTCTTACACGTTTAGGAAGTCACCTGCTTGTATGTCCTGCTTACCCTGGTATTGTTTTCCTTCTCTGGTCTTTGATGAGGTTGAAAATAAAACAGTAACAGCTAATATCCTCTCTTATCTTAGCTAGAACATATTAGGTATAAGACTTCGACATTCTAAAATGGGACAGCTATCAGAGTAATCTCTGTTATATGTCATACGTTAGTATGTGTTCATTGCTTAATGCTGCTCTTGCTGGATGTAGGGCTAAATTTGTGTATGGTTTTACATTTCCTTCCGCTGGACTATACTTGATATCTGCTATCATTGTACATAGTTTTTTATCAGGTTTAAAACCTTCTTGTTTAGACATCTTGTTCTGACAGTACACTTGGGGTTGATGGCCACATTCTAGGGACTTCAGGTTATAAAGAGGAGGAATCACTGGCTAGCTCTCTTGGTTTCTGTTTGGACATCCTGAAGGGCAGAGGATGCATCGTCAGGAGCATAAAGACTGCGGTGGTTATTTACCATCACTGTGTGAGTGTTCCCCTAATAAATAACTGTTAATCATTTATCTGGGGTTTGGCAACCCATTTAAACTCGCCTTCAAGCTGGACATTGGTGGGACACACCTTTAATCCTAGTACTCTGGAGGCTGAGGCCAGGCATATCTCTGTGATTTCAAAGCCAGCCTTGTTTACAGAGTGAGTTCCAAGATAGCCAGAGCTACACAGAGGAACTCTGTCCTGAAAAAAAAAAAAAAATTTATTTAATTACCAGTGTCATTTTATAATAAATTTTGTCATCGATGATGAGTTTGAAAGAATACAACTATTTTAAAAGAATTAATATTTTATTGGGAAGAGCTTCTGAAAACAGATGAGTGATAAAATGCATTAGTTCCTAGTGCACTTCACCATCCTTGAGAGGCAGAATATACACTGTGAAGTGTATATAGCAGATAAAAAAGCACATATACTTTTACTAAGGAGGGTTAAAATCACATAAAGAGACCTAACCTCTTTATACATTTTATTTTGCCCAAAGTGCTTTTCTACCAATTGTTCAGCAGACTTTACACAATAGTATTAATGGTCTTTGCAGAATCCTCTTGGTGTTGATTCAAGAGGCTAATAGATTTTATCACCTGGAAAGTCACAGCAAACAGACTCAATTAGTACTTTCAGGAATTTTAAACACTTGTTTCTAGCTTGTTACTTAGTCTTAAAGATGTACCTAAGATGGCCTCTGCCTTATTTGTGGATTTAGGATGCTCTGTATGCTATTCAACTCTATAGTATTAGTTTCTTAATTTAAAGATGATATATGTTATAAAACTAAATGAAAATAAATGAAAGCTACAAATAAGCCAAGAACGTTTGGTAGAAATTACCCTCGTAGAACTGGTTGCTGTATCTTTTTCAATTATACAAAAAGCACATTCTGTGACCAACTTCTTAGTTGGCCTCTAGAATTTCCAGGCATCAGTAGACAGCCTCAATCACTTAACATTCTGTTTCAGCTTTTCCTTACAGCGCTTTGTTATTTTGCAGTCTTTGAATGCTTCAGTAGCTTTGATGCTTTAATGGCTCCATACATCCCCAAACCAGGCCCTGCCCAGAGCAAAGCTACCTTAGTGAGTATCATTCCTATGCAGATGAAGTCACTGCACTCTGCTGCTTTGCTAAAAAAACAAAACAAAAATAAAAAAGGCACCACATCAATACTGTGGAACATTACTTCTAGAAAGGATGATGGATCTTTCCACAAAGTCAGGGGAGTATTGGTCATGAGTATGCATCCCGAGATAGTGTGTTGTCATAAAATTCATTGTATGTTAACATTTTACAATAAAAAGCACATAAATCTGATTAAGGGTTTTATCTACCTATATTAAGAATACAGTTATGAGGTCAAATTCCTACATAGCTGAGTTTTTAAATGCTTGTTACTTTCTTCTTTGCTGCAATAATCCCACCTTGACTGTATACTATTGTGATAAAATGAAATGCTAGACTTTTTACTTTCAGAGGAGATTTGCCAAACTCATGTGCTCTCTTTTGGAAACAAAATGAATTTTAGATTTCATTTCTTATGAAAAAGCCTGTAAACACTGACTAAACTAAAGTGCATGATGGACATTTGAAAATATATGAACTATGTAGTTCTATTTAGAAAAATATGCTGGGAAGGCTAAGTCTACATTAGAGACATTCTAGTTGTCCATTATGCATTTAATCATTATTAAGCGCAAGAAATCCTTAAGTGCATTCTCGTAAATAGGACTTATATGTAAAACTAGTTGTGTTCAAGGACATAAGTCCTTACTTTCATGATCATACATGAAATCAAGACATTCTTTTGATAGATGAATACTCATAATAAAAGCAGACATGCAGAAATATGTTCTCTAAGACTTTTAAAAATTAATCTATTGCAAAAAAACTTAGTGACTAATCTTGCTTTCTGAAATGGGATAATTTTTCAAAAATGTACAATTACAACCACTTTAGTAGCTTTTTGAGGCCATAATATAATTATCATTCCTCATTTCCCCCAAAGTCTTTACTTTATCATTTATTTCGAAAGACACAGCATCTCTGGAACTTTATCCGCCCCTTTTTGGTGAGCTGAGTTAATGCAGTCTTAAATACAATTTTCTCTCAGTTTTATCTTTGAATTCTTTCTTTCTTACACCATATGTAAATCATGGCTAGCTTAGATTGCTTACTTCTCTGAACTCAAAAATAATGTATGTTTCTGAGTAATACGTAATAACTAAAATATCTCATTTCTGGTTGTTTGATATTGTTAGGCCCATTTTTTTTCTAAATATACTCCTTAAATATTTCATTTCTACTTAGAAGATTTTCTATCTTCATACAGTTTCTTGTATCTACCCACCATCCACATTACCATTACATTTTTAACAGCTTATTTCTAATATTTCTTACTGTAAAGTTTGTTAAAGTAGCATGATATTGATGATATAGTTGATGCTTGAAAATAACAAGCCTGCAGCTTGACACATTTAGTAATGACCACAGATTTTATTTTAAAAAAAGCACTTGTTTTTCAAGTCACTGAAACAAATATCTTAGAAGACAAATGAATTTAAAAGTGCTTCCTCACAGATCTTACATTTGTTCATTTTAAAATAAAAACCAAATCCTATTTATAAAAGTCAGTTTTGCAAATTTAATCTATAGTTTAAAACAATATCATATTTGAAGGAATATAACAACTACTTATTTTACCTTGATCAATCGTGAAATACACAATCAAACTTATATGTGTACTGAGGCTAAATTGAAAGATTTTGGTGATAGAAAAATGTAATTAAGCAGTGCCTGCATTATCATTAAATAAATGACAAAATTATTCAGAATATTGTTGATGTTATTTAACATAAAGAAGGACTGAAAAACTGGCACAGGAGAAAAGGACTTTTTGTAGCAGTTAAAGAACATGAATTTTGATCATAAAAGCTGGGCAGATGTGAGATCTTCCATGCAATATCAGGAGTTACAAACAAGTAATCCCTGTAGCAGCAAGGGTTATCTAGACCATCAGCCTGAAAGAGCTCCAGGTTAATCAAGAAACCCTGCCTCACTTAATAAAATAGATATCATTCAAGGAAGATACCTAATGTCAACATCTGGCCTCCACCTGTTTATATTAACATACTAGAGTTATGCATGTACACATGAGTACCCACATACAAACAAATAACCCATCTATATCCAAAGCCAGAAAAGAATGAATTTACAAAAATTGTATGTCCAATATATGAATATGTAGTCCACTATATGGTATGTCCACTATATGTTTATATAGGTGTGTGTGTGTGTGTGATATATTATTACATATAATTTTAGAGAGAAGAAAAATAAGATGCTAAGAAAATTATAGCTATTCAGGAAGAATACAGATTTCCATTGTTACTACCTACTTGTAGTAGAAGGCAGTTGCTAGGAAATGAAAATATCAAACAGGAATGGAGCAAATCAGGTCAAGACAGATGGCTTAAAAACTAAAAGGTATATTTTATATTTTCTAAAGACATATAGTAGCATACATTGAAGTACATTCTCATCCACACAAAATATATTGGATTGGAAAGCTGAAAAGTGTAATATCCAGGACCATTCACTTCAGTTCTCATTCAAAACTGAGTATTTAAAAGAAAGTGTTTATATCTATCAAGTATTTATACAAGTAATATAAAATTTAATCAGCTTCACAATAATGTCATTCGCTGGGAATGAATTAAACAATAAAAATTTTCCTGAATACTTATGAGGTGTCAGGTGCCATTTCCTGCACTATCAAAGAGCTCAATGAATCTCAGGGCTCCCTGATCAAGGTAGCATTTAGGCCATCAACCCCACAGGCATCTAATGCAAACAAACACTCAGCACACTCAAAACAGTAGGAATATTCCCTGGGAGTAGATTACAGAATTACATATGTAACTGATAAGTGTATGAAGAAGTTACCTACATATTTACTCTTTAAAACTAGTTTAAAATTGATCCCACTGCAGCATTTTCTCTGTAATGTTCCTTTATAATGCCATTTAATTTTCTTCAAATTTTTTGATTCTAAACCTATAAAATATATAGACTATTGTCAGATTTTCCAAGTCATTTAGATTCATGTATCTCAAATACAAAGTTCATAGAAGTTATTTTGGGATATTATTAGTTTTGTGTTATTTTCCTGTGTTCTCTACTCATAAGTTCTAATTTGATGCAAGGGTATTATATTTAAGGTAGCACCCACAGAGGAACTGAGTTTCACTTGGTCCATGCCACCTACTTTGTGGCTTTGTACAATGATTCTTATGCCTGATAATCATTAAATTGTTACTACATATTCTTTAGCTATTTATTCCAAAATGAGACACTCTATCCTGGAGTAGGTTCTTAAAGACTCAAGGAAAACAAAAACAAACAAACAAAACAAAAACAAAAACAAAAAACCTTACAAAGTTCAGGGAATAACTAATTTTCAAATCTCAGGAAGTTCCTAAAACTTATGAGATTGTCAATGTTCCTCCCTCACAAGGTTATGCAAGCAATTAGAAAAAGATGACTTTCCATCCTTCTAATTTATACATCACGTGGGCAGTAGTAGGGATGTGAATTTTATGAGTTGTCTTCCTTGTAGACATATGTTTTTGGGTTATGGTACTGTCTTTGAGTACTTCATGGTCTTGTAAATAACCTCTCATGCATACAGCTGTTTGTAATGCAATAAATTCATTTATTCACTATATTATGTAGAAATTTTGATGGTCCATGTTGACCTATTGGCGGCAATAAACATTTGCTCATGTCTGTAAAGAAAAAGTTACAATGGAACATATTATGTTACATATATATGTGAATTCCAATCCATTTTTTATGAATATAAATCTTTACTTTCATAAAGAGAAATTCTTTAAATGCCAACAAAAGATGATAAAATCAATCACCTTAATAGATAAAGAGGATCACATTTACTGATTTTATGGATAGTGGTCCATATTGAGTATTTCTGATGAAAAAATTTAGATGCTCATTGCTTTCTAACATGATCCACAACTAAGAAAGTTTTCCATGAATCAGGATAGGCAAATAAAAAGGGCACAATATACCCCCAATATATTCCAAATAGTCAATTAAACTAATTAATTTTTGAAACATCAGATATGCAGCATAATCTAATTAAAATTTTAATTAGAATAAATCTTTATATATATAGCACTAAAATATTTGTATTTTGGCCAACAGAAGCAAAACATATTATTAAAATAATATTGCAAGATTAAAATTGTCTGTAAAAGTAATGAGCCTCAGGGCCCATGATGGTAATAATGTAGATCTGAATCAAAGTTCTGTGTAATAATTATCATAATTTCTGAACAGCACAGCCACCTCTGTGTCACTCCTTTTCTTCTACATTAGGAAATAAGTCTGAAAGTACTAATAGTTTTGAATTTCAAATTAAGTTGTTTGTGAAAGTCACTGTAATGAAAATATATGCCTTCCCAATAAAGCCACTTGTCCTAAAGATGCCTTTTGGTGATTGCCATGGCTCATGGAAATGGGCAAAGTCTTCTGAGAATTCTGGATAGAGCTTGAAAGGTGCACATGTGATCACATGACAATTAGCACGTGAATTACTACTCTCTGTTTGATGACGTGATGAATTAAATATTTGGAACCTTTATTATGTTCTTTGGGTTGTTTCTGACCAACTTCTATGATGACAAATTTGAGTAAATTTTCAGCATTTTCTAAATATATAATTTATGAAGCTTTCTTGTACAGCTATTGTGATAGACATTGAGACATTTGACATAAGTAAACTATGTTTTTTGTTTTGTTGTAGGTTTTATTTTTTTTGCCATAGGTGTCCTTATTAGGTTTGTGCATTTCTGAAAAACAGATTTGTAAATTTTATGTATCTTTGGCAAAGTAATGAATTTGATTACTTAGAATTGAAGTACACAAACATTAAATATATCTAATAATGTTGAGCTTTAGAAGAGTGTTCTCCACTCCTCCATTGCTTGTGGGAGTACAAAATTATACAGCCACTTTGAAAATCAGTATTGAGGTTCCTCCAGAAAATGGGAATCAGTCTACCTCAAGATCCAGCAATTGCACTCTTTGACATTTGCTCAAAAGATGCATGTTCATACATCAAGGACATCTGTTCAAATATTTCATAGCAACATTATTTTTAACATCCAGAACATTGAATTAACCTACATGCCCTTAAACTGAAGGATGGATGGAGATAATGTAGTACATTTACACAATGAAGTACTACTCAGTGGAAACAAACAAATAAACAAACAAAAAAACCAATGAAATCTTGAAATTCACATGCAAATGGATGGAACTAGAAGAAACCATCCTAAGTGATGTATCTCAGTCACAGAAAGACAAACATGGTATGTACTCACTCATATATGAATATTAGACATCAAGCAAAAGTCTAAGCGAGACATACACTGTTGCCAGGTGAAGGGAAGAGGGACAAGATACCCTGAACATACTGTGAGCAATGGGGGAAGGTGGAGGGAGGGAGGAGAAAAAGGAGGAAAGAAGAGGAGGGGGAGGAGAACATGTGAGATCAGGAAGATTTGAATGGGGAGATGAATAGAGGAGAGCAATAAAAGAGACACATCATAGAGGGAGCCATTATAGGTTTAAAGAGAAATCTGGCACTAGCAAATTATACAGAGATCCACAAGCATGGAATCTAAGTAATAGTGGAGAGGCTACCTTAAATTCCCTTCCCCTATAATGAGAATGATGACTACCTTAAATGCCATCCTAGAGCCTTCATCCAGTAACTGATAGAAGCAGAAATAGACACAAACAGCCAAGTACTGAGCCAAACTCCTGGAATCCAGTTTCAGAGAGGGAGGAGTGACAAACAGAGAGGTCAAGACCATGCTGGGAAAACCCACAGTAACAGCTGACCTGAGTAAGTGAAAACTCATGGACCCCAATCTGACAGCTGGGAAAACCAACATAGGAAAAATTCAGACCCCCTGAATGTTGTTGTCAGCTAGGAGGACTTGGAAATTTGTAGGATCTCTTGAATTGGAATCAGGATGTATCCCTAGTGCACTAGCAGACTTCAGAAGTCCATTCCCCATGGAGGGATACTCCCTTATCCTAGAGGTATGGGGTTGATCCTAGGCCCTACCAAAAATGACGACAGATTTTTATGATCCCTCATGGAAGGCCTCATTGTCCCTGAGGAGTGGATGGAGAATGAAATTTAAGGATCAGTGTGGGACATGGGAGGATGGGGGAGATGTAACTGGAATTGATATCATTATTAAAAAAGTGGAAAAAAATGTGTTCCCTAAAGACCAATGTCTAATTACACATAATCATGCTTAACCAGACCTACAGTAAAGGAAGTATGGACAAGTCAGTAATAGTAATGGTGATTAAGAACGGCTACATATTTGCATATTCATATTATGTTTCTACTATTCTTCATTGCTTCCAGAAAATAATGTTTTATCTCTGACAGAGTTAAATTAAGTCAGTCATTTACAATGCTAAATATAATTTCTTATATATGTATATACACATATATTGTTAAATTAAAAATCAGTTATTTACTATGAATTTATACATTTTATTTTTGATTTATCTAGACAAGGTATGTGTGTGTGTGTCTGTAGCTTTGATGATCCTCAAACTCTGTTTAACAGATTGGTCTTGAACTCACAGAAATCCTCCTTCCTCTGCCTCCTGAGTAATGGGATTAAACATGCACATCACCACCACATGGCCACCATGGAGCATTTTTACTTACCTGTTTTCTTCCCTTTTCTAGATAAACTCATCAGAGGCTAATGATTTTATTTCAGACCCTATTTACACAATAACAACAACAAAACCAGCCAACCAACCAAACAAACAAACAAAACCTCATTTGTCGTACCTAAAAACAATCACCTATAATGGAGAGTCTAATTATATTCAACATTCCACCTCACCATTCAAATTGCAACTGATTCATGGTCCTTGTCTTTTTTTTGTTTCTTTTCCACTTAAATCTCTGTTCACAACTAAAGACTTAATTTATTTATTACTTTAGACTGTCTTCCCCATATGCATGGATGTATTTTCCCAACTGCAATTGATTTTAAAACTCTATTTTCCAGGCACTAGAAAAATGGATCATATGTTAAGAACACATGTGATGGGAGATGTTATTCTGTATATATGTTTCTCATACTGGTTAATAAAGCACTGTGGCCAATAGAAAACTAGATAGGCGGGGCTAGGAGACTAGGAGGAGGAAAGAGGAAGTAGAAGGAGGGGTCAAGATGTAGAGCATGGAGGAAGCAGGAAGCCAGCTGTGGCTCCCGGATAAGATGAGCCACGTGGAAATAATTAGGTAAGTAAAAATGGGTTAATAATTAAGACAGAGCTAGCCCATAAACAATAATGGTAATTGGCCAACAGGATTGTATCAAATGCAGAGTCTCTGAGTGTTATTTGGGGCTCACGTAGCGGTGGGACCGTGGCGGCAGGACCTGGAGGCCAGTGGGGAGGAAAAACCTGCCATAACACACATGTTCTCCTGCAACACTGGAATTTGTTCCCAGAAACTATATGGCAGTTCATAACCATCCATAAATGCAATTTGGGGGATTAAATGCCCTCTTCTGACTTCTGTTGGCACAAAACATACAGGTGGTGCACAAACAATAATACATGTGAAAACGTTTTATATACATGAAGGAAAATATCACTAAAATGTATTAACACAATAATTCATATATATTCTTGTTTTCTTTGACTTGTTGAAAAAAATAATCTGCTCATAAAATAGTTTCATATGATATCTTCCATTTCCTCATTTATGAGCTACTATAAACAGGTATTTAAAGGCCTTCAGTTACACTTACAGCCTATTAGATTTTAACTAGTATGCAATATTACTTCATTCAACCTTCAATATTATTGTTTCGTGCACCGGGGATACATCCTGGTTCCACTGTCAGTTGTCCCTTAGACTGCCCAGGCCTTCCAACTGAGAAGTTATTAAAAGCTTCAGTAGATCTGTTATCTGATATAAACTAAATTCCAAAATATGTGAAAGCTGCCTGAACTAGAATGTTGGGGTAGAGCTAAAATTAGAAAAGTAGACATAAGGATGTTGGCATAACTCAAATATAATATGAAATATTAAATTAATATAGTGTCCCAGGGAAGAAGGCATTAGGTTAAACGTAAAGGTCCAATTCAATTGTGTGTATGTGTGCATGAGTGTGGGTGTGTATGTTTGTGTGTGTGTGTGTGTTTGTGTGTGTGCATGTGTGTGTGTGTACTTGTGTGTGTGTGCAGTGTGTGTGTGTGTGTGTGTGTGTGTGTGTGTGTGTGTGTATGAGTGTGTGTGTGTGTAGCTCAGTGTCTGCCAAAAGGGGAGAAATTACTATAAGCAAATAAGTCATAAACCAACAGAGGGAAATTAGCTGCTAAGGAAGAAATAGAAGCACCAATAATGAAATGTTGGAGACAACTGAAAAAAAATTGCTTGTAGAAGCATAAATGATTACCTTAATCCAATGTTAAATTAAAGGAAGGGCTGACCAGTAGCAAATAAATATCAAGGTAATGATGGTCTCTAATGAACTATACAATGACAGTTTTGGTGGAGAAATGAAGAAAATAGCAAAGGGATAGACACATATTATAGTGGTGAAACACTTTTCTATCATTGATGAGGCCTATATATTATATCATTAAATTAAACAATAAGAAAAAAAACAAATAAGAAAATCCAGTGATGGGGTTACAGCAAAAAAAAAAAAAAAAAAAAAAAAAAAGGACATGTAGAAAACAATAGATTGAAAATGCAAATATGGTTTGGCTTTCAAGAACAGGAAACTAGAGTAGTGGGGTATCAAAAGTGTCAGGTTATTAAAGAAACAGGAGGAACTGTACTATTTTATGTGGAAATTACAAAATAAACAAACAAAAATACACTTTCTGTCTTTTACTATTTTCTGTATCTAATTAATACAAGTGCTTTAATAGCAGTATTCAGGCCATGGTATATATAAAAGTCAATAATACATGTTTTGTTTTTTTCTGGCAGATGGCAATTTTCTTTCGAATGAATCAAATTGCCTTACTAAAACTGTAAATTGCTGGGTAGAACTTTGGAAAAGATGCTATCACAAAGATTTTTGAAGAGTGCCAATATTATTTTCCCAGTCGATCACGGCAAGCAGACCCTGAAGGAAGTACCCAAGTAAAAGCCTCCATTATATATCCCCTTGGAGAATAATATGGTTATTCTTGAAATGCTGCAAAGGAAATAACTGTAGTAAATCTGATTTAGAGAGGACAATTAAGTTAGAATTATTCAGTTCCAAGAAGTGGATAAGGAAATATAGTCTATAAATGTAGAACCTTGTTACTAACAAATCACTCTTTTATATCACACATGTATGACCTGGAAAGTTACAGCCTCAATAAACACAGAGGCCAGTGTATTAGCCTGTTTCTTATGTAACCCGTGATTCAAATGGAGCCCAGAATAAGCTGTAAACAGGACGACACCAGTCAAATAACTAAACTGTCAGTTTATAGAAAGCGTAACATGAGAAGGATTCATTGCTGATGAAACAATCATACAAAAAGTTAGAATTTTCCTAGAGCATACTCATCACTACTCTTAGAAAACTCATTGAACATTCATTGGCTTAAAATGATGTACATACTCTTTATGTAATCTAGTTATTCATGCCCACATTTCTACTTTAAAACTTCATGTCTCAATTTCAAAGTTCTTTTTCAGTTTTGTGGTCAAATTTATCAATTTTGTTTGGATATTTATTGCATCAAATGCTATGCTATTTTGTGTCGTTAATAAATTCTAAATATATACATCACCCTTTTGGCATGAAAAATATAGTCAAAAATTTTCTAGATATCATGGGTGTGGAGGAGGAAATTGATGTGGTTATTATAAGACAAAGACTTTGATTTCTCTATGAACCTATGAAAGACAGAAAGAGAGGGGATTTTGGCCTCTGTGTATAGAGAGAAGTATTAGTGAAAAAGAAGCAATTTGCATTTTTAGAATGCCAGTGTAGATGACTTGGCAATGCAATCTTCTAATACCTTCAGAACAAAAACAAACAAACAAGAGATTCTGTTAGCATTAGTATCTTTGAAGTGTAATGTGGCTAATATATAAATTCATCTTGGTTACTCCAATAAAAATCTCACATCCATGCTTTGGTGAGGTGACTCAATGATAAATTTCTTTTCGTGGATTGAGTTCAGATCATCTGAACCCAAATACAGCACATTGTAACTCCAGTGATCACGCAGGAGGAGGCTAAAAAGCAAAAACTTGAAAATTCACCATAACCTGTCTGGTCAGGTAATTTTTATGCCCAACACTCAAACCAAGAAATCCCATCTCACATAAGGAAGAAGGCAAAGCCTAACACCAAGAAATATGTAGGTGATTTGAATAATGATGGTCCATACTCATACATTTGAAAGCTTAGTCACCAGGGAGTGGAACCATTAGGAGTTGTAGCCTACTTGGAGGAAATGTGTCAGTGGGGATGAGCTGGAGGTAACAAATTTCAACACCATGCCCAGTTTCTCTTCCTGCCTGCAGATCAGTATGTAAAGCTCTCTGCTACCCTTCCAGCTCCTTGAGTTCTGCCATGCTCCAGTCATGATGACAATAGACCAAAATAAACCTCTGACACTCTAAACAAGCCCTCACTTAAGAGTTTTCTTAGGTAGAGTGTCTTCACCACAGTAGAACAGTTACTAAGACAACTATTGTTCAAAGTTGAAATACTTTGGTTTAAAGAAAGTGTATTGCAGCTTGCTTACTTAACTCTTTGTTTCCATAGCCCTATTACTTAAATTTTGAGCTCATAGCATTCTATTTTTGTATAAAGCAATACATCACTTCCAATGCTCAAACAAGCCATATGAGGACTTCTGGGGCAACAGTGATTCTGTAATGGGCTGTAATAGTAATATAATCTGCAGGGAAGCTATACCACTTGTATTGTGTGATATTTTGATTGTGTTCTGACTGATAAAGCTTGCTTGGAGTCAGAGAAGCAGAAAAGCCATGAGTCCTCTTATACATCCTCCATTTCTTCCCCTCAAAGGGCCCTGAGATTTCTCTCTGTCCCTCCTTACTATTTCCTGTTCTCTCTGTCTACAGTCCTCCAAAGCTTCTGTGGTTAATTTTGGTCGACTACTTGCTAGTTCCTCCCTCTGACACCAAGCAAGTGTTGTTTGTCAGAACATGATCAAAATACCACACAACAATTTGCTGCTTTCTTTTTCATAATCTGATGAACTCTTACCAGCGTTTTGGGTCTGTTTTTATTTGGGGGCACTTGCCCAAAATTGTATTATCTGACTCTAACCAGCCATTGATAATCAAGAAAGTTTGTTGCTTCCTTAATCAACATCCCCAACAAATGACAGCTCATTGATACTCAATTATCCCCAGAATACCATTTTTTTTTTTGATAAGGGTGTTGCTCACCCAGTTCTCCAAAACAATTCTGCAATAAATTTGATGGAAAATATAAAAGACAAGAAAAGTCAATCACTTAGAAATACTTGTAAATATGTCCATGTGTGGGTAGAATTTATGGCTGTAATACCAAGCCAGAGTCTCTACTGTAAGTTTTTATGTGTGAGGCAATTCAAAACCTGACCTGACTACTTAATGTTCTTTTGAATATTTCTTTAAGTATAGTAAATTATGGTATTTTTTTATCTTTGCTACTCAGCTTTTATGAATACATTTTATTTAATTCAATCTATTTGCTTTTTTCATCCATTGCAATCACATTAGAGAAAATGCTAGTAAGTTTCTGCATTATAAATAGCACTCATACTTGTTCTACACACATTCACACACACACACACACACACACACACACAAACTTCTTTGTAAGGTATGTGTCAGTCCCACTTTGGAACAATTAACATTAAATATTTAGAAATATATTTTAATCCATGAATACAACTATAAAAATGAAGCTCATTTCATATATATATATATATATATATATATATATATATATATATATATATATACCTAACTATAGCTACATATGATCTAATAAACACAAAAACAAATGATGACTTCATTATTTCAAAACATTTTTGTAACTAAGCTACAAAAAAGAGGGGTCTTAGATATTTAGTGTCATGGAACGAAACTACAAATATAGTAATAGAAAAAATCAGTTAGCTATAGAAGTAATATTTGTAGAAATGTTTTTCTCTCTATTCTTGAAAAAGAAGCAAATTCTTTCAAGAAATGTTTGAAAATAGTGTCATAATATTCTATACATAGTACTTTATGCTGGAAAAGAAATCACATAAAAATGAACTTGTGGGAAATCAACATATTTGAAATTGTTTTCAATCACTACTTATTATCCATTTACAAAAAGTTTCTGATACACTGATTCTGGCATAGTTCAGAATAATCAGCAGTGGGCACATTAGCCATGAGAGGAGAACCATGGGATCCCCTAATTCATGACAGTGTATTAATATCTTAAGTTGAATTTCATTTTCCATTTTTTTCTAAAATTTCTTCACTTTGGTGTTCATGATCTAATGTATTTAAAAATACTGGTTTAAAATGCCACCAACATTTTATAACATTGATTTATGTTTTTCTGAGATAAGAGAAATGATTTTACAAAGTGCAGATTTGCCTATGAATTTTTAAGAATTGAGAAATTGTGATGATGTGAAACACTGACAGAAATTCTTTACCCATCAGGAATTCTGTCACTACTGTACCTGGAAGAGTCTAGGAGACTTGAAACTAGGTCAGGCTGCTTTACAATACATAAATACTGTTACATTGTCTTGGTGGTAATCTTACCTAGGCATTCAGTCATTGTGTCTGTGACAAACTGTTACTACATATGTCATCTCCATTTTTAAGTTCAATCTAAATTTACAAAAAGTTGACTCATATGTAAAACAGGTGCTAATTTAAACTTATTAGGGAATAAATTAAACTGAACTGTCTAAATTTTCCTCTTGACAGACTCTGGGAAAATAGAAATTTTTGTAGTAATGATGAAAATATGTTCTATTACATTCTCATTTACTACCCCCAAATTTTGAATTATTTGATAGACACAACTGGGAAGCATTAGCATATGTCACTGCTCATTGAGAGTACTTTTAAAAATGCATTTGTTTTATCTTGTTATCATAGAAATAGTAAATAATTCAATGGAATAACTTCAGAGAAACAGAAACAGATCAAACTTGAGACATCAGAAGTTAATCTAGTATGATATTTGATAATGGGACTACTATTGACTATGCAGAAGCAACTGGATTGTTCCATGAAACAGAATGAAGAAATCTGAAAATACATTGTTATGTTAAGATGCCTGCTAATATGCTTTGTCAGACACAAAACCCTTAAAAAATAGAGCTATGCCATCCCACATAGAGATATGTTGCTAACTAAGAACGTTTAGACTTTCAGGTTAGGAAATGTATTTATAAAGCTAGATAGAAGTCACTGGAATGAAATTCATTAAAAAATATTATTACTTTGAAATAGTTATGTTGCTCAATATTTTCAAATTGTTTCACTATATATATAAAGATATAAACATTTGAATTTTAACATTAGTTATTATTTATGACAAGTAAATGGGAGCTTGGGATGATTTACTTTTCCTTAATTGGTAAAAAAATATAATGTGATAGGTAGGAATAATTATTTGAGAAAGGACTCATTGTTCATGCCTTCTTGCCTGGACTGGAACTCAATATGCAGAAGAGAGTAGACTCGTACAGAGATCTCCTGTCTGTGCCCCTAAAGTGGTGATTTTAAAGAAATACACTATCATACTCAGCCAGGGAAGAATAATATTACTGATTCTTGTAGCTCACTGAGCCTTTGCTCTATTTATCTGATGGCTACTTGGCTGACTACCTCAAGCTTAGTAAGGAAAATGCTATTCATCTTTTCTCATCCTATTAGCTGAGAGAGATGTTTTTTTGATAATCTCATGTGTTCAAGGAGATAACTCATATACCACTTATGAAAACATATTTCATCCAAAGTAATGCTAAGGCTCTAGTTAAATATAAAACAAACGAGTGAATCTCCTAAACATATCCAATTAATTTCATTTTAGAAAACTATACCAACATCATCTCAATCTCCTTCTCAAAAGACATAAACCTCAGCTCAGCTAAGGACAGAAATCAAATTTACAAATGACCTCTGAAAAGCTTATTCAGGAAATTCACTTTGTGTACAGTAATACATCAAAACATATATTTAGATTATACAAATCATACACAACAAACAGTGTGTGAAATAACAATACATTATTTATTAACTTAGAAATCTTTGTGTATTAAGGCCTTGGCATTGCATCCATTTCCTAGAATAGTCTCTGTGTAATAATTGAGCAAAGTATAAAAACTCGAACTCTATTTAAGCATTACTTCAAAAACAGTTCTAAATACGTATTGTTAGTGACCAAACATATTCTCTGAAAGACATAAAAAACTCATATATAAATGATAAGAATTCATGCCTATGGCCTTTTATAAATGCCCTTACTATGTACCTTCAACAATCACTTTACAGATCTATTAGTTCTATACATCTCCATATCTTGTTATTTCTGTTTTGCTGGTGGGCAAACACAAAGACGCCATACAAAAGCTTAGCTTATTGAATACAGCAAGTAAGCAGTCATATTCCATGGATATTAGGCAGGAATTGTAAAGTTTTAAGTAACAGTGTGCCACCTCTGTGACAAGGGGATTTCCCTCTTCCTAACCTCTCCCACTCGCCACACAAGAACACATCTTCACTTTTCTACACCTGTGAGTTTCTCCTGATCAGTAAAACATGTTTCTATGTATAACCAAGTAAAACTAGTTTACTATAACGAAACTGAATGACATTTAAAATTTTCAGAGAATATACTACCTTATAACTGCACTTTCATTTGAGCTCACCCAGGCATTTACATATCAGAATATGTGCTACAGCTCATAGTGAATGTCATGTCACTTGCAATCTTCTTTCATTTTACTGGTTTCAGAAGCTCTTCTACCAAATCTGTACTTCATATGTCTGTTATCTTAGGTCTTCCAACATTTTCATGCCTCTTAGAACTATTATTCCTCTTTCACTTCTTGCTTGGACCATAACAGTTAGCCACCGAATAATTATGTTCTACGATCATGTAAAAGTTTTGTGACATTGTGCTTTGCAACATGGCTCCAACACAATCACACTTGGTTGAGTATTACATGTGTGCTCTATGCAATTCTCTAAGAAGCTTAACATGTACGCACAATTGCAATTTCTGTCATTTTCTTCGAACTTCCACACTTTCTTTACCTTCTACCCTGACTCAAAAAAAATGAGTTAATTATAGGCATTGAGTTAGCAAGAGATCACCTTCGGTACTGACATTTATTGAAAGCCCCGCTGCTGTCAAACTTCTTCTTTGAGAAAGAATCCATTCCTTTTCTTCATAGGACCTTATTTACTGAAGTTCACAGGTCAGTCTTAATGACCAAGTGACTGCATATTTAAAGATGATCTTCAAAGCCTTCCTGCATGATGCTCTTCTACTGTTTAATTAGTATACTTTCATTTCTTCCAAACAAGGTACAACTGCCTTTTGACATTGCTTTATTTTCTAAATGTGTTCACATTCTTACTAAATTTTTCGAAGCAACAACAAAAATAACATACTGTTACCACTTACAACTATTATATATCATCCCAGTAACTCATCAACATTCCAGTACCTGGTTATCTATATTTGTAATCCAGTTTTCACCATATTTTGTGTCAATGTCAATATGTTTCCAAAATCCCAAAGAAACGCTTTCACTCTTTATGTAAAAATAAAAAGAACTCATCATCACCCACAAAATGCTGATTTTTAATAAATATTTTTCCAAATTTGTGTTATCTCTATCTGAGAAATTAAAGTGAAACTGTAGTAGAAATTCTTAAGTTATCACTTTGTTTATTCTCAAATAGAGACATAAAGACCCAGTTTTCTACCATCTGACGTTATGAGCACAACCCTTTGTTGGGAACCAGCAGTCTGCTGACCCCGCCTCCTGATGATGGGTGGGATGCATATGGCCATGTCTTATCTATGTCATGACTTACCTGGAAGCTCAAGTTTTACCTGGCTGCCAGGGGACTCACTTACACATGTGCAAAGTTTCCCTTTTAAAGCAAGTGTGCCAAATGCGCCTCTCTCTTGCTGCCTCTCTCTCTCTCTCTCTCTCTCTCTCTCTCTCTCTCTCTCTCTCTCTCTCTCTCAATCTCTCTCTCTCTCTCTCTCTCTCTCTCTCTCTCTCCTCTCTCTCTCCCTCCATTGTTGTTTTTCTCTCTTCTCTCCTGCTTTCGTTTGGCTACCAGCTACCCCTCTTTCTCTCCCCTCTATCAATAAACTCCACATGGGCGCTGAGTCTTCTGTTTGTGTTCCATAGGCAATAATTATAGCAAAAGGACAACACCCTTGCTTATGTTTCTGATGGTGTTGACTAACATCCAATAACTCCTAAAGCCAAAGACTCTAAAAAAAGAACAGGTAGCATGCAGTGTATATATCATTCAATTTTCTTTTGTATTTAGAAATAAAAATTAATATGTAAATAGATAGATGATATAAAATCATACATAAATGCACTTATAGACAGATTGATTGTGATTACTGAGAAAAAAATAGATTTTTTTTATTAATATATGATGGAGTATCCTAGATAACACGCTGGGTGAATCTTCTAATATCCAATATAGTCCTAACAGTAAAATGATTAATGGGCTAGGGCTACTCATTATTAATTTATTTATATACCTTCTTATTTATTGATTTTCAACACAGGGTTTCTCTGTGTTGGTTTGGAATCTGTCCTGGAATTAGCACTGTAGACCAGGCTGGCCTCAAACTCACAGAGATCCACCTGCCTCTGCCTCTGCCTCCTAAGTGCTGAGATTAAAGGCATGTGCCACCAACACCTGGTGACTACTTATTTTTAAAATATTGCTTTTTGGCTTTTTTATCTAAGTGTATAAAAATGCTGTTATCAAAGTAACAAAATTGCAGTCTCTATTATATTGGCCAGTTCTATGCTGCATTGGCAGACTGGTATACTATAATACCTGGCCCTTGGTGACAGCAGATGAGTGAAGGAGAAAAAAGGTATCTTCCTATAGCATTAGAGAAAAACGAGCTGACACCTGAACATATGACTACGTTCTTCTCAACTAATTCTCGAACAATAAACAATCTTACTCTGGCTTACATGTTACTATTTTTAGATGTTCTCTTATATGTAGTTGAAATTAATTCCAATCAATAAAGCAGAACTTCAGCTGAATTTGAAAGCTAAAGCAATCTGGCAATCCTATGCCTCAATTTCCCATGCAAACAACTGGCTCGAATGGAGCCTCGTCCTTAAATAACTACATTGTCTATCCCTCTGGGCTCGTTTATTTATCAAATAGTATTGATTGCATCCTGATACCAATAACGCTGAAACACAGGATTCACTTTGATTTCTTTAACACAGCATGCATGCATTTTAATGGCATGTTGCTTAATTACCTTCTCGATGTTCTGTTTTGCATCCTTTATTGTCAACCTTAACCAATTCCTCTCCTTGCTTTTCTATGTGGACTCAGTTAACTTCAACAGTGGGAGGGGTACATTTCAAAACAGTTAGTAGGAAGTTTCCCTTTCTCTAATTTTTCTCCTATAATTTTATAAATTCTTACGTGGGACCAGAAGGATGTTGTTATTCCAATTTTTAATGATAGTGCCTTGTTTTTTTATTACTATTGTCAATCTCTATAAGCATTAATCAATAAAGTATGGCATAAAGAGAAGCACTACCATACCCACAATGTAGATTCAATAATCACAATGGCTACTTAAGTAATAGCTGAGTTAAGTACCATTCATATCAGATAAAAGACAATAATGTAGTGATTTATCAAAGTATCTAGTTCCTGTTATACATCTGTGTAAAGAAGTTTCTGTATGTACTTCTTTACTGGAGTAAAGAATTCATTTTCATGTAATTAGAACCAAGTCTCTATAACTGTATGTGAATAATAGATCATGACCTTTTAAATAACTGAATTGTCCAACCATATGTACTGTGTACCAAATAAGCCTGATCATTTTGTTTGGAGATAAAAACGAATCACAGCTGTTTTTACCATAGTATTATACATTGAATTGACGAAGATTTAAGTTGGTTTTAGAATCTAAACTATGATGTCAACACCCTTATCTCATCACTGAACCAAAGCAGAAATTCACTTCAGTGTTTTAATTCATTAAATGTGGTATATAATATGAACTAGTTTACAACTTGGCAGTTAAAAAAAAAAAAAACGCTTCTACACAGAATTTGCCTGTAATTGTTACTTACCTACAGAAATATTTGTAGGTAATAAGTAAAAATTTAAAAATATGTTGGTACCAGTCTATAGTGTTTCCATTCAGATTGAAGAAACTAGATTTCATATTCCTGATGTAGAATTAATATAAAAATATCAAACAAGCATTAATATTTGCCCCTGTTATCAGATTAGGCTAAAAGCTTTCATGTCATTTCAATGTTTGCTTTTTGACCTTAGAGAAAGTTGGCGTCACTCCTGTCTGTTTCTTCACTGCGCTGTAGTACTTGGTTTTCATGTCTGCTTAGTGATTTTTTCTGATGGTTTTGCTCATAACCTTTTCTCCCTGTCCTTGCCAGCCTCCACCAAACACACCAAGTTACATATCCACTTGAGATTTCATTTTCCTTCTTAATAGACCTTGAAATTTCCTTCTTAATGCCAACAATTAGTCAAACCAAGGATTCTCATTAAATTTGCAGGTTTCCTGAGTAATGTCTTGGGGTGATATATTTTAACCTTGTGCATATTTTTGAGCACCTTAATATATTCATTGTGATGCTGCCTCACTTTAGCTAGTAATTTCTCTATTATGCAGGCCAGAGTGCAGAATGTTCTAGAGGCTTACTGACCCATTCACACAAGTTTGAAGGCCAGGGTTTTCAGATTGGCTCAAACAAAGGAATGTAATTAATAATAAAATATTTACAGCTAATTTCTGAAACACTGCTCCATGCTTCAGGTTTATTGTGACTATTAGATAAGATATATTATGTATACAAATTTGTTTAAAAAGAGATCACAGAATACATCTGTGTTAAATATAGGAATTGGAGCTCAAACATGTATTTTACTGGCTGAAAAAAAAAAAAAAAGAAAAAAGAAAAAGAAAAACATGCCAGTAAACATATACCTCTCAATAATACAGGGAAAATGTTAGCATATTTAGTACTGAAGTAGTGAGATTCAAAAATCATAGTCTCATGAAGCAAATGTCCCAATTTACACAATGTTTTCTTGTCTCCAAGTAACAGATACTCAGTTTCTCTCTCCATAAACAGTGAAATAAGGCTTTTCTTAGTGCACTGGGCCAAAATGCTGAAATTCGCCTTCTGTTATTTTTCTTTCTCTCTTTCTCTTTCTTTTTTGCCTGCTCCCAGAATATGCATATGGAAAGGGAGAACTGATCTCTGCAGCAACATTCTTACTGCACAGTCAGGGTCAAGATTGCATTTAATTTTGTCTCAAAATAGTGTCAGCCACATGACAGGACAGGAACGGGAAGATTCTTGCTGTGGTTACAAAGCAAAGGCGTTAGAGATCCAATACTTGCTTCTTGATCTTCTCTGCCCCTGCAACACACATTGGAAGGCTTCCCCTCCTCCTACCCAGAGCAGTAATTAGAGATTATGACCAGCATTCTTTCTGAAAGTTAAATTTTGTTTTGTTTTTCCCAGGACATTAATGAACTAGATAAGAACACTCACATAATAAGTCTACACATTTCTGATGGCTAAACGGACAGAGTAATACATTTAGCTTAATAAATTACACAATCGTATTGTGTGCTTTAATTTGTAAGAAACTTTTGAAGCAGAGCTTTCTTTACTCATAAAAAAGAAAATTCTCTGTACAATGATCAAGGAAAAGCAAAATAACATAGCTGTTTATGTGAATTGGCTAAAAACATGTAAGCGGATTACTGAAACAAAGCCAACCATGGTTCTTTGAGATTGAAAAGGAGGTTAAGCTTCCAGTAAAATATTGTTCATAAAGTTTTGGGTCCAATATTTGATTAAACAGCATTTGTGTTTTATCCTTTAATTGAGGAAATTAAATAGAAGGCAGAAACTAGTTTGTTTGCCTTAGTCAAATCCTCACAGTTTCCTAGGAATAAAATCATTTCTCAGACAATAGCTTTCTGATGCTTTAAAAGTGGTAGTTAGTAATTATTTATGACTAATACTGTGGTTATTTCTCAAAACAGATTACAAGAATTATAAATTAATGTAGGAATATCTTATTTACACTGAACAACTAACTCATTGTGGCCTAATTCAGTTGAAATAAAATTTAATTGAATTTAATAAAAACTAATAATTCATAGTTAATAGTTAATGAAAGATTATATGTCAAGTTAACCAGAAAACTGAAGCTTTGCTTTCAAATATATTTGTTTTGTTTTTCCCAATAACATGATATTCTTTTAGAAAGTTTTACATGGCTACATGTTTAGGTAAATCTCAACTTTAAAATGTAGTATAGTAAATAAAATAAGATCTTCTTTTGTTCATTCAACAATGTTATGGCTTGTTATCATACTTCTCATAGATCCAATAGAAAGGAAAATTTAAAAAGTCAATACTTTTGGTTGGGAGCCTAGCCTTTAATGGCTGAGCCACCTCTCTTGAAAGACATCACCCTCCCTGTGGAATGTGGGCAGGGGGGATGGGGTGGGCAGGGGTTTGGGGGAATGGGAGGTAAGGAGAGGGAACTGGGATTGATATGTAAAATAAGAAAACACAATATGTATATATTGTATTGATATGTCGATACTATATATGCATACATATATACATGTCAGTACAAATATACCTGTTTCTTCATAGAACAAGGGCAGGCTTGCTCTATCGCATTCCTCATTCACAAGAGTTTATTTATAGAGTTTAGAGAATTATGTTTTTATGTCTACATAAAAGATTCTGGACAAACACCATCACTCTTTTTTAAATGTATGTTTTGGGGGAAGGGATATAGCTCATTGTCAGAATGCTTGCTTAAAAGGATCAACATTGTGACTTTGACTTACAAAAATAGTAATTTTTAGTAATTATAATAAATAAATGAACAATTTAAAACATATAGTGAAAATTTGGGCAACCAAAAGTTTTGGTATGTTAGGACACTTCCACATTTTGCTAAATATATAACTCTGATTTATATGTCAACCTTATTTTTCCAAAACAAAGGTATTGCTATTAGTTGATCAAAAGATTAACTTCTCTGATAGCTAACTACCACAATCATTATAGAGCATGAAAAATTTAAAGTATTTATTAAATAATATCATTTCTTGTATGGTAGAAAGTTAATTGGGAAGAATATGGATTCTGGTACAGTGATTACTGCCATGTCATTATCCAAACATATTTCACACCAAAAAGATAAGTGTTTTACAAACACCATTCATTCTGGTAACACATTTTGTTTTTTTCTAAATACATAGGAGGAACATGGATACCTAAGAGAAAAATATGGGGAGAACTGAAAATGGGAATTATGCCTTAAGTGGTCAGGTTCTCTACCATTCAAGAAGTGCCTAGTTGTCATTGACAACATAGTTATTTTAAATGGAGATGGGAAGGGGATTTTTTTCACTTAGAATTTTCCTGATGATTTAACAAAATAGTAACAAGAATAAACTGAGCTTTTGTTTCATAGGCTGTCATGTGCAAAACCCATTTGCTTTATAAAAGACTAACTTAAAGAAAATTAACTTGTTTAAAAGACTAACTAGGAAAGTAAGCCAGTGATAGACTAAACAAATTGCATATTAACCAGGTGTAGTTAGTTAAATGATTTGTTATAATATAGTCATTTGGTCTGAGAGCTCTGCACATGGAAGAATATTCATTTCAGATACCTAAAATGAGGTAGTTTTGAATAATGTACTATTCTAAAATGTGCACTACTCTTACTATTTGATATTCCTATAAAACTGAGAAAGGGAGTATTCCCTTTCTGGGTTAATAGAGATGTTTCTTCTGCAGAATGTTCTATATTACTCAAAGAATAAGCTATTCTGAAGCATGGGGTCAGGATGGAGTTATGTGATCCTTGTACTTCAACAGATGGCACGACTGAAGGACGGCCAAGGCATCCATGCTAAATGACGCCCAATTAGACTGAGAAATGCCTAAAACTTATAGGTATAAAGGCATCAGCTTCCAGGAGTCATGTACATTTTTATTTTGTGACAATTCACTACATTATTTTTTTCTGATTTGTCACTGAGCTTATCATTTTCATATGCTGGGTAAAGTTTTGTTGAGATTCTTTTTTCTTGTTATAATATCAGACAATCATCTTGGCTACACTGCAGTTCCAAATAAGTATCCTGAAATCATGAACAAGTCAAGGTGGTATGGAACACAGGACACCAATGCACGGTGAAGGCAAGGACCTGGGAGACAGGCATTTCTCATCGAATCAAATACGTTTCACCATGTATGATGTGATATTAAAAGTTGTATAACTAAACTACTCAAACATACTTTCTAATGTTTAAGACTAAATATATGTTTTGTTGGAACAATTTTAATGTATTTTGAGCCACTGTGTGACCATAATACTCTGAATTGTGCAATCAACATAGGCTAAGTTAAAAGTAAGCTGTGGAGAGATGGACATTCTAAGGGTTTCTCTTAATTAACTTGCAAAATTAGAATGAGAAGTATTCACATCAGCAGCTGTCAGTATTACTTCAGTAGTAATATTCCACAAACACTCATCCTTACGTCATGCCAGACATAACTGAACTAATGTGTACAGCTAATCAAACACAAAAATTGTTCTAATTCTGTATGTGATTTTATAAAACAATCTCCCTTAAATAATCACAAGTACCAAGTCCCTCCCATTCTGTAGGATATGTTGAAGATATGAAAAAAAAAGGCAAAGTTCTTTAGAGATACAAAGAATTTTAAACAAACAAGAAAGGATATGAAACAATTAATACATTACTTTGATGTATGGAATCTTTCCAGGAACTATGGATTCACCAGAACCAGATTATCAGTAAGTACATACTTGTTATTTTCCATTGAAATGTGTAAGAAATTATAAAAAGCTAATATATGAGTAAAATACATTTCAAAATCTCTTCTTGCTTTTACTTATTGATTTGTTTTGTAAAAAGGTTTCCTAACATAAAATATGTTTATATGGGCTAGAAATCTTTTACCAAATTCTGTTTTAAGTGTTATATCTCATGAAGAACATCTTACATTAAAATAGAAAATTTCATATAGTGTTATATCATTTTAGTAAATTGTAAAATTTATTTTCTTTTTTATCCTACCTATAGTCAACATGGAAGATTTAAATGACGTTTATGTGGTGGTGACACAGGAGAAGGATAATAAGACTTCAAAGTTTATTTACTGTCTCAAGTGGATAAATCAAAGGGTAGAGTGAAGCGAATAAAATTTAAAATGTATCGATTTTCTTAAAGGTGGCTATGGAATTGGCAAGTCAGAAAGAGTTTATTATGTTCACATAATCCAAAGAAGAACTGTAATACCATGGATACCATAAATGTTATAAAATTTTGTGCTGTATAAGCATGGATAATATCAAACATGCACTGACCACTTAAAATAAATTGATATTTCAGTCTCTCTAATCTGGATTTAAGTATCAGGTCTGCCACATTTGGCTTCCCAGTAGTCTTAGGAAAGAAGTTGATGATTCTGATATTCATAATTGGAAATTTTAAGTTAATTTTATAAAAAAGAACTATGTCAAAAATTGTTTTGACAATAACACTGAATTACTTATCCAATATGAATGCACTTTGAATAGCTAATGCTTTCCTAAATATTGTAATTGATTGTATCCTTTGAAGCTTTTAACCATGTTGCCAGGACAGTCTCATTAATACTTGTATTAATATATAATTCAATTAATGTTATATATGTAAGAAACATCACTTATATCAATTGTTGTGTTTGATTAATGGTACACAAGGTTTCAATTTTGATTGGCATAACATGTATGCATGTACATATATTACTACAGAAGTAGTCATGTAGCCAATAATTTCATCTCTCAAAATTGTCATAAGTATTACTATTGTCAGTTACATTTAATATATAACAAACTGATAGAATTAAGATCACAAATAGGTTTCAGGTTAACAATTCTAATAATTCTTAAGCTAGGAATAGAAATAACACTGTCTGTCTCTAGAGCTAGGATTCAACACTCCAAAATTTCCAGTAATTCTTGATGACTGAATATTGTAAAATAAATTATGCAGTTTATATGAATCTTCTTTAATTCTTTTTTGTCACTAACCAAGTTTCTGTGTACTATTGGCACTGTTTGTTTATATTTGTTAAAATTAATAGCAAATTCTTATTAAAATTAATAAATTGAGTAGGAAAATACACAATTTAATATGGTAAAAAAATGCAAATGCTTCAAGGATATGTCAGTGAGTATATAATGGAAATCCAATACCAGCTTTATTAAAATGACTTAGAGTTTTCAAAGTTAAGTTTTTCAAATTACCTCCCATGGACTGGAACAATTTAGTGGTTTAATTTATGGTGTCTATTAGCAAAGTATGCATGCTATCTTGAATTGTTAAATGGATGAATAGAATATCAAAAATGATATCCCATTACGTACATAATTTCATATAAAATGTAGTCTTAGATCTAATAAATTGTGAATTTTGTCATGATAAATGTGAAGGTCTTTTTATTTTTCTTCCTGAGTTTCTGAACACTCATACCACATATCTATTTACACAATATCCTTTAGTTATGCAATATTTTGAAACTCAATCTGCAAAGCCAATTTTAGCTCTCTACAGAAAACACTTTGAGTAAATTCTAGCTCAATGTTCATATTTTGTATAGAAGTTAAGATTCATTAGAATTGAGTACTCTGTTTAAATCATAGAAGAGACCTAAGATCACAAAGCAGGTTACTGGAAAACATAAGGGATAATCAAAGTCTTCTGGGCCCAGGGGATATTTTGTTGTTGTTGTTGTTGATTGGTTTAGTTTTTCTATAATTCTATAAAAATTATGCAAGAACTTTGCATTCTGAAACATGAGAATATTGTGTTTTCATGAAGTTTTAACTTCATTTAAAATAATAAACATTTACAAAAACTAGACATGATATAGATATCATGTCTATATAGAAATTAAGATGTATGGAGAAAGGAACATACTAAGAAAGGAATGTATCTTTCTAAAATGTTTAGTACTAATATTTGAGTGTCAATATTACAAAAATTAAAGAGAAATTCCTTTCAATAAACTTCGAGGATTACTTTCAATTATAGTTTGGTTGTTGTGAATTAAGGAGGATTAATGAGAGTGAGTTTTGGGGATGTGCGAATAAATAGTTCCAAGAAGAATTCAGAATTCCCTTTTTCAAATTTTGTTGTCTGCCTAACATTTGAGCTAAATTCCTCATGATGTATAGGACTTTTAAGAACCAGTCAAACTCTAGTATGTTATAAATATACAGATAGAATATAAATCCCCTAAAACATACTCCAATCTTACTTCTACCCAATAAATGTTATGTGGTAGTTCTTACTATTGATTGCTGAAGTTCAATGTTTTTTGCCAGAAATTCTTTCCTGTTTAAGATAAATAAACAAAACAGTGCAAGATTTGATTCATTTTCAAGAGTTATTGCCATAAATATCTTCAAAAAATGTGATTAAACATGTCCATTTAGAGTTTGCAGCTTACCTTTATATCATACATGGTTTTTGTACTTCAAACTAGTTTTTCATTTCAGTTGATTTTCAGAAAATAATTTTTGCTTTGCCTATGTGATTTTGACAATATGAAGTATACAAATATGCCATAGTGTGTACCTTTTCTACATCATTTGTGTGTAAAATTTTTTGGTTTGAACTTTGAATAAATCTGCCCTGAAGGTATTATACACCAATTGAGTTGAACCAAAGGGTGTTTCTCATCTATATAATACATGAGATAATGTTTAATTTTAGTGGTTTTCCTCACACTGCGATCTGCATTCCCATGTTCAGCAATTCACACAAAACAAAATAAAAAAAAAAAAACTGTCATCTCATATTAAACAGCACAAGGTCTAACTCTGTAGTAAAAAACCAGCTGCATCATATCTTCCTTTCCCATTAAAATGCAAAATTATGAAATTGGTTGATAAGCCAAAAGTAATATCCTCAGAAAGCTGCTGTTCTTTCTATTGTAGTCATTCCAGCACATTGCCCAGCTGTCGACGTCTATTTGGGTTACTGCTACTGTATCCTAAGACATTACCATCCCCCCATCCACAAGAGCAGCTTCTTGCCACCATGTTTGCGGTTAATAATTCAGTTTCACCGAACGATCCATCATGACTGTCTAAGCATACTACTTTGATCATAGCACTTGCTGGTTTCGAATTTCCATTATATGTGAAAGAAAACCAAATTTCGTTTCTTGGTTTATAACACATTATCTGGCACCTAGCTTTTGGCTTCTCTATCTGTTTATCTGAATCCACATCTGTCTATGTCTATATCCTAGTCATTTGAAAATTCTTTCTAGTCTTTAAATGTACCATACTTATTTAGAATTTAGCATGCTTTTCAATTCTTACTTCATTTTCCAGTATCTCTCTTGTACCATATCTTAAATTATCCATCAATTATTTTTGCCATTGCCTACTCTCCTAATGTAGCAACTCTCCAGAAATAACTGTTATAACTACCCTTTGAAAAAGTCATCTCCTTCCTTCTGTACTTTGTCACCATCATTTACCATGACTTTTATTGTCGTTTCTTAGTATTCTACAGTTTTTATTGAATGTAAATTCAGATAATAACCAATCTACAATCTTCTTATTTAGCTTTAATATCACTTCATGAAAATCTGCTTTAATAAGTGGTCATTGAATTCTGTTGAATAAATGAAAATATTTTGTTATTTCCTAGATATGTTTTCTTTCCCTTACTGATTTTATTTATTGAATTTGGCATCACTAAACTGTATCTCTCTTAAAGTTACGTTACTTTACCTATATAGAAACCTTCCATTTGTATAAACATCACTTGTATAGCTCCAGAAATCAAATTTATTATAAATTCTATGCTGAATATATTTATGTAATATTGTTGAAATGTCAATCTAAATAGGGATTGAAATATTAAGAAGGCTCTTAATAGATATAATATTCATTTAACATATTCAGAACTGTAAAACATCATATATAAAAATATGAAAGTTATTTCTACTTATAAATTTGGTAATATCGTTAAAAAATAGAATTTAGTAGTTACAATGTGAACCATCCTCGTACAATGTTTTACATTGCAAAATGCTTAGAAAGTACTTTAGACTGACTTCTGATCAACAAATAATACACCAAGTTGGTCTAAACTGACATTCCACTTAATTATATGTTACAAATTTTGAGGTATAATAGAATTCCATATCACATAATTGCATCTTTAAATATTATGACAATTTCTTGCTGTTGGTGTCTTAGTTTCAAGACACATTCCTCATGATTCTTACAATACAGAATTATAAAATTTAGTACCAAATTAGAAGGGTATCCTTATTTTATATTCATGTCTGACTCATCTAAATATTACAGGAATATTGGTGTCTTGTTGCTAGAATGTTTACAATTATGCCTAAGAATAAAGTGTTCTCCAATCAAAATTTTGCTGATAATGAAAATTAAAACAAGAGTTATCTTTTATTGAAACCTGTTTTGTAGCATTGGAAAAATATGCATCAAAAATTAGAGGAACTGAAACCATTAACATTTTAATAATTTCAATTCTTTTTCCACAGTCTAATAAAGACATAGACTAATGTGCAGCCATTACACAGAAAATTTATGAAAGTTGCTAGCACTAACACATGACTCAGTGATGAAAAATACATATCAAGCTGTACATATTAAACTATTTTGTTTAGAAGCTAACAAAGATACTATGTTAAATAAGCACAAAGAGTTTAAGTTCATTGAATTCATAATTGAGTCAGATTAGCTACAAAAATTAATATCTAAAAGTCGATATAAGATTTGAATATTTATGCTTTTGGTTATACCCAATTTTGACCTTAATCATTTAGGATCATATATTTATACAAATCAGTTATTTTGTAAAATAAAAGCTGACTGGATAAAATTGTGTGGGTGATGATATAGTACATACCTAAGGGTATCTTTTTCCTTTACCATTAATTTATAATTCTGTTTTATCTAGATGATGGGTATTTTTGTATGCACAAATAATTACTCAAAGTATATACATATCACAATTGTGTGAATTTCTTTCACATTTCATAATTAACCTTGGGGTGCTGCTATAAATATCAATGTATATTCGAATATATATCATTCTTGTATTAGTACTTCAATTGCAAAATGAAGTATGATATGGGCAGAACTATGGATGAAGGTGATATTTCTCCTTTTACACCTCTTTGTAGGTAGCCTGCACTATAGCTTTGATGATCAATAAACAATGTATCATTTGTATTTGAGGCACTTCCATTTTTCGCTGTGCATTTACTTTCCCTGTCAAGATGTTATAGCCAAGCATGTTTACTTCCTCTATTCATCTGCCAGGAAAAGAAATAGAGTCAAAAAGCAAGGAGTGAAAATGAGCAAGCAATGGCTCTGCCTCCAGCTCTGAGAGTGACACCACTGGACATGAGCAATGGTTACACAGCTGAAGACCAGGTTTTATTACGTAACATATTGACTGGAAATGTTTAGCTTTAAGAGGAATTTAAACTTTTCGCGTGAATTTTTACATAGAAGTTATGGAATCCTGATCGAGGGTTCCATGGTGAGTATTTCTAAAATAAGGACACATTGTATTCAACACTAAAATGTAACACTTTACTTCTCAGGTACTGTTAAGTTAGAAAGTTATCTGTCATTTACTTAAGGCTTTAAAAAAGCTACATCTCTTTAAAATGAAAAGTTAGAACATTCTGATCAATGTACACAATGGTGGACAATATGTAATAAAAAAGGAAATGGAGTTAACAGTGAATATCTATCACTGCAAAATATTGTTTGATATTTTAACTCAGCGAATAACAGTTGATAAAAAGGATTGTAATGGCTAATTATCTAAATTACTAAAGCGATATCATATGGCCTACTAGTTTCACACACTGCCAATGATGTGTCATGTTCTTATTCCTATGATTAGTATATCATAGCTGCATATGTTACAAACTCTTTGAGATTAGAATGACCTCATATTGCTTTAATAAGAAACAACCTACAATACAAGCAGCTCCAGGAACATCCAACCAATAAAGAACTTAAAACATATATTTTCAAAGTCATCTCCCCGGGGGTTTTGGAAATGGATCAGCAGGGAAAGTACATAGGACAGCATATACATGATTTATCATCAAACACATAAACACCAGTTTGTGCTTGTAGCCCAGAACAGACAGACGGAAAAAGGAGAGCCTTGGGAGCTCTAGATGAAACTAAGCTATGGGTAAAGTGAAAGACCCTGTCACAAAAGCCAAGATGGAGAAGCAGTTGAGGAAACTATCTGACCCACAAAGTCAAGTACACCCACTTCAGACATGAGTGTGAACACACACACACACACACACACACACACACACACACACACAAACACACACACATACACACACACACTTTTATTTGTGATGAAAGCCTTTATTACCTGCCTCACATGCACATCTGAGGCAGGAAGATCACTTAAAATTGATATTTCAGCACCAACCTGAACAATATCAAAGAAAATGTTTCTGTAATAAACATGTGCGGACTGTTTTGTCATAACTTAAAAAGCAGCAAATAATGACAGAATATGTATGGAGTGCTTACATTGTATTGGATCTTAAATGCAATTTACACTGACTAAATTCAAAGCCTTTATAATTTGAAGGAAGATTTGAGCGTCTGCGTATTTTGGTATCGTTGGGAGGTCTAGGAATTAGTCTCTTATGACACCAAAGGTTACCATAGTCTTTATCTATCTAGCAAGTTCAAGGCTAACCTTGACAACAAGTAAACACACTTTAAACTCTTAAGTTACTTCCTAGGAAACTTTGTACAAAACATGAAACACAACTCTATGTCAACAGTATACTCCAAACAGTCTATTTAAAAGTAAATGGAAGAAGAGAAATTAATAGTCTAATCAATAGTTAGACTAACCGAGTGCAAACCAATAAACTCAAATTGGCAGTCTACTGCAGTGAAAAGGTTACATTGAGCTTTAAAGACTTAAAGAAATCCCAAGATGATTTCTTCAGTGGCCTACTTAATTCAAAAATACATTTTTAGAACACTTAGCTCATCATGACCTTAACTATTATATTTTCATTTCTAAAATCCAACCAAATTTTAATAACACACAACATGGTTGACACCTGTTTATGTTGCTGCATTTCTTGACCTGTAGTGCGTGGTCTCATGGGAGGTATTGTCCCTTTCTTTAGTTGTAATAGTTAGAGTGAACATCATATTAAATTATTGACCTTTGTTCCCCTGACTTTCATTTGTATCATGTGGAATCTAGCCTTCAAAAATAAAGCAGATTACACTTTCAAAAAAAAGTAAAAGGAAAATAAACCAAATCGAAGCTAAAGCTGAAATTAAATAGTTAGCATAATGTATATATATGTATTTTCAATATCTTAAAGAAAGCACCTCAAACAAAAATATGTATCACCTAGCCAGCAGAAGTGCTGAAATAGATGCCACTAGTTTAAAATCCCACAACCCTATGATCAATACACACTTCACCTTCACACTTGAAAAACCATCTATCTCTCTCTGTCAAATAAGGTTTATTAAAAACCTCAGAACAAACTAATACATTGTCTTTAGAATGACCAACGTAATTTAAGTCCATAATAAAATTTCTGACAATTACATTTACACCTAGTAGAAATACTGTTAGGTAGAACAACTGCATTGTGTTCATTTAAAACAGTTACCCCAGCTTCTTTCTGTATAAACATGAAAAAGTATTAGACAAAATTTTCTATGGCAACAATTTAATTCCTACTAAGATATTAACTACAGTGGGACGCACAGCAGTTTAGACCTTTGAAACCATTTAACTATGTAAGATAAGCTGTCTTCCCATTGGTCACAATTAAGAGCTTTTCGTTTCATTGTGATGCATTAAAATATGATTTAACTACAAAGAGAATACTTAAATTATGAACACAAAAATACAGTTATATGAGCATTTTGGGTAAATGGAAAACAAAAGATACTAAGCACTTTCAAATGAAACATTCCTGAGAAACCACATACATTATGTGCCCTGCAACTTACATGTATCTCAATTTACATGTATCTATGTAAATTAAATTGTGGCAGAGACACTCTATTAAACTGAACAAAGCATACTCTAAAAAATTAATTCCTGCACTATGAAATCATAGGGCATGCCTTTTCTATAAGTGTTCATGTTTATTATTATTTATTAAGATTCTGGCAACATTACTAAGATTGGAATCAATGTAAATATAATATAGACCCAGTGATGTGAATACTTAGCCTATGGAACAGTCATCATTTTCCTCATGTACTTTCTTTTATTCTAAGGGAAAGCACTGCATATTTAGCTCCACTGAATTTGAAGAAAGATGCATTTGCCATAGATATTCTAAAAATGTAAATGGTCACCACTACCACAATTGGGAAACTGAAACGTTATTTTCCATCTGTTTGATGGCAATAGTCTTTATGTGTTTGCATTTTAAAAAAACCTTTAAAGGGTTAGTATGATGGTTGCTCCATATGAAAATGATGTTTTGAGGTCTGAAGGAAACTGAATGGAATGCCATTCTACATTTTACCATATATGAGTCCTTGAGCCTCACTTGCTTCATCTATATAATGGAACAACAATATTTTAAGAAATCGTCCTGTGATGTTGAAATTTAAATGAGTGTAAAGTAGCAGATCTGGTCTACAAAAACTATAAAATATATCATCAGAGAATCATTCTGACATTTGATTGCTTTAACTAGACTTTTACTTAGTAATCTGTTTACCTAAAGGCAATTTCCTTCTCTGTTCAAATCTTCTATGACAGATTCCTGTTTCCTGACCATGTATCAATTTTAAAGCTTCCTAGTATGCCTCAGTCAATATTTCTCAATAAATGCCACCCTTTCATGAGAGACATTGCTGTCTTCCTCGTATTCTTCTTTCCTTTCTTAATGCCATAGGAAAAATGACCCACCCCTTCCTCATTTTTTTTTCAGCACGAACAAATCTGTTGATTGTTTACAAAATAATGCAGTTTCCTCCATAAAAGCTTTCATATGAAAATAAATATAAGTAAATAACCAAGACCAATTGCCAGAAACAATGTTTTCCAATTTTATCATTATGAGATGTAGTCCACAACCAAAAGAATCATGAAAAATAAATAATGGATGCCCTTGGGAATACTCATGATTTATAATAAAGATGTTGTTTTAAACGTGTTAAATATTGTATACTCCAGAATATCACTTTTCTAGGAAATTATTTCTCTTTGGAATATGAATTCTAACTGACAAATCTAATTTCAGATTATCCAGGGGATTTCTGCTGAGCTGGCCTGGAATCCTGCGGTTAGAGTCTGTGGTCTGCTGGCTTTGCATACTTCTCAATAGTGGATGTGGTGGAATGCAGCCCCCATCAATATGTGTGGTTTGTAACCTAACTGCTGATAAAACGGACTTGCTTAGAATTCCCTCAGGCATCTGCTTCAGACCAGAATTACATTGGTCAGTAAAATTCCAATAGTTCACACTTTCCCTTGGTAATTACTGGGCCATAGTCAAAACTGGGATGAAGAGTGAAACGCTTTTTTAGGATAATGATTGATTTCCATAAAGATGAGTACTCCAACAATTTTCAATATGTAGTTGCTGGGGCGGGGAGGGTGGGTGGCCACTAATTAGTTTTACCGTTTTCAGCAGATGTTGAATTCAAAATGCCAGCAGCATTTCGACCGTCAGTCATTAGGGTTGTCTTTCTTGGAGGAGTGCTGACCAATGAAATCCCCCTCTGTTTAATGAGACCGATTGAGACAGAGTCAATTAAATCAAATCTATCTTAACATCTCCAATATATCTGCAGTGTGGGCAGCACCAACAAAACCAGCAGTGAGGATTTCCAGTATTAATAACGGGATTCACTGACGCATTGGGGGGGGGGGGAGGGAGGGGAGTTGTGAGTGTAAGAACAAACCTTATGGACACTGGAAAAGCAGTGAAGTCTAAGAGAAGGTGAGAGACTGAGGAGAGGAGCTAGGGAATGTTTAAAGATTAAGGTGATTAAGGAGAGAGCTTTACAGGGCCCAGGAAAGGAACCCCCCCCCCAACAACCGTCCCCCTCCCCCATCCCTTCCACCCTAAACCCAAACAGAAAGCTGGAAAAATGTAAGGACCCAGATTTGAAAACATTTTCACTTTAATACTGAAAAAATATGCCATTATAAAATCCTCGAATAGAATTAGTAAGTTTCACGTGCTTCCTCGGTTCTTTGTTCCTACTTTATAAGTAAGATTTATACCAGCACACAATTGCTACCATAGAATCGCAGCCTAAGCACTAGAGTGACATTAATTGGTCATGCTTAACTGCCCCAGAATCTTTTTTTTTCTTAAATAATTACACTGGTACTATAATAGAAATCATGGGTACTTATTTTACATTCAGATGGAAGGCATTATTGGATATGTATAGAAAAATATTCCCCCTCAAAAACTAAAATGAAATCAAACATCACCATCAAAATAAAATAATAAAAAAAAAAAACCAACCCTTAAAAACTTTGCTCAACAAAATACATTGTTAACTCATAGAATGGACGGATGACTAGCCATGCAAATGTCTTAAATAAAACCTTTACATTTTTTTTTCACAGTAAACATACTCTCTGAACTGCCTACCAATCACAAATAATGGCGAAATGGCACTTTCTGATTATACTGTATTTTGTTTATAGAAAGTTTGATACGATGGGACTTATCAGGTAAGAGGATGGGTGCTGTGATGCCGCCGTCTCCAGTCGCAGTGGGGAGTTGGGGTTGGGGGGGGGGAGAGTCCCTGGAGCGTGGTGTGGATTCCATGCGAGCCATGCAGCACTTTTTGTTTATGTTCTTGTCAGGAGTCAAAGTTATTTATTTACAATACATTCATGCCTTCGTGCAACTGCCCATCCCTGCATCACCAACAGGGAGCCATCTTCGGGCTATCCACAGGGGAAAAATAGATATCTATCTCTCTATATAGATGTGATATATGTATATATATGTATAGAGCCACTGCAGCCAGACCCAAGGGACCTTTGGCCCAGCGCAAGGGGCTCAATTCTTCCGGTAGGCCCCATGCTGGGCTTTCAGTCAAAGGGAGCCGGGAGCAAAGTGTAAGCCATTCTGCACTGGCACGCAGCTCCCCTGTCTGCTCTTTGTTTTCAGAAGGGAGCTTAAGGGCCACAGCCTCTTTGCTGAGTGAATTCACAGTTATTTATTTGCTTATGTCCGTCGGGGCATGTGACACGCTAGATCTGGGTCAACGTTCACCTACTCCCCCGAGATGCTAGCGGCAGAGGAGGTCGTATCGTCTCCTCCACTCCTCCCCGTTTAGGGGCTAGGGCTTAGTCTGAGAGTGAGTGGGAGCCGCAATCATACACCCTGTGGGCCCCATCTGCATTGTAAGGCCCATTGTGCCAGTAGGAAGAGTCACAGACTGTCTGTAGGGAATTTATTTCGGACGCTGAGGAATTGGCATCCCTTCTCTTGGACCGCTTTCGGTTCCTCAGGATAAACACGAGCATGCCCACCACGGTGAAGGCGGAGGTGACGAACACCAGCAGCAGTCCCGGGACCAACACGGAGATGGACACCCTGCTGGTGTCTAGGTAGGAGTTGGAGTGTGTCCCGGTCTCCGCCAACCCAGTGCTGTTTTTACTGTGCGAAGTTAACGTGGGCGAGATCCTCGCGTACAGCTGGGGGCAGATCTCGTCATTGGAGAGCAGCATGAAATCCTTCCTGAAGAAGTTCACCGGCGTCTCACACTTGAGGTCGCTCATCAGCACCTCGGAGCCCAGACGTTCTGCCCATTGCTTGAAAGGCACAATGGTGCAGGAACACTCCCAGGGGTTGCCATGTAGGTCTATCTGGATGATAGAGGTTAACTGGTCCAGCACCCCCGCCACAGGGAGGTACATGAAGTAGTTATTGTGCAGGCTGAGCTTAGACAGGGAGACCCCAGCAAAAACGTCCACAGGTAGCGACCTTAGCAAGTTGTTGTTGAGAATCAGAATCCTCAGCTTGGGCATGGCATTAAAAGTACCAGGGAGAATGAGCTGAATCGCGTTGTACTCCACGTTCAGATACTCCAGATTCTGCAGCCCAGCAAATTTCTCCCGGGACAGTGTGTCCAGGTAGTTGCTATCCATATACAGCCACCTGAGGTCCAAAAGGTTCTTGAAAGTGTTGTTCTCTATGTTTGCAATGTTGTTGTTGCCCAGATCCAACAGAATGAGGTTCTTGTAATCCACAAAGTGTGATTTTCGGATGCTGTGGATCTTGTTATCTCGAAGGAAAAGCTCCTGCACATTGGGGAGCTTAGGCTTCAAATCAGCCAAGCTACTCACGTTCCGATTGTTACAGTTCATCTTTAAGCCTGAGCCTGGGATGTGGTCACAGCTGCAGCCCCCGGGACAGGGCAAGCCTTGCAGTGGGGGTTTGTTTCTGGCGCTCCCAGTTGCTATCGGTGGTGTCGGTTTGATTTTGAGCTGCCAGTTGCCCGGGATCTTTGTACCTCCATTTGGAACAGACCCTGGGGTGGCATGCTCCTCTTGCCCATTTGTCTTGAAAGGAGTTGGCAGGGGGCCAGGAGCAAAGGTCTCTTCCTGGGCAGGGGGAGCAGGGAGACTAGAATCCACTCGGTTTTTCAAAGGACACAAGTCCTGTTCAGTGGTTTCATTGAGGTCTTTCCCTTGTAGCCTGGTGGGGGCTTCGCAGACCACTCTGCCGATCAGAGCATTTTTGGGAATGTTCTCCAGCCATTCTTTGAGGGAGAGCAGATCACAGGTGCAGTCCCAAGGGTTATCCTCTAGCAGGATCTCAGCAATGCCAGGGATCTGCTCCAAAACCTCCTCATAAGGCAGTGTTTTCAGCCTGTTTCCCCGGAGGTCGAGGTGGGTGATGGGCACATACTGGAATACATTGGCAGGTAGGGTGCTGATGAGATTGTCGTTTAAAATGAGGACTTCCAACTTGTTCAAGTCCTGGAAGGCCCCTGGGTCTATATCCCGTAATAAATTAAAGTCAGCCTGGAGGTATTCCAGATCGTCCAGTCCCAAAAAAGTCTGCTTTCGAAAAGACTTGATCTTGTTGTTGTTGATATGCAGCCTTTTTACCAGCTGCAGCCCCAGAAAAGCCCCCGGAACGATTTCATGCAAGCCATTGTTTTCCATATGCAAACTAACCGCATTATAAAAGTTAGCGAACTCATTAGGGAAAAGTCGAGTGAGGGAATTGCCATGCAGAAATAAATGGTAAAACTGGGAAGTCGGGGCGGTGAAGCGCTGCAGACTTGTAAAGCCCTTTTTCTCACAGTCTACGTGTAAGTCCCCTTCTATCTCATTGCAAGAACAGATCTTCTCTTTACAAACGTCCCCTGTAACGTTTCCAGCGGCAAAACAAAGAGACGTCTCCAGCAACAGAATCCAAAGCAGCATTTTTAAAGCGAGCAATTCATCCCAGATCTCATCACAAAGTAACAGCAACCATCCTGCTCGCCACAGACACAATTCAAGTTCATTTACTGCTCCAATGTCCGATCCCAGAGAAAGAGAAAAAAAGGGTTTGGGGGGGGTGGGGGTGGATTCCTTCCTCCCTGACCCCCCCGTACTGCAATAGCCCAGACGCCAGTCAATAATTATATCCACAAACTATCCAGGCACATAGTGCAAGGCAAGCAGAAAAGGGGGGGGGGGGTGGAAAGTAGGGAGAGAGAGACACACACACACACAGAGAGAGAGAGAGCAAACTACTCCCCCTCACCCTTTAAAAATAACCAAAATAAGTTAAATATATACCTGTAAAATTAAAAGGAAACGCACCCTTACAGAATCGTGTTTAGAGGTCCGCACTAATCAGGAAGGGAACAATGCTAGCAATTAGAAGCAAGTGCATGTTAGAAACAAGCAGGTTTGCAGCGTAGTACAGGCGCACTGCCTGTGATGGCTGTGCGTCGGACTGACCTTGCCTCTCTGATACAAAGCAGGGCTCTCGGCGGCTTCAGTGGTCCAGGCAGCTGGAGGAGTTCCCGTCTTGGTTGCGGGTTGCACAGAAGTACCCCCGGGGTGCTGTCCAGGGCCCCCGGTGCTGAAATCACGCCGGTCCAAAAGACTCACACTGCCCAGCCAATGGCGCTGGAAAATTTCCGCAATCGCTGCATTTTGTGGATGTCCATCCTGATCCTTTTCCCCCTTTGGCTGTCTTCAGCCCTCTTTTTTTTTTTTTTTTTTTTTTTTTCTCTGTGCTCCGGCCGCTGTTTAGTAGCTCTTCTTTGCTTGTTCTCCTTCTCTTTCTTCTGCTCTTTCGGAATTACGTGGAGGGGGGAGGAGAGAGGGGGAGCGAGTTGTCTGAGGGAGGAAGAGAGCGCGAGAAAGGGGAGGAGGGGGGAGTTGCTAAGAAGCTATGCTGGTTCCAGCCTGGTGCACTCTGAAAGATCTGACACCCTCTGCTGATCTGCAGTAGCAAAAATCCATCTGGTGAGGGAATGCTGAAAGAAAAAAAAAATCCACGTATAGGGCAAGCGTTAAAAACGTGGTTATTAAAGGCTGTCGATCTACATAGAAGCTTATTTTAAATTGATTATTTAATTCTTTTTTCTTGCTAGAAACTTTACCCTTTCCTTTCCTTAAAGACCTCACAACCCCCACGAGCTCCAGCATTCCGAAAGCACGGCTTTTAAAACATTTATTTCCCAATGGCTTGAATAAAATTAGTGTCAGGGTGTCAAGCGAACAGCAATTTGAGGTAATTATATTGCACGCCATTTTCATCGTTCTTTAAATGCGTTTCTGCCTTCTCTGCGGTACAGCGTTTTATACTGTTTGATGCCTTTGGAAACTCTGTTTTATTTTTGTACATAGAAAGTGGCCATTCAATATGTATGTATGTATGTATGTATGTATGTATATATATATATATATATATATATATGTATATATATATATATATTACATAATATCACAATTTGTTAGAGAGTATTTGTTTCCAGGTTTATAATTGAAGCATACACTTTTCCATTTTAAAGTTGGTATAGTATTTCAGTCAATTTGATCCTAGAGAGTTAGGTTTTTCTGAAGGTATTTCTTGGATGCTATTTAAATCTTTAGAATAAAAGCACAACATATGCTTAAGGTCTTTGATTTCAGATCAAAAAGCTTTCAGTGACATTCAGAAATTGAGGGAGGGGATGGTGAAAATTCCCTGATTGTGATGTCTCTTCAAAACCCTTTGGAATTCTTGGTTATTTGGACACTTAGCAAACACACATGCACACACACACACACACACACACACACACACACACACACACACACACCTTAAAATGTTTCTATACCACATCTGAGAAATTTAAAATATATACAAGTAACAAGTTGTGTCCTGACAGATGTGTAGAAAATTTTCTCTTAAGTCAGGAAAGTTGTACCTAATCCCCAGATCAACATGTGTTGAGGAGGCTAGGGAGAGCAGGGCTTACATTTCCCTGGGGAGAGGTTATCACCTTATTCAGACTTACAACACAAAAAAATGCAGTTTCTTTAAGAGGTGAAATTGAGATTTTGCTTTCTCTTTTAAGTCAGTGAAGTTGACTTTTAACAAAGGTGACAGGTTTTTCATTTACAAAGTTACACGAATATTAAGCATCTTTATAGAGTTTTGAATTCATAGGACTTTGAAAAAAATAGACATGTTCTTTGACTCCCCTCTTCAGGGGGAGACAGTGTTTCTCTTTGTAGCTCTGGCAGTCCTGGAACTCTCTTTGTTGACAGGGTTGGCCTAATGCTCAGAGATCCACCTGCCCCTGCTTCTGCATCCTGAATATTGGGATCAAATATTAAAGGCATAGGCCGCCATCTTTTTTGTAGCCAAAGTAGAGCTCATTTACTTAACAGCACCTTCCCTTCCAATTATGTCTTACCCATGCTTAACTGCTGCACAGGCCTGTTAATAGTTTGCATGAATTCAAATATGCAAGCGTTATTGCATATTGTGAAGACTGAGGTATGAAAATTTGCAATGAAAACTGGCATTGGTCATTTCCAAGTTTAGAGAAGGAATAGATGTATTCAAAGGATTTACGTACACATTTATTCATTTGTTTATTTATGGATCTGGAAACTGGTTACGGACATAGAAAGAAATTCATGCATAATATACATAAAAACAGTTGCACTCTAGGGAAAATTTGCTTGGAGAAATGACAGAGGTGGACATTTGACTCTTACATAAGAGTGTGTGTATGTATGTGGAAGGGGGCGATTTCCTTTTTCTTTTTTTCTTTTTTCATTTAAATTAGAAACTATCTTATTTTATATACCATTCCCAGTTCCCTCTCCCTCACATTCTCCCATGCTCCCCAATGCCCCTCCCCAATCTATCCTACTTATGCTCCATAGAAAGGTTGAGGCCTTCAGTGGGGAAGCATCAAAATCTGTCACATCATTTGGGGCAGGGCCTAGGCCCTAAGAGGTGATTTCTTACATCTTCTCATTTCTCCTTTTAGGTTAACTGATTGCTATGTGCAGGGAAAGGACACCAACTTCATCACAGACAATTTCACTAAGGGAATGCTACATAACTGAGAACTCTAGACTATGGAAAATAAATGGAACAAAAACATTTCTGTTTCAATATAAACAATAGAACTTAGAGCTAAAACATCCTCCCTGAATCCATTATCATAAGATACCTTGTGTCCAGTTTGAAGTTGACAGGAATGGGCAAGCCACTGGGGAAAAAAAAATGACAGCAAACAAAACACCAAAGGACCCAAACATAGGCTCATTAGAATTAGTGTTCCTTGTAATAACAAAAGTCAAAATCTCACAAGGTGCTGACTTTTATTTTGACATACCAAAGAGTTCTTTACATGAAGAGATCCAATGAATAAATTATTTTATTAAAATAAACAGATGTTAGTTAACTTATCTACTGATAATGATATTAAGATTTCTTTCTTCCCAATGACTATTCCCATAATCTTTTGACTTGTTCCTCCTCAAACCATAGTCATAGTAGAAAGATTGCTATCATAATTTCTGACAGATACATTATGAATGCATTTATTTTAAAAGAAGAGGGAAAGTCAAGAAAAATTTACCAATAAATCAAAATGATGAGTATCATGTATAACAAAACTCTTCTTCTTCTTCTTCTTCTTCTTCTTCTTCTTCTTCTTCTTCTTCTTCTTCTTCTTCTTCTTCTTCTCTTCTCCTCCTCCTCCTCCTCCTCCTCCTCCTCCTCCTCCTCCTCCTCCTCCTCCTCCTCCTCCTCCTCCTCCTCCTCCTTATTCTGCTTCTGCTTCTGCTTCTTCTTTTCTTTCCCATTAAGACAAGCCTTTATGTAGAACAAGCAGGTCACAAACTGGTGTTTCCTCTGACTCAGGCAATCAAATGCTGGGATTATAAAGTACCAACCTGGTCATTTTGTAATACATTTCTTGATGGGCATTAAAAGCACCCAAGAGAAATTTTATGTGTGATCAAACAGTCCAAATGTCCTTGGGATTTATTTATTTACTTACTCATTGTTCCTGTATTTCTTGCTTTTGAAGAATAATTTCATAGTTATACACAATTTACTGTGCTTATATCCCCATCACCATTTAATTTTCTTTTCTCTCTAAATCTCTTCTTTCCAATAGCTCCTCTGACAGTTACTTCACTGAAGAAAACAGCATTCCTCTTCTCAAAACCAGTTGCAGTCGTTATCTACACAAGGTAGGAATATGGCCTTCAAAACACTTCTACCCAGGAGGAAATGTTGAGGGTCCGATTTGGGGAGCTATCCTGTACTGCCATATGTTCATGACTACCATTACCATGACATATCTAGATGACAGTGTCACATGACATTTCTCCCACATCCACCCTCCAGCTCTTCCATTCCTTCTCTTATCAACTTATTTTGAGATTTTATTTTTATTTTATGTGCATGTCTGTTTTCCTTGCATGTATGTCCATGCACCATGTGTATACAATGGAAAAGAGTCCCATAGGGAAAATTGGATTCTCTGTACCTGGAGTTACATGTATTTTTTTTTTTTTTAGAATCCATGGGGGTCCTGTGACATGAATTAACGCTCTCTTGAAGATCATCCAGTGCTCTGGGTCATCTCTACCCCATTGCTTCAATTCTTTATGTTCCTTCTTCTGTGATTCTCTCTGTAATTTATAGTATGATATGATGTGGTATGACAGAAATATCCCATTTAAGGTTGAACAGTCATGTGACATTTATTTTCCATATAAGAACCTTTGTATTAATCACCAACTTCTGGAGAGAAAAAAGGGTATTTCCCTGTCCTATATTAACACACCCAAATGTCTATTGTATAAATATGTTCAGAAAGGCATTAGATAACACGTACACTTAGGGAGAGAATGGCACTATGTTTTCCTCTTGGGTTCATGGATTCCACATGCTGTCTTTTGAACACATTTATAGTTCCACATATGTATTACCTTCTACTTAGTTGGATGCCAATCTAATCACAGAATGGTTATCTCCAAGACAGTCTAGCCACTACTGCACTCATGGAAATATCTTGTCTGTCTGGTGATTAACATAGCATGCATAGTCTACAAATGGCTAAAGCTATTAATAAGTTGTCTCCGAATTGCCTGAATAACATCTAACCAGTATGGATCATATGACCTTGTAGTCATTCATTCATTTTTATTTTATTACTGAAGTTATTCAATGCAATTTAAAATTATTTTAAGTCATCAATAATGGAGTCCATTTATAATCCCAGCACTCCAGATGTTGATGTAGGAGGATGAAATCAAAACAAAAAATACCATTACCAACAAAAAACTAAAACTAAAAGAAAACTTTTATACTCAATGAAGATTCAGAGTCTCTCACCTTTAGAATTTTTATACTCAGATTTAGAATATTTGTTACTGTAATATCATTTTCTCTAGAATGTGAATTAAACACTGAGTATAGTAACCGCTGTAGTTCTGAGTTTAATGTGTTACTAACTTTTCTTTATCTCACAAGATAGAGAATTGTCATTGATACTTCATGATAATAACTGTAAATCAAGATATACTGAAACAATAAAATGTGTTTACAATCTAAAATGTTAATACATAGGATTTCTCCACATGTTCTGTATTCACTTTAATGTCGCAAACCATTGATAATGTTACATAATGGTGGAGAAAATATAATAAACTAATTCTGTAATGCTTGGGATAGAGATAGTGTATGCGAAGATCCATGCCACAAACTGAAGATGTAAATTCAAAGATCAATTCCTGGGACATTATATCTAGTGTCATTAGTGAACAAACTCCTGCAAGTGTAAGCTGTGCTGTGAGCCTAAATGCCAGGTACACACACGTACACACACACACTCACTCACATACACTTACACACCCACACATATTCATACATACACACACACACACTCACTCACATACACTTACACACCCACACATATTCATACATACACACATACACACTCACTCACATACACTTACACACCCACACATATTCATACATACACACACACACACTCACTCACATACACTTACACACCCACACATATTCATACATACACACATACACACTCACTCACATACACTTACACACCCACACATATTCATACATACACACATACACACTCACTCACATACACTTACACACCCACACATATTCATACATACACACATACACACTCACTCACATACACTTACACACCCACACATATTCATACATACACACATACACACTCACTCACATACACTTACACACCCACACATATTCATACATACACACACACACACTCACTCACATACACTTACACACCCACACATATTCATACATACACACATACACACTCACTCACATACACTTACACACCCACACATATTCATACATACACACATACACACTCACTCACATACACTTACACACCCACACATATTCATACATACACACATACACACTCACTCACATACACTTACACACCCACACATATTCATACATACACACATACACACTCACTCACATACACTTACACACCCACACATATTCATACATACACACATACACACTCACTCACATACACTTACACACCCACACATATTCATACATACACACATACACACTCACTCACATACACTTACACACCCACACATATTCATACATACACACATACACACTCACTCACATACACTTACACACCCACACATATTCATACATACACACATACACACTCACTCACATACACTTACACACCCACACATATACCTACATACATACACACATACACGGACACACGAACACACGGGAACACAGACACATATACTCACTTTGGTCATGGTTTCATGTGTTTAGCCCTGATCCCTTATAAGATAAAGCAGAGCCTGGTTTATTCTCTTGGTTAGCAGTGAAAGCATCAGAATGGCAGAGACAGCATCTTTGGGAGCAGGAAGACTGTGGTACTTATTTACTATTTTCTGTGTAAGTACTTCCCTAGTAATACCTAATTATCATTTATCTTGGGCCTGGTGACTTATTAAACTCTGCTGTCACATAAAAATCATTTGTGTAGACTTTAAATTAAATGATTATAAGTATAATTTGCATGTGATATATTTTATTGCACGACAATGAATATCTGATACCTTCTGTAGAATATTTTGTTTTGAGACAGGGTTTCTCTGTATGTGTTTGGAGCCTGTCCTGGGACTTGCTCTGTAACCCAGGCTGGCTCAAACTCACAGAGAGTCACCTGTTCTGCCTCCTGAGTGCTGGGATTAAAAGCATGTGCTTCTTCTATAGAATATTAATTTATATTTTTATATCTGTAAATACTTGTAAAGTCTAATGCACCTGATCAGTGGTAAGTAATAATGAAGGAAACATTCTACACTCATATATTTACTTTTTTATTGCATATAGTTAAATATACATGTATGCAGTATATACTCATATACTACAGACAGACATGATATATTACATACTACTCAGAATACAACAGAACAAATGTTTTTAAATAACAACAAGGAGAGGATATTTCTATTCTCTGTTCTTAAATATGTGCTTAATTCTTGAGGAATATATTTATAAAACTAGTATTACATGTAGGCCAGGTAGAAAAAATGCAATTATCAGGGATGCCTATCTTTTTGTGATCATTAAATCTGGACACAGTGAGGTCAAAAAGTGTTAAACATCATTTTAGGTATATATTCAAAGATTTTATATTCACAATCAGCCATTCTATTGCATTATAAAATGGGAATCCACATAAGTTTTGAATATTACAATAAATAGTAATTAAATATGCTTTATTAGAGTAAAAACAAAGTTATTTTCTGTTTTCTCGGAAATGTCAATTCTTACATTTATGGGAACTATTGGATTGTGGAACATCATCACACAGTTGTCTGGAATAGAAGAAAACCTGTAGAAATAGTGTCGTATCCAGGAATAGTACATTGAATGAACTATGTGCTTCTTATGAGTGAGTTTTCTCCAACTCAAGAACTGGTCAATTTCTAACCTTATAATTCTTGTTAGGAAGCAAACTGAATTATAATAGTCAAAGCTAAAAATATGAAGTATTCATTCCCTAGAACTCACAGTGGCTAAGGCAGATCATATAACTTGGCTAGAAAATTTAATTTAAGTGTTTGGATTTGGAAATTAGAGTTTATAAACTCATGAATGAGCCAGATAGTCTCGCGGCCATAAATGATGGCAGCAAAATGATGTCCAGCACTTAGAGGAAAGGTGTGTGTGTGTGCGTGCGTGAGTGCGTGCGTGCGTGTGTGTGTGTGTGTGTGTGTGTTACTAGTGTTATCAGAATCTGTTCTGTTACTTATCACAACAAGAACACCTCACTCAGAAGTCCTTGGCTGTGCTGTGGTCTCAGTAAATTCAGATTATAAAATCATATTGTACCTCACACCAAACCTAGTTCTTTGGTTCCGGAAATTGTGTGCACTCTGTAGACTCCTTTTCATAAATGTCTTTTCTGCTTGACTAAGTTAGACCTACAATGAGTGAAAGATCCTGTTCGTAGCTTTCCATTAAACCCCTTCCCTACATTCACTTTCTAGGAGTAAATACTCCTGATGAACAATTTTCAGTACTTTTTAAATTCAAAATCTGTTTTAAATACTACAACATACAAATTATAGTATTAACAATCAATATTTTATGTCTCAGATCTGTGTTATGAGAAAGCTTAACATACAAATAGTATATTCGCCAGTATAATCAAGGTACATTTTAAACAGAATTGATACACTTGATTTTTCAGCCCACAGATTCTATAACATACTGAGACATGATTCTTTCCATTCTTGGAGATATATGCTTATTACATCTCTAGACAGAATATAGGCATGAATTGGAAGTCTCTAATTGATTAAAGCTAAGGTTATTTTGTGGAGGCTATTTTCTGCTGAGCTAAGTGAATATGATATTCAACAGGCAGAATATTTTTATAAAAGAAAAGAAATTAATTGATATTTATAAAAAGATCATGAGATGTGAAGAAGAGATCTTATGGTAGGAAGATACAGTGTCTTTTTTTTTATATAAAAAGGAGATTGATGAAATACTATGAGGTAAAACACATCATGGTACCGAGAAAGAAAGACTAGAATAAGAGCTGGGGAAGCATCAGCCAGGAGTCCACGGGCTGAGTGCGAAGAAAGCATGTATGACATTCATCATTTCTGTTAGCTTAAAAATTAAGAGAGTTTAGATAGCAAGGGAACAGAAAGAAGAAGGTAATATAGGATACAGATTTTTAACCTGTACATTCCCGTATATATTAGTTTGACAAATCTGTAAAATTCTAAAGGCTTTGTGAATACCCAATATAGTACAAATATCACAATGTTTGAAAAATGTTTAAGTGATGTTCACTTTTTATTGTAAAACTCTGCACGGAAATCTGAAAATTTCTTTTCTATTGTCCTAATCAAAATGTTCACTGATCAAACTAGCTTTTACATTGGGTTATTCATGAAGTTACATTTTTGACAGAATTTTAGATTTGGGTATTATTATTTTTCATAGAAAATAGACTTAATATCTTCCTAGCACAAAGGTTAGTGCAGTGTACCCTTACTTAGTTAGTAAGTCAGTATAGAAGATGTGAGCTATAGAAACTATTTCTCAGGGCAAAGGCCCTGTCATGCTCCCAAATTCTACAAATTCTGTATCTAATGTTGCTGTGAAAGCTTTATCCAAATTAGAATTTTGGAACTACTTATCAAAAACAACGGTTCAACATTTCAAAATATTAGTTCAAACAAAGAGCTGAACATAAAATCAAAGATTATGATCCTTTGGGGAAAGAGAGTACCTATGAGAGTGCTAATGAGAACTATTGAATTAAGGTTTGCAATTCACTTCAACTTTACCTTTAATGCCTCTCTAATTAATCTACATTACATCAGAACATTCCCAGAAATGCCTTTGATGTCATCTGAACTTGACACATAAGATCACATGGCCTGATGCCAACCAGAGGAAGTGTTGTTCTTCTTTGTGTTGCTTATATACCTTCTCATATGCTTTCTACAATCCCAGTGTCTTATATGTGAACATTTCATTACAAAAACTTACAAATGGAAAGATCAGCAAAATTTTTGACAAACATCACAATAAATCAATGTATTTCTTTGAAAATATATTGTAGGAACCAGCAAGATGATTCAGTACATAAAAGCATTTGCTATGCAGATTGATGCCTCAGTTTGATCCTTGAGACTTGCTAGATGGAAGGAAAGGACCTGCTTGTATAGATTATCTTCATACCTGTACCAGCATTCTTTGCAAAATAAATGTCATTTTGTATATACATGTACTATAACTAAATAAATAGAATGATCATAAATCATGAGTGGTACATTTGCATTACAATTACAGTCTGCATTTTAGTTCTCAGTTAGTTTAGGTAAAAATATTGTGAGTTGAAATTCACATCAAAAGGATAGTGACTTACAGCCTTTGTAGACCACAATGGTCTGCCTTAATTCTTTCACCATCCTGTAGCTTTCTTAAAAGGGAGAAATTTTTTTCATCAAATAAGCCAAATACTGTAGCAGGGAGACAATAATTATTTCAAAATACAGAGAGCAACTGATTGAGAATACCCCAAAAGAGAAGATAGGAAGACTGTGAAAGACTAAAGACCAGGGGATCTCCTATTAACAAGTTTTCTATATATGATATATATGACAGAGAAGCTGCACTCATGAGCTCTCAGCAATATAGTTACCTGAACAAGAGAACAAGACCTGCACAATGACAATACCTGTTGACATGCTAACATGGATGAAGGAAATCTGTCATTACCTTAAGCCGAGATGAAGAGCAAGAGGCAATTCATTGCTACTGAGAGAGGGGTAATAAATCTACTCTCATGATCTCTTGATGAACACTCTGATATTATTCAATCCAAAGATGCCAGCCCTAAAACCTACACACGTAAGAAAAATGGACTCATCATCAGTGAGTGGCTCTGTGTGTGTGTGTGTGTGTGTGCGTGTGTGTGTGTGTGTGTGTGTGTGTGTGTGTGTGTGTGTGTGTGTGAACAATTGGTAGGAAATAGTTCATGAATTTGAGAGGAAATGAGGGTGACACAGGAGGAGTTAGATGAAGAGACCAAATGATATAACTATGATACCAAAGAATAGCATTCCCTAAAACACTTTTTGTAGGAAAAAGAATCAGAGAAGTGGTTTATTATCTATTAGCCAGTATTCTTTAACAAAATTAAAACTATATTCATGAACAGATATAATGCAAGCATAGATGTATGTGCATATATATGTATGTAAAGATTTTTTTTTCTGTTCTAATATTTTGGATCATACTTGTATCATATTCCAAATGCTATTAAATTTTAATTTGGTACATTTGATTTCAGATAAATTGAAATAATAACTACTTTTTTGATATAATATTTGTATACACAACCAAAATGATTTTTTTCCTTGTCTGTTTCTCTAGAATCACCTTCACTTCTCTTATTCTTTTTAATTTTTACTTATTCCTTCTTTTTTCAATGTAGTGTAAATAAAATTCCATATTTTTCACAGTGGAGATAATTTGTTTAAGAATTATTCTTCAAAGTTTTTGAATAAATTGTCATTAAATGCAATCAAACTATATATAAAAATAAAAGAAAATAAATATAAAGTATATCCTAGTCAGAGAAATAAAACTCATATTACCTAATTTTAGGCATTTCTTTAATCTGGTTTACAAGACAGAACCACATCAAAACCCAAATGATAACATTTATACACGTACAAAATAACTTCAGAAAGTTAATAATTTCTAATTCTAAAATGTTGTTTTATATGTTTTAATCATGTGTATGAATGTTTTGCCTGAATGTATATCTGCATTCCACGTAAACATCTGGTGCCTGAAGAGGTCAAAAGCTTATATGTAGAGAGCTGCTAAGCACCTATAAGATGGCGCTGGCTCCCCCCTTCCACCTCCCCAAGGGTGAGCGCTCTCTGGCATAAACAAGCCCTTATTTGGTTAAGTCTGTTCAGCCTGTCTGCTTCCATGTTAGAGTAGCCTTTCTGCAGGGTCCACGTAGCTCACTGGGGTTGGTTAGCACAAGGGGATTTAAGCCTGTGCAGGGGTCCCCCGGTCTCTAGCAGGCCAGAAGAACATGTTTCAAGGATCCTGATTAAAACTGCATGAAGAAGATCTTCCCGGAGTTGCATCTTCCTTGCTGGCAGGGGTAGGAACGGCACACATATATATGGTAGAATTTCCCAGATTGTAAAAAGGTGAAACAAAGGAAAACCTCTGTGCTTAAAATGTTCTGCTGAAGACACCCACAGCTAAACACTGAGCTGAACTGAAATCCAGATGCAGAGAGGGAGGACAACACCAGGCTACAGAAACCCACAGAGACAGCTGACCTGAATAAGGGGAAGCTAATGGGTCCCCATACCGATAGCTTTGGACCGACTCAGACCGCCTGAACATGGGTCAGAGTTAGAACGCCATGGCAGTCTAAAGGACCTCTAACAGTGGAAACAGGATGTATCCTTGGTGCACAAAGGACTTTGGGAGCACATTCCCCATGGAGGGATACTTCCTTAACCTACAGGCAGGAAGGAGGGCCTAGACCCTACTCCAAATGACTTGACAGATTTTTTTTGACCCCTCCTGGAAGGCATCACTCTCCCTGTGGAGTGTGTGTGTGGAGGGGAGGGATGGGAGGGTAGTCTGGGGTCATGGGAGGGTTGGAGAGAGGGAGGGAGGAAGAGGGAACTGGGATTGATATGTAAAAGAAAAAAATTATTAAAGAAAATGTCTGCTGAACTGTTCTGTCATTTATTGTTATCTCCAGGAGCAAGTGGGACAATTCCCTTAACAAACTTTGTGCCTGTTGAAGTCATTTATGGCCACCTACAGACTTTGGTACACATACTACCTGTTTGGTTGATTATGCTGTTCCTGTAATAAATGGTTGCTAAATCATATATGTGACACAGAACTATTAAATCATGGTAAGGGCATAGCCTACTGATATAATAAACTTTTCTCACCCCAACTGAAAACAGCTTTGCTCAGTGGGTGACTCATTTCCCCAGAAATTCACACTAATATTCAATATTCTTTTATTAATTTGATTTTCTCAAGCTTTCATTAATTTCAAAATATTCAAAACTTCTGAAATTATAAATAAGTATATAAACATTAATTAAAACATGTATGCTTTCTATATCTTTCCTACACTTGTCATTTATTAAATCTAAAGTAAATGGTAATAACTAACATTTAATATTTTCAAAAATGTAATTATTATATTAAACATGTCATGAATAATTTTTTAAAATAGAATAATTTATTAGAGCATCATTAGTAATACTAGACTTGTAGGTTTTCTGTCAGCCAAATTTTGTCTTTTCTTAGAAATTGTTTCCTTCTACTTAAAGTAATTATATTATTTTAAAATATAAATGAATGAGTGTATAAATTTCTATTAGCATTTTTTATACATTATCAATTCTCACCAGAAGCCTACTTAGATGTTTTTCTAACCCATAACACATGAATACTTTGTCTGAAAGATGCATTCTATATCCATTTATGTGCTGAGGTATTTTGGAATGAACAAATTATTATATTGCCTAAAATTCTGCAACACTAAGTAAATGGTTGATTCCGTGACTGGTATTTTCCATTCTGAGACTGAATGGTTTATCCTTGCATAATGCACTGTACATTATTCATATATTCATAATTCATAGTGTTTCTTCTTCCCTTCCTGATAAAATAGTTACTACTGTCACGTTGAATATGTCTCTAGCATTAGGCGATAGCTGATGACATTTTGTCTCAGGGGTGGTCTTGAAAAATCAAAATCAAATGTCAAATCCCAGTGGGATGTCTCCTAGAAAATCAATGAAATTCAAAATCTTGGTCTACAAATTATACTTTTTTAGCACTTTAAGCATCTGTAAATGTGTCAGTCAAAAAAAAAAAAAAAGCCATTGACATTGCTGTCCTAAACTATGTTGAAGGAAGTTTTTTTTTTTTTAAAAAGTTAGAATGTACTTTCAGTAACATAAAAAAGCCCATGATATATATCCTCTGCTATAGCCACTCAGATGAGCCACTACTTAATATGTTGCTGATGAATGTTTGCTTAAGAGAAGACAACATTAGTATCTGAATGACAGCAGAAGGTGATCAATGAGATTGACAGACAGCTGGAAATGGAGAGCTTGTGTAAATAATTTTTATGTGAAAAATTCATTTTAATATCCCCAGCTAATATGTGACAATTTCTTAGTGACATTTCTGTAAAGCATAAACAAGTATACTTCTGAATATGTGTATATATGTTTATGACTGTGCACATGTGTTTATGTGATTGCAGAGACCAGAATCACTCATTAGATCACCTGGAGTTGGAGTTACAGGCTGTTGTTACTTAAAACTGGCCCTGCATCCTTTGAATGCAAGTGAACTCCAATAACAGCCGAACAATTTATCCATCCCTTAATTACATAGTTTTAAAGAAAATACATGAATATTCTTCTTGATTTAAGAAACACTAATGTTTTTATTTGTTCATCTCCTGAAGATGATTTTACAAATACATTATAGATATCAAAAAAAAAAAAACTGAGACTCATAAAGGAGAAATTGACAAAGGCTTAAATCAACTAAGAATTTGAAAGGATATTACTTTTTCCAGAAATTTTCAGTGTTTTTTATAAAACGTATACTAGAATAAATCAATGATTTCATAAAAAATTAAAGAAGAGGGAAGCTCTCTGCATAAATCACAGTGTTGTAACATATAGGTGAATTTGTACCAGTGCAAAATCTGTGCTTTTAAGGTAAGTTGATTATATAACATAATTGAATTAAGAACACAGAGTGTATATTGTGTCAAAAATATGCATGTAGAGAGAGAACAGGACTTGAAGAAAATGTTGTTCTTTGAACATTAAATCTTTACAGAAAAATCATCTATTTTTCTAATTTTAAATGTCAACATTATTATTTAAAACAGTTAAAATTGTATACAGGATTATATACATGTAACTTACATGAGACTTCTTTGTAATTATTTAGAACCTCTAGTATGCATTTTATACATATTTTATCTTCATATCAAAGTTTTGTAATGTAAAATATTTCATTTAGATTGATTCCCACCGAACTACATAATATATGTGTAGGAGTTTGAGTGAGAAATGTCTCCTCATAGGTTTAGGTATTTGAATCTTTGGTTCCCAGTTGATGATATTATTTGTGAAGCTTAGCAGGTACAACCTTACTAGAGAAAGTATGCCACTGCCCTACGGTAGGGGAGGCTTGCGGAGTGTATGGATTTGTCATGCTTCCAGTTCCTTTTCTGTCCTTGTTGTGTAGAAACTTGCAATTTCATGTTCCTGCAGTCACACCTGCTACTTGCTGCCAGGTTTTCCAACCAAGATAGACACCATAAAAACGTAAGTGCCAATAAACTATTCTGCAGTCTCATGGGGCCACAGAAAACTAACCAAGTATCTTACCATACTTTTAATTATATTAGTTGTCATATTAATAAGTGATATTTTGTCATCTAATTTACCTGAAATTTGAAAATCACAAATTAATATATGTATTAGAACCCTTGAAGTATTGTAAGGTATTTATCATATTATTATACTGATGACAATGTATTCAACCTTCAGTTTTGTTATGAAATGAAATTATCACAAGCATAAAAGAATGCTGTCAATTTTCCTACTTCTGTTCTTGATTTGGACCATGACCAAGAGTCTGCAATGAATAAGCAGAAGTTTGTTACTGATTTTTGATTTATCAAACCACATTTAGCCTGCTCTGTTGTTCTTATAGTCTATTCCATTCCCGTAATTATGTATTAATCCATTATTGTGGAAAAGAAGATCTACCTACCTCCCTCAGAGTGTGCTTTAAAACTCTGAGTGCATACATTTATAATTATTTTCAAATAGAGAATAATTTGAAAAATCTAGGTTTGTGGATGCTAAACATGTCTTCAAATTTCTAGCGCTGAATGAGCCTGTGACATTGCAAAAAGCTGCCCATGAGTTATTTGGCTCTTACTAGTTTGGCAACCTGTCCATAGAAACATCAGCATCACTGATAGCTTCCCCTTCATGTCTATCAGCCACACTCTCTTGCATCCTCATTCACTGATGTGTTAGTTCATGGAACAATTATTCTCATTCTGATGCAGGGATTCCACATCATTCTAGTTTCTTGTTACAGCTACTGAACCTCCCTCTATCCCTCAAATCCTGCACACTCATACTGATTAAGGAACAGACTCTGTATCTCTGCAGTCTACACTGTCCCCTTCCCTCAGAATTTGAGTATATGATCAACAAAATCAGTAAACAGCCACTGGTGCCACCTCTCTAGATTCTGTTACATCATTCTCCACAGAACAGCAGTAGGAACACCTCCTACACTAGTGAGTTTGGAAAGAAAAGATGCAAAACTACAGAACAGCAAATAGTGTTGTATTGCAACTGATTTTCAAATTATCCGCATGTATGTAGCCAACCACAGACAGCAGTGGCGTAAGTAAATATTATTACCACTCTTTTTACTATAAGATAAAGTAGAATTAGTAATTACTCAATTATGTACACACAACACATATAATTATAATTCAGCAAATAGTCACTAGATTGTTTTCCAGCTACATATTTATACTATTTTTGCATGTAAGGAATCAACATTCTTAATGCACATAAGCTTCTTAATGCACCCATGCTTTTTAGTTGTTTTTTAGTCATTCTGTTCTATTTGAGGTCCAGACTTTTGCTTTTTGAATAAGTTAGTTACATATACAAATATCTGACCATCACCTATCGATCATGATGGAGGAATTTTCTCATAAGAAAAGTTAAAATCCGGCAACACAATAGAGAAAAACAGCTCCTCCAAAACTCTACATATTCTCCCAGGAAACACATCTTGTCCCTTTTGAGTTGTCACACATTAGCTGTGCCTTCCTGATGGATTCATGACTGAAAAAAAAAATAATTGTTGCAGTTCATTGCCCAGGAAGAGTAAACATACTTCTAATGTACTTTTAAAATTTCCCATGTGTGTATATGAAATATAATAATGTGGAAGAGATGCTATATTCTAACATGCCCTGGAAATGGGAACCATGCTGGCTGAATTTTCAATCTCTTGCAAAATGGGATTGTGTTGTGTTTATCTTTGTATTTCCCATATCTGGCAGAGGTACTGACAGAGTGCAGCTGCATAGAATTAAGCAATTAATTAATAGCATGTTTGGTTCCAAAAAGGATTTGAGGTAGTTTATGGCAAATATATACAATAAAATAACAAAATATCAATAAAGTCTAAACACAGTTTTGAGAAAACTTTGGAAAATATCCTCTGGACTCAATATGCAGAGCATAAGGTCCTCAGAGATGTGCTTACATTATTCCCCTTGAGCACTACACTGTCTGCGACAAAACAGAAAATAACATTTTGCTATTTTACTGAGTATGCTTATGTGGAAGTTATATTTCATATTTGCAAAACTACTTACAGCTTGTCAAAATCATGGAATCACTGTTTAAATTTTCCATTCTATACTAGTAAAGATAGCAAAATTAAAAAAAAAAAGTTCTTCTATGATACTAGTTGTCACAGCTCATGTCTTGTCCTCATAACTGAAAAAAAAATCTTCCCTTCAAAATACTACTTATTGGTAAATGATCAGATGAGATACAGCCTCTTCTTTTACAGACTGTTAATGAACAGACAAGTTTTGTATGTAAGTCACTTATAGAGAGCTAATATGTCACATTAGGTCATACTTCCAATACTGGGAGAGCAATAAAAGAGATATCTTGTTTGATCAAGCCACTATGGGTTTAGGGAGAAACCTAGCACTAGGGAAACTCCAGGAATTCTCAAGGATGACCCCAGCTAAGACTCCTAACAATAATGGAGAGGGTGCCTGGATTGGCCTTCCCTTATCATCATAGATCTTTCTTCCAGTAATTGATGGAACCAGATGTAGAAATCTACAACCAAGCACAAGGCAGAGTTCCTGGAATCCAGTTGAAGAGAAGTAAGGGGGAATACATGATGAAGGGAGGCCAAGATTATGATGGGGAAATCTACAGAGACAGCTGAACCTGTATGCGCCTACCCTGACCAGCAAGGAAGACATGACTCTGGGAAGATCTTCTTCATGAAGTTTTAATCAGGATCCTTGAACATGTTTCTTCTGACCCGTGAGAGCCCGGGGGACTCCTGCACAGGCTTAAATATCCTTGAGCTAACCAACCCCAGTGAGCTACGTGGATCCTGCAGATAGGCTACTCTAATGCAGAAGCAGACAGGCTGAGCAGACTTAACCAAATAAGGGCTTGCTTACACCAGAGAGTGCTCACCCTTGGGGAGGTGGAAGGCGGAAGCCAGCACCATCTTTAAGGCTGGCTACAGAACCAAACTCCTGGAAATTCACAAACTCTAGACCTGCATCCATGGAGCTCCCATAGACAGAACTAGGACCTCTGCATATGGGAGACAATTGTGTAGCTGGATCTATCTGTGTGGTCCTGACTGCAGGACAAGTATATATCCTTGGTGCATGAACTAACTTGTTCGAGCCCATTTCCTAGGGTAGAAGGCAATGCTCAGTCTTAATAGGGTGGGGAGGGACTTGGTCCTGCCTCACCTTAATAAGCTGGTCTTTGTCAACCTTCCATGAGAGCCCTTGCCCTGTGGGAGAAGTAGATGGGGGCCTTGGACTTAGGGGCAGGACAGGGAAGCAAGAAGAGGAGGAGGAGGCAGAGGGAGAACTGTGGTTGGAATGCAAAATACAATTAAAAACAATCTAAAACAACAAGGAGGCAAACATTTTCAAAAGCACTGGATTTGAGTATATACTTTCAATGTCTGCTTTCATATACATGGATGTGCCAAGTGCACAGCATAAACTTTAGGGAAAATTCCAGACTTAGATTTTGGGGCTGTTCTGGCTTTTTATCAACATGTTTATATGTTTTTAGAGAATCATTTTTGAGATTAGCAATTAACAAATATTTTATATTTCTGCTCTACCAAATGCTTATATTTATAATTGTATAGATATGCATAATCTGTGTCTGCTTTACAATTTTTCTGTAACGTCCTGTTTCAATTTACTTTCACATTTCTGTTATGTAGGTATCACTCTACTTTAAAAAACTTAATGTAGCTAATGCAAATCTGAGAATTATACAGTGACTGAGGGTAAATTTGTAGTATTTTACAAACACAGGTAGGAAAAACCCATATTCCAATGTCTTCAATAGCTTTTTACTAAAGATGAACTAGGTTTTAATATAGGCACCTATCAGATATTCCAGAAAAATACTTTGTAATGTGTTAGCTTGTAGGCTCCTTCAAGACTTATTTTATGAATAAAAAATTCAGGATTTTAGAAGAAATAAATTCAGTTGTTCTATTAAATAAAGTGTTATAGTAGTAAGAAAAATGTATTTTATTCTTTTGTTGTTGTTTTCAGAGACAGGGTTTCTCTGCATTGCTTTGGAGCCTGTCCTGGAACTAGCTCTGTAGACCTGGCTGACCTCGAACTCACTGAGATTCTGCCTACCTCTGCCTCCTGAATGCTAGGATTAAAGGCATTTGCCAACAATGCCTGGGTTGTATTATATTCTTAAAAGTCACTGTGTAAGTACTGACATATGTAAAGTAACAAATAGGCTAATTCGACAAAAGTTCTAATTGTATAATAATGTTTTCTGTTCATTAGTTTCTTCCTTTTATTTAGAAAAAAAATCTTATTTTACATATCAATCCACCCCTTTCTCTTCCTCTCATCCTCTCTTGACTTCCCCCAACCTACTCTCCAAAGATAGTGAGGCCTTCCGTGGGGGATTATCAATGATTGTTACATCATTTAGGGAAGGCCTAGGACCTCCTATCTGTATCTGGACTAAAATAATATCACTCTATAGGGAATTGTACAATAGGGATAAATGCTGATTGTACTGTTAGAAGTCCGTGGACAGCCCAAGCCTCCTAACTCGCACCCACATTCAGAGGACTTGGTTCTTTCCAATGCTGGTTTCTCAGCTTTACAACTGGGGACCCTGTGATCTCATTAGATCAGATCACCTATTTCTGTAGGCTTTTCTTGACTTCTTTGCTCATCCTTCCTCCCTCCCTACTCCTGGATTCCAGGATTATGGCTCAGTGCTTAGCTGTGGGTGTCTGCTTCTCCTTCCATCAGCTACTGGATGAAGACTCTAGGATAAATTTTAAGCTAATATGTTTTTTATGAGATATGTAAAAAGTTTTATGCTAATATTGAAACAAAAGTGAAAGAAATTGAAATTAGATGTTACTATATGTTTAAAGTAAGTGAATCACAAGAATTTAGATGCAAAATTTTAAAACATCTATATTATAATTAGTGCTAAAGAGCTGATATAGAAAGGTTTTCTCAAATAATAAAAACTAATAACAAACTTTAATCACTTTGCACTTTTATTAAAAAGTAAAGATATAGAGTCCAGCTCTTTTGTTGAGACAAGTGTCACTGTGCACCCCAAAGTACCCTCAAATATGATACTCCACCCAGGCTAATATTCTGAAATTCCTTCTGCCAGGCTTGAATGTCTGCAGTACCACATGTTGACATTATACCTATCTGCTGTATGTGCACGAAGTTATAGAAGGGTGATGAGTACAGAGCAACTGAAAGTTTTAAATCAGTGTGGTTAGGTTATCAAAATTTTCTATTTTACTTGTTTCTTGCTGTGCATTAAATACTTAAAATGAATAGCATGTGAATGCAGTGTTACACCCTGGAAACTTTAGTAGATTCTTCAGAGGTTTGTATTTTTTAGCAAAGAGTATAATTGTCAAGATAACTATGACAGCATGTTAGAGTTCAAAAGCCATCAGGGAACGTGTCTAAAACCTTGTAAATGGATACACTTGAAACTTTTTAAAATTATTTTAATTACTCACTGTGTGTACTCACCAGCATGTACATGCCACAGTGTGTGTAGAGGTCAGAGGACAATTTGTTGCAGGCAATACCACCTTCTACCACAAGAGTCCCAAGGATCAAAGTCAGGTTTTGCAGTTTAGAGCAATGTTCAGTTCCTCACTGAAACATCTCTGCTGAACTCTTTTATAAGCCCATATGTAAATTTCTAGGAGTTCTCACATCAGTTCTCCATATCTTTCTGATTTTCTGGTATTATCTTTTAACACAATTACTAGATTTTTAAGTTGACAAAATAGTACCATAATTGGTACTTACGATATGTAGTAATTGACTCTGTGCCAGCTGTTATTTTTATGTAGATTTTTTTTTTTTGGCCAACAGTGCTTTATTCATTAACCAAGAAAAGAAACATATTTACAGAATGACATCTCCCATCATCTCCTCTTTTCTATCTAAAATAAAAAGAAGAGTTTTAAACTTAGAATAGCTAAATATATCATACAACAGTTATCAACTAAGAATCACAGTCAGCAATATTTAATCCATTAACATTTAGTAAGATTTAAAGGAATATTATATCATCTATCCTATCTTGATGTAGAATTTTTTAAATGAGTATAAATTACCTTATATGCTCTTCTTAACAGTAAAGATGAGCTCCTTGGAAAAATGACCACTTTATACTCACAATAAAAGCATGTCAGGAAAGAAACAAGCAAAAGATGCTAGAAATGGAATGTTTGTGAAATCATGGAGAAAAATATCTGCAAAAACCATTTATGTACTTGAAAAAGAGGATGGTCCCAGAAAGTATAGCTGCTTACATTCTGTCTTTTTAAGCTATGTCCTTCTTTATAAATGTACTTGCATATGTGAGTGTGTGTGTGATGTCATGAGGGTATATGTAAATCATATATGCAGATGCCCACAAAGTTCCTGAAGATGTCATTCGATCTGGTGGAAATAAAGTTATAGACGGCTATGAGCTGGCAGGTTTATTCTGGGAACCAAAATATGCTCCTATATCCAGCAACATACTTGGTAATTTACTGCCAATTTCAAGCTCATTAGTCAACATTTTGGTCACTGTAAAATCTTATTTATTTATTTATTTAATTTATTTATTTATTTATTGCGTAGTGCGGGGAGGTTTCCAGACAAGGTTTCTCTGTATAACAATACTGGCAGTTCTGTAACTTACTCTGTAGACCAACCTTTCCTGGAACTGACTGAGATCTGCCTGCCTCTGCCTCCCAAGTGCTGGGATTAAAATTGTGTGCCATCACCACCTGGCATTAGCTTAACTTTTTCCATTCATGTGCCTGCTAATCACACATTTTTGTTATATTCAGTATTTTCAAATCTGTATCTTGTCTTTCTTTAGTGCTTTACATATCAACGACTGATATTCCTGGCTAGATTACATGTTTAATGAAATAGCAATAAGTTTACACTTGTGTTTGTGGAGAATCTTAATTATTCCCCCTATATACTAATAACAACATTCTCTTAGTAATTCCTATGTAAATGCAGTGAGAGATCATCATCAAGTGGTTTTTATTTTATTCCCTGACAATACAAAGTAATTTCGTAGCTACTAATTCTGTCACAATGCATTTAAATTCAAACAGCAATGCAGCACACACAGTATATATACTTTTATTATCAGTGGCAAAACAACAGAAGAGATACATGTGTCCTGACTAGTCTGTACATAATAGGATAATTTCTTCTGGAGCAGACTTTTTTCCATAAAAATAATGTTTTTGTCATTAGTATAGTTTGGATCATAAAACTCTCATTATACATTCAGAAAATTTCAATATTATTTTCAGTTTTTTCCTTGAAAATTTTATACATGTATACAATGCATTCTGATTATGCTCAGCACACCCAGGCATCTAACAAAAAGATTTATATGCTAAGACAGAGGTATTTGCAAATCCATGCTCATCGCTGTTCTACTTACAATAGCAGGAAGATAGCATCAGCCAAGATGTCCATCAACTGATTAAGAGATAATGAAAATGTGGTGACTATACACAATGGAATTTTGTTCAGCTGCAAGGAAAAAAAATGACATTTTGTTTGCAGGTAAATGGATGGAACTCGAAAGAATGGGGCTGAGTGCAATACTCTCTCATATGTCTATCATACTTTCAATTTCAATTTTGCTTAAGTTGGAGTAGGTGTGGATGCCAGAAATGTAGAAGGGAGACAATATAGGAAAAGCAGTGCTAAATCAGGAGGGCATTAGGATACATTTAGTTTTTTTTTTGTTGTTGTTGTTTTGGTTTGATTTTCTAGTCATTAGTATATGCCCATGGAGTAGTCTCAGGGGCATTTTTTTTTTTTAAATTGATCCCAGTTCCTTCCCCCTCCCATCTTCACATGCCCCCTAGGATAGATGATATTTTCTTTAAGTCTTACAAAATGTTAATGGACTAAATGTTGTTTACTGTGATTCTTATTTGATAACTGTTGTATGTTATATTTTTCTATGTTAAGGTTAAACCCCTTCTTTTACTTTAGACAGAAAAGAGGAGATGATGGGAGATGTTATTCTGTATATATGTTTCTCATACTGGTTAATAAAGCCCTGTGGCCAATAGGAAACAAGATAGGCGGGGCTAGGCACCCAGAAGGAGGAAAGAGGAAGTAGTAGGGTAGAGTCAAGATGTAGCCAGGGAAGAAGGAAGACGCTTGCCGCGGCTCCCCATAAGACAACCACGTGGAAATACTTAGATAAGTAGAAATGGGTTAATAATTAAGACAGAGCTAGCCCATAAACAATAATGGTAATTGGCCAACCGGATTGTATCAAATACAGAGTCTCTGAGTGTTATTTGGGGCACATGTGGTTGCAGGACAATGGCGGCAGGACCAGGAGGCCGGCAGGAACAACATGCTGTAACAACCTCCACTTCCCATCTCACTCCCCACAGGGAGGGTGAGGATCATCAAAATCTGCCAGGTCATTTGCAGTAGGGCGGAGGCCCTCTCTCCCTCCTGTCTCTAGGTTAAGTGAGCATCCCTCCACGGGAAATGTGCTCCCAAAGTCCTATCGTGCACCAGGGCAAAGGCCTGGTTTCATTGTCAAAGGTCGTATTCAGGTTTCCCAGCTATCATTCTGGGGTCCACGAGCTTCCCCTTGTTCAGGTCAGCTGTCTCTGTGGGTCTCTACAGCCTGATCTTGACCCCTTTGCTCATCACTACTCCTGCAACCGGACTCCAGGAGTTCTGCTCAGTGTTTAGCTGTGGTGTCTGCTTCTGTCTTCATCAGCTACAAAATGAGGGCTCTAGGATGGCATATATAAGTTAGTTATCAATCTGATTATTGGAGAGGGTCACTTAAGGTTCCCTCTCCACTATTGCATACTTTGTTAGTTGGGGTCATCCTTGTAGATCTCTGGACATTTCCCTAGTGTCAGTTCTCTCTTCAAACGTATAATGGCTCCCTCTCTTATGGTATCTCTTACAGATTTTAGACATAGAGCATAGGATCACCAGCCTACAATTCAGAGTGCCAGAGAAGCTAGAATACAAGGAGGGCCCTAAGAGAGTCATACAAGGTCCCCCACAGAATAGGAAAGGGATGAGATCTCCTGAGTATATTAGGAGCAAGGGTGGGGGCAGGGAATGGAGAGTTAGGGAAAAGAGAAGGGAAGAAGAGGAGGGGAGAGGAGAACATGGGGTACTTGGGAGACTGAGTCTGGGGATGAATAGACATTTAGGTTTTTAATCATCTCTATGTTGTTCATTGTAGAAACTAAAGCAGTTTAGAAACTCAGATTGCCTCCCCCATGCACACTTTACCTGCATTTTTTTTCATATTACTGATTCTTTCTTGTTAAATTGTTTTTCTATTCAACAATAACATTCCAGTCCCAAACTGCCAGCAGGGAGAAGTAGACATAACTTACTATCTCTTGCCAAGTATCTATCTACTATTGATACCTGCTGGCAACAGTAAGTCAATTCTCAAATGGAGTGTCACTGGGTAGATCAAGCACAGTTCAAGGCAAGCTGTACTTTTTTAGTTTGCTTTTCGTTTTGATTTGGTTCATTAGTTCTGTTTTACTGTTTTTCTTTTTCTTCTTTTGTTACTTTTTTGTTTGTCTGTTTATTTAGAGAGAGAGAAAACCAAAAAACAAAACAAAACAAAAAAAGGTTGGTTTGGAAGATCTGTGAAGAGTAGTGGAGTAGAAATAATATGATAAAATTGTTCTAATTTTTAAGAAATGTTATTTATTAAGATATTTACATATTTATAAAGCATCTAGAGAAGACAATATATTGAGCTTTGGTATTTTTTATATCACTAAGAATGTACATTCCTCCTAGATTTCATTTTCAGGAATTTTACTATTCAAAATAATGCTACCTGTTTCTGGGATTCTTTGGAGTATTTTGGTGGCACAAATATACTGATTTAAAAAAAAAACGATGAATTCAAGGGTGTGGCTCGTGATTTAGTAGACAATGATGGAGTAGTGATTGCACAGATGAAAACTACAGCTGTTTGTCTCGAAATACTTTCTTGGTACTAGTGAGCTGCATCCCAGATTTCATGGTAACTTGAAGTTTCCATGGTAGTGCTTCTGCATCTTAAACATAAGGAGTTTCCTAAAGATACTAAAAATACAAAATGCCATATGATCTAGCAATCCCACTTTTGAGTATGTATACAACGGAAATGAAATAGTGTACTGACAAGGCAGCTGCGTTCTCCAGCTCACTGGGAACATTATCTGTAACAGCTAAAGACTGAAAATAATCTCTGAGTTCTTCAGTGAACATGCATGAAATGTGAACTAATGTATAATAAATATTAGTATAACTCAACAGAATACTATGCAGCCTCTAAGAGGAATCAAAATCTGTCTTTTGTGGTAATGTAAATAAGCCTAGAGAAAATTATGTAGACTGAAGTACATCAGGAATTGAATGAAAGTACTGTGGGACTTCCTCATGGAAATATAGAGGTTTGCTCAGGCTGTGTGACGACAGGATGGATAGGAAGTAAGAGTGAAATGGTCCAAATAGCAATATGTGATTTATTCATATGTGTGTATTCATGACTTTGCAGTGGCCAGAGTATCCTGGTCTCACTCTTAGCCCCTTGAGTCAAAGCCTCTCAATGCACCTGGAGCTTGGCTTGTGGCCAAGACATTCCTCATTCTCTGTCCTTCACTTTTTTGTGATAAACGTGTACCACAATTAGCTATTTACAGGGGTGTAGATGAAATGAACTCATATCCTCGTGGCTGTATACAAAGCACTGTACCCTGCTGAGTCTTAACCACCAGCTCCAGGGTTCATTACTGAGTTCTGTTGCAATGTGTGGTGACTATAATTATAAACAACACATTGTATACCTCACAATGCTAAATGGCTAACCTCATAATTTAAATATTCTTTCCACAGAAATGGGTTGTGAGGTGACAGATATATTTAGTTTATCTGCAGCATTCCACAATTCACATGTCAAAATGACATATTGTACTCTTTAAAAATGTCCATACTTATTATTTGCCAATGAAAAAATTGAAAAATTAAACCCAGGCCAAAGGACTTCAAGATGAGTCATTTGCTGCCCTCAACAGGATACTACAACATATGCAACTAAAATTCAATGAAATGAATTTGGAGTATTTCTTTAGAAATATTTCAGTACTACTATGCATATAAACATTAATTTCTACTTAAGGTTCTTATATTTACTTAGCATTTATCCATTCAATTATACATTCATTGTTGTATTTAACTTTGAATCTCACAGACCAGAAATGTCAAACAAAAACACCCAGAAACAAGCAAATATTACTGAAAATAAATTATTTTATAGCAATTTAAGTTGTTATAAATAGAGAGGTTATGCTTATTTTCTAGCATGCCATGTACCATTAAATTACAAAGTAATATTGGACATAGGATTATTTAAACATCAGTGTGATAATAAATGTATCTGTTCTCTGCTAAATAACTCTCATTTACATTTGATAAAACATCCCTTTGTTAGGGGGAAAAACATCCATTTAGTGGCAGACATACTTCTGTAATCAAAGCTGGGGAGTAAGATTGACACAGCACAGGCTTCTTCAGTGTCCTTCATTCCTCTCACACCTTCCAAAACGTAATGGGGAACACAATATCACCTATAGTCTATTCCTAAAAGGCTCATTTTAAAATTTCAATTTGCTTGGCTGTTTTTTGACTTTTAAATTAGTAAGCACTGCCAGCCTCTTCCCTCTCTTGTGATAATCATACTGCTTGCTGGGCGTTGTCGACAGGGTCTAGCCTTGCTACAACAAAATAGTCTGTAGTTTGAATCGCTGTTATTTGTAAAAGAATTTGTAGAAAATCTCAAGATACAGCTATGGAACCCCATGTGTCGGTGTCTTTGTAAATAAAGATGGATACACCCAGAAGCACAGAGTGCCTGCTTTTCTTCAAAGTGTTCAGATGCCCTGCAACACCCAATGCTTAGATAGTTCATGGATAATGCAAACATTTGTATTTTACCTGGAATATATGCACACAAACCATACAGCCACATTAAGTGAATTAGGTTGGGGAATCTCTGTAATCACAATTCCAGATTCTCAAATTAGATCATTTGCAGAGCAAAAGATTTGTACAGAGTGATAAAAAAAAAATAAAAGAACTGAATTTAACAAACTATAAATGAGCCCGATATTACTTCAAGAGCATTATGATCTCCAAGGTCTAAATTCCAGTTGCAACCAGTGTCATTAGTGACTAGTTGAAACCTCATTTCATTATCACTGTATTCTTTTAATGCTTTGCATTTTCATATATACTTTTCCATTTTCATATATACTCATGTGCACATGAGTATAAAGGTATTTGACCATAAACAAGTAACTTATACGATAATGTAACTACATAAAAGTTTGGTTTCTGAGCTTCGGCAGTTTAATGCACTAAATTCTATTTTAGGTCATGAAGATTTATTGCTGTGATTGGTGTAATAAAAAAACCTGAATGATCAATAGCTAGGCAGGAGGTCTATATGGGATTGGTAGAGAGAGAAAATAAGAAGAGGAGAATCTAGGTACGCAGGAGACACCAGGGTCTCAAAGAGGAAACAGGAGGTGTAAGATAAAAGCAAGGTAATGGCACTTGTAGAACATAGATTAAATAAATGGGTTCATTTATAAGAGCAATATTCACTTACGAGTGAACATACCATGTTTGTCTTTCTGTATCTGGGTTAACTCACTCAGGATTTCTTCTAGTTTAAAACATTTGCATACGAATTTCAAGATTTCATTGATATTTTCTTTCTTTTTTCCTGCTGTGTAGTACTCCACTGTGTAAATGTACCACATTTTCTTTATCCATTCTTCAGTTGAGGAGCATCTAGTTTGCTTCCAGTTTCTAGCTATTGCAAATAATGCTGCCATGAACACAGTTGATCAGATGTCTTTGTGGAATGAGTGTGCATCCTTCAGGTGTACCCTTAAGTGTAGAATTTCTGGGTCTTAAGTTAGACTGATTCCCATTTCCCTGAAGAACTGCCATACTGGGAGAAACCCACAGAAATATCTGACCTGAGCAAATGGAAGCTCACAGACTCCAGCCTGACGGCTAAGGAACCTGTATAAGACCTAATCAGGAACCTTGATCATGGATGTCAGGGGACTTGGGCAGTCAGTCTATGGGTCTACAAAGAGTGGAATCAGTATTCATCCCTACTGCAAAAACGGGCTTTGGGTGCCCATTACCTGAATGGATAATTTGTTGGCTTAAATGCAATGGGGAGGTCCTTCTTCCTACCCCAAATGATGAGACAAACCTTAATGATTCTCCCATGGGAGGTCTTACCCTCCCTGAGGAATGAATGAGGAGGGTGGGATGGGAAGATGGTGGGGGGGGGGAAATGAGAGGGAGAGGAAACTGGGATTGGTATGTAAAAAAGATTTTTTTCTAATTTAAATTAAAAAAAATATTTGGCAAAGAAAGCTACTTGGGAACAAGTCTAAGTTATAGGTCAAGCTTTCAGAATTAATAAATTGAAGTCTCCCTGTCATTTTTCTGAGCTGGAGGCCCAAAGAAAACTCTTACAAATTGGAAAAGGATTATAAACAATGGTAGGATTTTGATCCATTCATAAGCATCACATAGATCAGAGATCATATTCAAATTGATTACACTTCATAAACTACACAGAATTGTTATACCAGTGTTTATCTTATTTTGTTTATGCCTATATTTTTTTCTACTACCTATATTCTCTTGCTAATCGTCAATAGTAATTTGTCTTTCCACAACTTCACTTTGAATTATGTTTATTTTAACTAACAAATAAAAATAGAATATGTCTATACTAATGGTGTGTCCTGTATGTTTGACATGTGTATATATCGTATAAAGATTGATTGATAAAATCTATCAATACCTTCAAATATTTTTTTCTCATCATGCTGACAGTTAAGTCCATCTTTCTAGTCTTTTGAAATAGACATCATTGTAATTTGCAGTCATTTATTCCTGTCTAACTATCATTTTTTTAAATTTGATCAATACTTCCCTTACCATCACTCTTTAGATTCTCTCCCCTATCTCTGAAAACCCCAGACTACTCTCAATTTCTGTGATTACTAACAAATGAATTAAGCCTCAGATATTTGGCTCAAGCCATGTAGTAGATTATAGAGTAGTAATCACTAGCAGGAGTGGAAGTCATCATTTTTTTTTTATGTATGAATAGCATTAAATTTATACAGAGTACTTCATATTTCATTGGCTGATGGATTTGTATGTTTATTTTCACACTTGGCTGTTGTGGATAATGATCAAACAAATAGGAAGTTAAAGATGTTTGTTTGACATACTGATTTAATTACCTTTGAACACATACCCGGTAGTTAGATTGCTGGATCATATGGTAGTTCTAATTTTAATCCTATGAAAAAGTCTTGATAAGCTGTCCATAATAGCTGTGCTAGTTTACATTTCTACTAGTCATGCACTAAAGTTCACTGTCTCTCCATTCTTTATTTCTGTTTCTTTTTGTAACAGTCACACTTACTGGAATGAAGATTTGTTCAAAATCTTCTAATTGTTTTTGGGCTAAGCATTTTTTTTTCATCTTCTTCTTGCACATTGTATTAGTTGTTTTCCCTTTGCTGTGGAACAAGATCATCATCTCTACCAAGGCAGCCTGTAGAAGTGAAAGGTAATTTGGGTTTATAGTTCCAGAGGGATATGCTTCCACACCCTCACAGCAGGGTAGCCTTGCAGGAGGCAGGTATGGAGGCTGGAACATAAAGCTACCACATCATATGTTAACAGCAAACAGGAAACTCTCAAAGCCTACCTGCAGTGATGCATTCATTGCTACAAAGCCACCTAAGAAGCTTCATGAAAAGCAGCTCCTCCGACTGGGAAATATGCCAATGCCCTACACTATTAGGCATCCCTCACTGAAACCGTCACGCTTATTTGCAGATCTTTTAAACATAACATTGTAATGTGGAAGCTTCACTAGGCATGGACTTCCAGAATATCAAAGTCATGCATCTAAGAATCCACCCCGGAGACACAAGTGTGTCCTAGTTTCCTAACTTAGGACTATTCTAGGGAAGATTTCATAGGGTTCTCATTATGTCAACGTCACACTCTTTGAGAGAAGGAACTAAATGGAGCAACTGTACATTTTTTGGGCCATTTTTATTCCAGAAACTTCAAAATTTCTTTATTAAAAACTAATTCCATTTATGGCATCACCTGGAGGGTGTAATCATTTTTAAAAGTCTTGGCCCATGATGTCTACTTACTGCATAATTTCTTGCAATATTTGTGAGGAAATCTGTATCCTTGCATCAGTTAAACAAACACAGCCAATGGAAGTTCCCCATAGCCCACACTCTCTTAACACTGCATCGAATATCCAAGAATGAATTCTGTCCCAGTATATGTATGACATCCCCAATGAAATATTCTTAGCTCTGTGGGTTTTTTGTTGTTTGTCTTATTTTGTTTTACCGAAAAAAGGTAAATTTACTTCATCTTAACTCCAAATTACTCTTACATAGGAGTAATACTGCTAGGTAGATGGTTCAATGGTTAATATGCTTATCACATAAGTGGAGGTTAGGTCTTCAAGTCCCATGTAAAGCTAGATACAAACAGGAGGCAGAAACGAAAAATTGCCTGAATGCTCATATGACAGCTAGCCTGGTGTATGCCAAGACTGGCAATGACATACAATGTTTCAAAGCAGGGATTAAGACCCAATATTACTCTCTCATCTCTAAAAGTGAATCTCAGAAGGAAATAGAGCACCCTTACATACACACACACACACACAAAAAAAAACAAAAACAAAAACAAACAAACAAAAAAACCACATGGAAGGATTAGGTAATATATCAATGAAGTTGCTATCTAATAGTATAATAAACTGATATTATATTACTATTACAGTTGAGACCAAGTTCCAGGACAGGCTCCAAAACAATACAGAGAAACTTGCCTCAAAAAGCCAAAAACAAAAAAAAAAATTAATAATGAAAACTATTTGTCTGCAAAATTTAACAGCTATATAAGCAACCACACTCAGTATATGTAGACATTCAATTATTTAGTTTTTACTTTTTCATTGGTGTAGTATGCATTATGACACAATGGATGTTTGGCTCATTTCACCACCTATCACCTGAGTGTTCCTATTTTGAAACAATCCAAACAGATTGCGGTAAACAAGACTAATTAAGTCATCCATTCGTGCAAAGAACATGCAGTGCTGTCAAGCTATTCAGTCAATGATATGCTGTTATCATGTTTCCTTGCTTTTATAGATAATGTGAGGATGTGTAAAAACATGTATCATAATTAGAGATTTTCTACGAAATGCTGGTGCTATGTAAGTATAATGGCTTGCTATTATTACTGTGTTTTAAGTAGGAGTATTAAAATGTTGCTTACATTAAACCATGCAACAAATTACTGTGGCAGTGTTAACAGTTCATTAGAGCTCCAATGAAGAGAAAATGGTTAATTTAATTTTGTATTTAACATTGTGATATGGGAATAAGGTAAAAGTTTTCATTATAAAAAGAGCTGACTTTTGTTTCAGACAGAGTTCTGGATGTCTTAAAGTGCAATTATCCTCTTTTCGTAAAGCAAAAATAAGACAAAATTTTTTTCCTATAATAGTTTCCCTATAACTATAATCATTTTGTCAATTTCATCTCTTAAAGTTATCACAAACATACTGAGTGCTCTTGTTTGCAATTCAAGCCCCTTTTTTTGAATCAACAAAATTACTTTAATAAAAATGAAAACAATATAGATAGCAAATAAAATCGTCAGGAGATGATGTCTTCCTTTGTCCTGTTCAATAGATTGACAGTTATCATCAGTGCCATTTATCTACCACAGTAAATAAAATTCCAGTGATAGTGAAATGACCTATCTAGTAATGTCAAACAATTGGAACATTCAATACATGAAACAAATAAATTTAAGACAGTGACTCATTTAAAAATAATATAAATTTCTTCAGGTCTGTCACTCATCTTTTATGCAACAATTTAGACATAATATTGACTGTATTATCTTCATTTCTGCCATAATTTGGTGGCACATTCAAAGTCATAAATTAGGACTTTTATAATTACATGTATAAGTACAGATATGAATGTATCAAAGATTAACAGATTGCTACAGTAGTGTTCATTCTATAATAAATAATATGATGTCAATAATACACAACTATTGTAAAGGGAATATTACTCAAGTTCACATATATGAAAGCAGTGGCAGGGATCCAAGAAATGCAGATTTTGGGGAATACTTCTAGAATTAACAGGGAGTTGTTGGGAGATGAGGGACCTGTTACTTAAAGAATAAACAAAGTATTTCAGATTATAAACAGCATTCTGCATGAACATGGAAAGTAGAGATAAAAGTTTACAGCCATATTTGGAATTCACATAATAAATGATGTTATGAAAATCAGAGTAGTGACAGTAAAGATGATGAACATATTAGTTACTAGGAGACAGTACATATTCTCCAATTTAGAAAAAAAAAACTGTGCCTTTAGAGAGATTATTCCCCAGATAGATTTATGTATCTGCTTTTATTACATCTTTTTTTCTTCAGCATGATTCTACAATTCACCATAGGGGCTATAGATGTAGACACCTACACTCCCATACACCTGACATACAAAGATTCATAATGTTATTATACAGGTGTGTGTGTGTGTGTGTGTGTGTGTGTGTGTGTGTGCGCGCGCGCGCGCACATCTATGTATATGTGTCTTTATCTAAGCAGAGGTCTATTTTACTTGTTTTTCTCAATCACCTATCACATGGATTTTTGAGACAGGATAACTGCCTCCACATGGACCTCACACTTTCAGTGAAAACAGCTCATCAGCAAGCATTGGGAATCTTTATTTATCCATCCCCTACATCATGCCTTTGGAAATCATGGTTGCTGAAGATCCAAACTCAGGTCCACATGCTTTCTCAGAAAGATTTACTTATAAGCTATCTCCTTAGATTCCAGTTATCACTTACATTGTGTTTAGTCTTGTATGTAGTACTGTTATGCCTGAATGCATATATATATATATATATATATATATATATATATATATATATATCATGTTTGATCTTGGGGAAACTGGAGTTTCCCCAAGGCATTTGATGAAGGCATTTGATCTCTAAACAAAAAGCTCTCTCACCACCCACCTAATAGTTAAAATTTGAAGGGTTAATTTTTATTTGTGATGACTTACCCACCTTCATGGATAAATAGAGTGCATATTTAGAATAATAACATTCATAATAGCAAACTCTTATAATGTAATTGTTTTCCCTGAATGAAAATAACAATTTTTAAAAACAGTTGTTTTAGTACATTCAGATTCTGTAGAAATCCACAGAAACTTCACTGATGGATAATAAATACAATAAAAATGGTTGAAAATAAAATATTACAAACCAACCTAGAGCAAATATAAATCACAAAACACAGCACACATATTAACTGTAGGGAGAAGAAGAAATATAAAATCAAACTGAAGAAAGAAAAGACCACCTAAAGGTTGATATATAAATACATGGAAAGGAGGATTGCACATATTTTTAAAGTATCTTTACAATTTGTAAAAGCAATTAGTATTTGGCTACAATATGGTTAATATTTTGAACTCCTATGATAAAACACATTATGATAAAAATAAATGCATTATGTGAATTGTGTGTTATGTATAGTTGAAAAACAAAGTGGTAGATTTTTATAGTCTTTATGACAATCTACAAGTATGGAAATATGAAGTTATCTATCAAGCACCCCAAAAGTCAAATCATTGAAAAGTTAGCAAGAGCAATTATTCTGAACCAAGTATCACCTTTCATTCTTTTGGGAGATAATACGAGTATTTATCAATTCTTCTACTAACATTGAAACTTTAAATATCTATACATAAACTGAACTAAAATGACAACGATAAACTATAATAAATAAAGAGTTGGTAGTTTTGAGAAATTATTCCTATTATTTCAAAGATGGACTTCCATCTAAAAACATGGACTACATTATCATTCTCACATGTCTTCTGTGTTCCAATGCTGGCTGACACTGGTTAATCTAGTCGGTTATTTGCCAATACTATGCCATTGAGCTCTCTCTTCCCTGCATGGACTCGTTTATTTCCCTCTAAGATGTTATTCCTCTATTTTTTAATTCTGCTAATGGGACTTTTTCCTGTTTATCTCATAGGTTAGAAATATTAAAGTTAATTTGACTTTGTGCATTTATTGCTCACATCTTATCACCTGCTAAATTCCCTCAATTTCTACATACAACATTATGGAAATGATATGGGCTACTTTTCAAGAATATCCTTTTGTTAATATCTTGGTCCTGACTTTTAGCATCAGCCAGACCTGTTATGGTACCCACCAACCTCATATCCAGGTTTCAGAATCTAATCTTTTTAGTCTGTTTTTCACACTGTCTTCATTAAGGCAGGTACAATTACATCATTTTCCTTTGCAGAAGTTTCTATGATGCCTCATTATCTACAAAATACTTGCTCAAGTCCTTTACAATAGCTCTCAATTACTGAAATCTAAATTGGTTTTACATTTTTCCCACTTGAATCCAAATAATCTTTCAGTGTTTACCCCTTAATTACTGCATCACTGCTTTCTGAAATTTGTGAGTTATTCCAATTGCTCCTCTGACTCAATTCTGGAGAATTTTTAAATCCTACTCTTTCTTTTCCATAAAATTAACATAAGAAGAACCCTCAAATTTCATTATTTTAACTAAAGTATGAGAAAAATTTGAGTTTGTTTTGCTCAAATATTGTAGACAAAATTATGTAATTACAATGAGATTTGAACCCAGGTCCTCATGCATCTTAAAGAAACACTATACCACTGAGCTATAGTCACAGCAAGAAATTAGATTATATAAGTAAAAATTAATATAGAAATATTAGGTACTTATTTATGGGACAATGCCAAGTAAATATTATTTTTATTTTAAAAATTTACTTGATTAACTTATTCATAAAAATATATAATTGCACAATAAAATAAATAGGTGCTTGGGAATATGCCTATGTAACAGGACACAGTTATAGACAGACTTTATTCATTGCTAGTGCTTAAAGTTCCTAATTCTCCTCCCAGCGAAAAGCAACTTACTTCATACCAACATTCACTTTAAGTTTTAAAAGAAATGATATCATACAATAATTACCTTCTGTGACATCCTTTCTTTGCTCAACGTTTGATTTTAACAAATCACATGTGCTGTATTAACTAATTAAAATGTATCCATTTTCATCTTGTGACATAGTGTTTTCATTATTTATTAGATGGACTATAGCAAAATTATGCCTTCTGACATTAAGAAATACTGGCATTGTTCACAGCATTTAAATTTTGCCAAGCTTCTCAGTTTTGAGGAAATTCAGCCTTATTTGATGCATTAGTTACATACTAAAAAAAGTATTGCTGGGTTAATGGAACAGGCCTGACAGTATTAGTTGACTTATCCAGATTACCCAATGCTCATGTCAGTATACTATCAGACCCCCGCAGACGACAAAGAAGAGTTTGAGCTTCTGAACACACTGAAATTCTAAATTCCAATCTTTCTTATTTTCTATTGAGTAGCCAACAGTGTTGAACACTGTTTTGCTTTTCTCTTTATTGTTTAGAATTTCCTTTTGTTATATAATGAAGTATAGTCATATATATCTCAAACTTTCCTCATTTCTCCTCAAACACATCTCTCTACAATCTCCATTTCTTTGATGCTCTGGTTGATAGCTCACTATATTCAGAGATTGCTGCTCATGTGTACATGATGTTGTCCCATTTAACTGATGGGGGAATCCTATTTTTGCATCATCCTCAGAACATGACTCTTTCCTTAAAATCTACCAGCTGTAAAAGCTTCTTGGTTAGCTATGGTAATTGAGTTAATTTAGCTCTTCTGTTATAAAATTTGATTGGCTTGATCTTATATAGGTCTTTTACAAATACAGCTGCTCGGAGTTCATGATTGTGATAGCCATGTCATAGCAAGATGTTTTATAACACCAAGTTCCAATGCTATGACTCTTACATTGTTTAGATTTCTTCTGCAATGGTGGGAATATATCAGTGTCCCATTTGTCCACTTATTTTTTTTTTAATTTTATTTTTGATTTATTTTGCATTTTTTTTTTTGAGACAGGATTTCTCTGTAGGTTTGGAACCTGTGTGAAACTCATTCTTTAGACTGGACTTGCCTCACACTCAAAGAGATTTGCCTACCTCTGGCTCTGCCTCTGCTTCCTGAGTGCTGGGATTAAGGTGTCCACTACCACTGCCAAGCTCTGTGTCCCATTTGTGAATGATTATCCAACTTCTTATTTGTTATACTTGTTCACATTGACTGCTGCCCACAGTAATAATAAGTTGTGTTGATCAAGGTTTAGGTCAACTCATATTTTTGGTACAGACATAATTTTTTAGAAAATAATTTTTCAATGTGACCATTTAGCAGATGGCAATAGCAGGTTCTATGTTAGGGTCTATGACCTCCCAGCCATTGACATTGGTTCAGAAACATTATCAGGAATGAAATTTCCTCTTGTCAGACAGTCTTCAAATCCAGTCAGAAAATAATAGTTACTCTTTAACAGTCAAGCCCATAATAACATCAGTGGACACATTTGCCTGGTTGGTCAGTATTTCAACATGCAGTGTACAGTGTTTGGCAAGATTATCTATACTTTTTCTTTTCCAGCATTCAGCATAGCACCTTCCAGCACTACAAAAACTAGTTGACAGGGAGAAAATTGTCCTGTCAGTTTGAGATTTATATCTCTATGTCCTGTAGCCAAATTGTGAATTGTCTTCAGAAATACATTTTTGCCAAGCAGTTATATTGGGTAGCCAAGGGATATGACAATAGTCTCTGTTGTGTTGGAAACACATGGAACCTTCCTAAAATAAGAAATCATCCCACATTATGAAAGTTTTATTTAATATCTCATGTCTTCTAGGAGAAGCATTGCCTATTACTAAAAGCACATTTTATTCCAACATTTTAACTTGTCATATTTTGAAATTAGCTTAATTATTTGTGGGTTTCTGACACAATCTCAGGATGCAGGAAAGGGTTATTATCATTAGTATTATTATTCGCAAACTAGAGAATCAAAAGGCGGGAAAGTTTAAGTCATTCAAAGCAAAGTTGTTTCCAGAGACAAGGGATATTAGAGGGCAAAAGAAAGCCCAGGGAAGATGAATTATAGCTCAGAAGCTCCTTAGGTGAGAAGAATGGAGAAAGGCAAAATTATCATGTCCTTTCACTTATTTCAACATTTCCTACCAGGCAAGTGAAGTTTTGGAGAAGGCAGTTTCAGAGAAAGACTAAGGAAGCTCAAAGTTATCTTGTAGAAACTCTGTTCATTTTGGTTTTCAGAATATGTCCATAGGCATCTAGTTGATCTACTCAATGTAGCGAGACCAAAATAAACATTTTTTAATAAATACAGAAAATTGCTACAGCCATAGAGATTCAAAATATCACTCTTTGTTACTGCTCCTGCATACACTGTGTGAGAAATTAAAGAAGAGTTTTGAAGACCTTGGTCTAGTAAGGTATTATTGAAGTTTATTCTATCTAAATTTCCATCTTACAAATATTATAAGATACTGGAGAAATTGTAAGAATGAAATTGGTGGTGTTCCTGTGCGTTTTTTATTTTGAATACGAATCACAAATGAAAACTTTTTGTTCTTACTTTATCTATAATACTCATCTTTTAATTACTAGATAAAAATCTTACTTGTAGTTCTTCATTTAAACAGTTCCTATTACAGCTAGCAATTCACTTGTTTTTGTTTTGTAATAAAACCCCCCATATAGCAAATTACTTCTTGACATATATTAGTGGTTTGGGCTGGTACGAATATTACAAAAATAGGTGTTCTCAATATATAATTGCTTAATACTAATTCTTTCTTAAGAAAATCATCCAGCTCTTTGGTGTTTCTATCTCCCAATTGAGGCTAATTTGACTCTTTAAACTCTGACTAAAATTTACATTTTTCAAAAATCAGATTGTCATTCCTATAAGGTACTGAATTATTTATGATGGATTGTTTCCTATTTACATCCAATATATTTAATAAAATATACATGCATGCTCAGTTTATTCTACTTTTTCCCCCTTGAATGTTACTCATATATTTGTATAACATTTTCTTTCAATGTGTTCTAGAAATACCACATAAACAATATCTTATCATTTATAAATATCAAAACATTGCATTTTGAATATATAATACTGAAAGACATCTTTAAAATATTTGCTAATTGAGTTTGTATGATTTTTACCTTTAAAGAAAAATATTTCAGCATTAAAAAAATTTGTTGAAACTAAAGGTTTCAACAAAAGATTGCAGGACCCTGGTGAGTGAAGAGTTTACTTTGAAATTTTTTTTTTAGTAACAACAGAAGCTACATACATATAGTCTCGCAACATGTCTATCTAAACACGAAATTAATGAGGGCAACATCAATAGACATGCTAAAGTGGATTATGATATGAGGATGTAAAAGAGGGAATACTAGGTCTCAATTCTGCACAAACAAGAAGCAACTAAGGAAATCCAAAAGCATGAGAAATGGTCTTTGGGAAAAAAAAAAAAACACCAACTGAATACCCAACACCAAGTAGTAAGCCCTGAAAACATTCATCAAATTAAGAGTGTACAGTTATAATGTTGTAATTAATATTTAGTAATATACATGTATATATGTAGGAATAATAAATTTCTATTAAAGAAGCCATAAATTTGAGATAGAAGAGGTATGTGGGAGTACTTGAAAGGAAAATGAAAGAGAGGAAATATATAATTATATTGTTCTCTAATAGCCAAAAGAATTAATAAAAAAGAATGAAATGAATAAAAACCAGCATAAGAAATTTTATAAGCATTTTCCACTATGGTTTCACATAAGAGTGAAGTGTATATCCAATGCTTACACTGTAAGGATGAAAAAATACAGCCTAACTCTCCAATGACCCCAGGAAGTTTAAAAATACTATCTAAAAAGCCCTAAATACCTTAAATTCCAGACCTGTCCTCTGCTTGTAAATAAGTGAAAGGTCTAGGAGCCCACACAAATGCAGACCTCCAGGGCTATAAAAAACTGATTGGTCTATAAAGCATGGGCTTAGATGATTTAAAAATGATTGGTCCAAAAACTATAAAATGGTTTAAATTGATTGGCCTGCACTGCAAGTGCTCTTGATGCCATGAGATTATTGGTTTACAATGTGCCGGCTTTCTTGTAAACCGTAAAAAGCTGTCTCAATTCTGTCCTTGGTGTCCTCAGTCCTCTACCCCTTCATGGTGTATGACTGTGGACCCCAGTACACTCACTCAGAATAAACAAGACCTCATGCAGTTTGCATCAAGACAGGGCCACCGGGGCCAAGCTGCAGTGGAATGGCTGTGGCCCAGGGCAGCGGGTGAACATCAGGCTCTCTCCCTGCTCTGACCTCTGTGTGGTGACCAGCCAGATGCTACCACTATCCTTCCTCAGTGTCTTTCTCAGTCGTTCTTGTTACATTTCTGATCCTTCACCTGGATAGATGAGCTAGGAACCAGGGTGCAGAGGCGAACCTTCTGCCTCCCCTGAAGTTCAGGCTCTGGTGGTGGGAGAGGAGCCACACTGGAGTTGGCCCCCTAGTTCTGGGTGGCCAGATTGCAGCCTCCCCAGTTCTGGCCCTTCTCCTATTCAGATCTTTATAATTGGAAAACTAACCACCCCCCTCCTTCATAGAGGATCCCCAAGGCCTTACAGGTTTGGTGGAGTCCCTTATGTTTTCTCACCAGCCTACTTGGGATGATTGTCAACACCTGCTGCAGACACTTTCACAAACTGAGAAGCAGGAGAGAATACTGTTAGAGGCTAGAAAAAAATGTCCCTGGGGCTGACGGGTGGCCCACCCAGCTGCAAAGCAAGGTTGACTTGGGATTCCCCTTGACTCGCCCCAGTTGGGACTTCAATACTGCTAAAGGTAGGGAGAGCTTGAATGTCTTTCTCCAGGCTCTGGTGGCAGGTCTCCGAGGTGCTGTAAGACGGCCCACCAATTTGGCTAAGATAAAGAGAGGACTCCTTTTGACCCTACCTCTGAAGCCCAGAGAGCTTTGATGGTTCTGGCCTTCATAGGGAAATTGGCACCAGATATTAGAAAGAAACTCCAAAGACTGCAAGGGTTAAAAGAAGCTGAGTTACATGATTTAATGAGTCAGAGAAAGTGTATTACAAAAGGAACATTGAGGAAGAGAAAATGAGAGAAGAGACACAAAAAAGAGAGAGAAAAAGAGAGAGAGAAAAGAGAAAGAGAAGAGAGAGACAAAGAAGAGAGAGAGAGAGACAGAGAAAAGAGAGAAAGAGACAGAGAAAAAAGATGGAGAGAGAAGTGAGAGAGGAAAGGTGTGACAGAAGACAGGAAAAGAATTTGACTAAAACCTTCGCCACAATGGTTAAGGGAAAAAGAGAGAGAGAGAGAGAAAGAAAAATAAATAAAGTTGAAAAATTTTAAAGAGGCCCTAGACATCCAGGAAACTGGGCATCAGAACCCCACTCGACAAGGTCCGGTGTACATATTGTAAAGAGAAAGGACACTGGGCAAAGGACTGACCCAAGAAGAGAAACAAGGGATCGAAGTTCCTAACCCTGGGGGAAGATATAGATTAAGGGAGACAGGGTTCAGATCCCCCCCTCCCCCCGAGCCCAGGGTAACTTTAAAAGAGGAGAGGCACGCAGTTAAACTTTTGGTAGATACCTGAGTGGAACATTCTGTGTTGATACAGCCATGAGAAAAATTAAAAGATAAAGACAAAAAATCTTGGGTAATGGGTACCACAGAGAAATGGCAGTATTTATTCATGAACCCGAAGAATGGAACTTGGCATGGGCCACTCATTCCTGGTTTTCCCAGAATGCTCTTCCCCTCTGTTAGAAAGAGACATTCTGTCAAAAGTAGGATCCCAGATTCATTTTGGCTCTGGACAGCCATCAGTAACTGATAAACAGGGAAATCAATTGCAAGTCCTCACTGTTAGACTAGAAGATGAGTACAGACTTCATGAGAAGCCTGGGCTTGACCTAGACTGTTCAGATGGGGCTGGAACCTCCACTATGGACTGGTGGTTGGCCCAAACTCCCTTAGTTTGGTCTGAAGTATCCAGAGTGCTACTAGTGCTACTCCAGTATTTCAATGAGAAAATACCTCATGAGTAGAGAGGCTCAGGAAGGAATTCGACCCCATTTCCAAAGATTAATCCAGCAAGGCACCTTGGTTCCTGTTCAATCTCCCTGGAAAGGAAACCTGAGACCAATAATTATCGGCTGGTGCAGGACTTGAGAGACTTAAAAGGGTGAAGGACATACATCCAACTGTCCCAAACCCTTATAACTTCCTGAGTGCCATCCCACCTGAATAGAGCTGGAACATCTCCTTAGACCTAAAAGACGCCATTTTCTGTCTGACATTATATCCCACTTTTTGCCTTTGAATGGGGACCACTACATGGGCAGAACCAGGCAGTTCACCTGGAACTGACTGCCCCAAGGTTTCAAAAGCTCCCCGACCATCTTTGATGAGGCCCTTCATAAAGAGCTGGCCAGCTTTAGAATCCAACACCCCTAGGAGACCGTCCTCCAATATGTGGATGACATATTTTTAACGAGAGCCACCAAACAGGACTGCTTGGAAGGAACAAAAGCACTGCTGCTGGAATTGTCTGACCTAAGCTATCAAGCTTCAGACAAAAAGGCAATATTTGCAGGAGAGAGGTAACGTACCTGGGGTACAATCTACAGGATGGGAAACAATGGCTGACGGAGGCTTAGAAGAGAACTGTAGTCCAGACACCAGCCCCAAAGACAGCCAGGCAAGTAAGAGACTTTCTGAGGACAGCTGAGTTTTGTAGGCTATGAATCCTGGGGTTTGCAACCTTAGCAGCCCCGCTCTACCCACTGACTAAAGAAAAAAAATATATTCTCCTGGGCCCCAGATCATCAGGAGGCATTTGATGCCATAAAAAAGGCCCAGGTGAGCATACCTACTCCAGATTCTGTAGCCAGTGGATAGCCTGGCTGTCTAAAAGCTATCATTGCCAAGGCTGGACTGGTCAAAGACACTGACAAGTTGACTTTAGCACAGAAAGTATCTATAATAGCCCCCCATGCATTGGAGAGCATTGTCCAGCAGCCCCCAAACTGATGGATGACCAATGCCCGCATGAGTCACTACAAAAGCCAGCTTCTCACCAAGAGGATTGTGTTCACCCCAACGGCCACCCTCAACCCTGCCACTCTTCTGCCTGAGGAGACTGATGAACCAGTGATTTATGATTGCCATCAACTGTTGGTTGAAGAGATTGGGGTTTGCAAAGAGCTTACTGTCATCCCACTGGCCCAGGAGGCGCTAACCTGGTTCACTGATGGGAGCAGTTACATTGTAAAAGGTAAAAGAAGGACTGGGGTGGAGGTGGTGGATGGAACCTGCACGGTCTGGGCCAGTAGCCTGCTGGAAGGAACCTCAGCACAAAGAGCTGAGCTCAAGGCCCTTATGCAAGCCTTGTGGCTGGTCAAAGGGAAATCCATAAACATCTACAAAGGCAGCAGGTATGCTTTTGCAATTCTACATGTGTATGGGGCAATCTATAAACAAACGGGGCTGCTTAATTCAGCAGGGAAGGAAGTCAAAAACAAAACAAAGAAAACAATGAAGCTTGCCGGAAACCTTACATTTGCCACAAAGACTGGTCATTATACATTGCCTTGGGCACCAGAAGGCCAAAGATTTCATCTCCAAAGGTTATCAGATGGCTGACCAGGTAGAAAGCAGGTATCCCAGGATGTCAGCCTGCTGCCTGTAGTAGAGAAGTCCAACCTCATCCCAACCCCCTCCCAATCCACAGGGAGGGTGATGACTTCCAGGAGGGGTCAACAAAATCTGTCAAGTAATTTGTAGAAGGGACTAGGCCCTCCTTATTGGCTCTAGGCTAAGGAAGTATCCCTCCATGTGGAATTTGCTCCCAAAGTCTTGTGCACCTGGGATACATCCTGGTTCCACTGTCAGAGGTTCCTTTGACTGCCCAGGCCTTCTAACTGAGACTTCATATAAAACAAACAAACAAACAAACAAATAAATAAATATTTTTTCCATCAATACACCAAGCAGGTATTTTCATTCAAATGTAAAAAAGAAAGAAAGAAAAAAAAAAAAGAAAAAAGAAAAAGAAAAAGGAAAACACAAATAGCAATACATAATGTCTTGATATGGATCATCCATAGATCAGAAAGCTCAGAGAAGTAAACAGAGTTAAAAGTCGAATCAGTATAAACAGACCTGTTAGAAACCTGCAGACTCACCCTGTTGGGCCATGCCCAACCCCCACCTTTTTAATAGTAATAAGAGGTGGGAATGTTGAGGCTGGGCAGTCTGTGGACCCCGCCTCTGATGGGCGGGACGTGTAATCACTACATCAGGCCTTACCTGGCTGGGCAAAGACTGGGATACGCATGCGCAAGCCCCCTTTTAAAGCAAGCCTGCCAAGCGCACCCCTCTCTCTTGCTTCTCTTGTTCCTCTCTCTTGCTTCCCTCTCTTGCTCTCTCTGGGCCCCCCCCTTCTCTCTCTCTCTCTCCCCGCTTTCGGTTGGCCACCAGCTACCCCTCTCTTTCCTCTCCCCTCTCTCAATAAACTCCACGTGGGCGCTCAATCTCGTGTTTGTGTTTCTTAGGCCCTAGCAGCTGCATCACAGCAGCTGTATCAAAAGAACAACAAGACCGAAACACAAAAAATGAATATGACATCTTGGAAATAAAAGGTGATTTCAAAATATGTAAAATATCTGTATCTAAAAAAGAAAATAAGGAGTAAAATGAACTAAGAAGTAAGATAATGGTAAGATTGAAAGCTCCAAATACCTCAAACCCCAGAAAACACTAACTAAAATTATGGGATTAACATTATATTAAGGTGGATGGAAACTAAAGGCAAATGGAAAATCCTGAAATAAGTTAGACCTATTAAAAACATGATTTTTCCCTACAACCCATTAGATACAATTTTAATAGTTAAAATAGAAGGAAATTAGAGTAAATTTCTACTTAATATAGTTAACACATAGTCTAAATATTAGAATCACCTCAAGAATAATATTTTAAAAATCCATTTGGGTATATGCCTATGAGTTATAAAAATGTTACAATGAATTTTCATAATAACTTGGTATAATTTTCTTTAAAAATGAGAGCTTATTTGAAAGAGTAAGCTGTGATATTATACTCGAATTTTCTGATTAAAATAAGGCTTTCAGATTCTATATTACTGAAGCATCACAGAGTCCTGTCTACCCAAAAGAGACAATCCATAGGTCATTACTTCTGAGCTGTGATAGGAGTCCACTGACATGGTCAGTGAAGAACAAATTCACCATTCTCTCAAGAGCTATAATCAAAGAGTTTGATTTTGTCTTTTACAAGAGCAGTTTGGAGGAGTTTAGAAGATGCAAAGGTTGTCACAAGAAAGTATATGTCAAAAATAAAATCAACAATCAGTACATTTGGAGCATTATAGATAAAGAATTTCCTTTGTGTTGTCCTGACATTCTACATCACTAACTGTCCTACACTTAACACTATAGTCAATCGTGATTATGTAGTTAAGCCAATTTTAAATTTAGTCTAGTAAATGTAAGTTTTGGTGGGTTCAATTGGCACAGAATTTTTACAGCATTTTGCATATATTTTTAAAAAAGTTTATGTGTGTGATTATATGAGCATAGTCTGGAGAGTAAGGAGGTGTCACAGTGTCTGTGTGAGGGCAGAGGATATCTTTCAGGATTTGATTCTATCCTCCCACATATGAGTTCTCAGATCTCATTTATATTATCTGGGTTGGCAGCAAAGTCATCTACCCACTAGCCTATGGATAGAATATTTTAAAACTTGAGGCACAAAACAGAGAGCTGTGTGATTTAATCATGATAGAATATTGAAACCTCTAGAAGTCATGGTGATTGTTTTAGTCTCTTGTGTGCTATTGGAAAGAGAAAGTCAGAAACAATGGCATAACTCGTTTTTTGAGAAGTACAACATAAATGTTCATGTTCAAAGGCATCTTATCTGATTTTTTTTTTACAAAAGAAACTGTAGGTGGCCGCCCGCAGGACGCCATTACAAGATGGCGAACTTCCTCTTTCTTGTATCCTCAGTGTTTTACCTTATTCGGGCATACGCCAACTTGATGGCTGCACTCCAGCACACCTGCTCGTTCCCTAGCCAATCCTGTGGCTCCAACACTGAGGCGAGGTCTTTTGAGCCTATGAGACCGTGAACCGTTGCCTAGTAGGATATATAAGCAGCTGTCCCTTCCTGCCCGGGGCCCCTCACCTTCAGCTCTCCCTTCAACCAAGAAGCGCTCCAATAAAGTGTGATCTGAGGAGAATCCTCGTGTGGTTGCCGTCTTTCCTGTGGGTCGGGCTTGGCATGCCACAAGAAACAAAGAGTACCCCATCTTTATGGTGGTATATTATTTATGACCTAATAAAGCTGCTGAAGATTAATGAAACAAAGCATCCAGTCACTTGAGAGCTCTCACCTCTACAATGCTTAGAAAGAAGGCACAATGGACCGAATTTCAGATTGCATCTCCAGACTGCACCTCTCATCAACCTTCAGACTACAAATGCTCTCAAACAGACTGAACTCCTTATATTCTCTCTAGTGCTGGGATTTAAGGTGTGAGCTCTTCTTCTCTTTTAGACTAATTCACTCTAATGTATCCCTGGGTGGCCTTGAACTCACAAACATCCATCAGCCTCTGACTCCTGAGTCCCAGGATGAAAGGTGTGTTCCACCACCACCCAGCTTCTATCACTGTAACTAGGTTTATATTCTGATCTTCACAGGCTTTATTAGATCATAAATAATATATCACCACAAATCTTAATTTTCAAGGAGTCATAATATGTTAATTATAGTAATTAAAGACGAGAAAACACAGAATTTCACACCTTTTCAGAGCTGAAAGCAAGTGAATAAGAGGTCTATCATTTACTAATTTGTCTTTGAAACATTATACAGTATCGATTTAAAAGTAATAACATGTTATAAACAGTTATAAAACTGTATTTGCTGACATATTTATTTCTTTTTAAAGAAAAAGTAATTGGTTAATCATTCATTTGAATACATGGCTTTAATGCTTGCTTCTAAGAAGCTACAATACTTCAAACATGCTTTTCATATTTGAATAAAAATTAGGGAAACTTTTCACAATTGGTATAAACTACAACAAGCTTCTTCACTTTAGTAGATAACACAGTCAAGATCACCTCCCCTCATGTTTTCCCCTTTCTTGACCCCACCTCCTGCCACCTTTTATTTCTGTCAAGAATCTACATTATCTCTGCCCCTATTCATGTCAAATATAGCAAGACTCAGTGAAGGATTCTGGAACACAACAGAATTGTAAAGTGGAAGGTTCCTGAAGCGCTACACCAATGCTTAATTGAAAACTGTCCTTAGAGACATTAGATGACACTGGACAATTGCATGAGTGAAAAAACAAGCCAATAAAACAACAGCCAACCTCACAAAATCAAAGTGCTAAGTTACATCACTCAGATTTGGGGATCATATCATTATCTAATATTAATTAGATCATTAAAACTATTGGTTGATAGTCTCTGGAGAAGATAAGTCCTCGATTCACTGGCCATGTGGTTGTGTGCAAGTTAAATAATTTCTTTGAGTTTTATATTTATATTAAAAATGGTAATGGAGATGAGAATTGTCAATGCAGGGTCTAACTGATTAAATTTTATTATATATGTCTGTGAAACTGTAACAAAATTAATTTTAAACAATGGAATTCCTAACCATTTGGATAGGTAGGTAATATTTAGCACAAACTGTTATCTTCAGCATATTTTGAGAATTGTTGGGGAAAAGTTATAAAATAATTTTGCTTTTTAAGGTACGAATTTATGAAATAAATTGTTTCTTAATGGATATTGGAGAGTACAAAAATATGTAATGTGTCTGTAAGGCATTATATGCCAGTGCATTTTGAAAATTGCAATGCATGTCTCAAATATGAAAATAAGAAGGAAATGAGCACAGAAATGGAAATCTAGTCATGACTGAAAGCGAGTAGAGGCTGATGGACAGAAAAGTTAACTATGTCAGTAAAGATTGGCCCTGAGCATTGCACCTTAAGATTTCTGGGGTCAACATATTTAGTGATTTCTACTCTGATCTTGCCGGTCCTTGATTCCTCATAGTTTGTCTTTATTGATTTTCTACATAGAGTAGAAATTCTAAACAAATTTTTAATTTTCTTTTTCTGAAATTTTAACTTTATCCATTGGAAATTTAAAATAGGATTTAGCAAAGTATTTTAGGTTTGTGTTTATATATTACAGTGTTTAACTAAACTATCTGTGTTTTAGATTTTATAAGATCATGTCCTAAGTCCAAGTTAGCATCCATGGACTTTTATTTGCTCAAATGATTCAAAGTGGAAGAGGAAGAATGTAAAAGAGAAAAGGGAACATTTCATAGCATGAGAATTCATTCAGAAAGCAGATTTAGTGTCTTTACAAGTTATATTTAATTGGACACAGCTCCACTCATTGATTTATTTTTTTGGCTACTTTAATATGACTGAAGACTCAAATGGTGGTCAAAGAAATTATACAGTCCCATATGCTAGCTAGTCTTTGACAGACAAATTTGTTTACTGTATTTTTCTGGTAAAACATTAATTGCTTTTGTTCAGTCAGGTAAAGGATAGACCATATGAGAAGTTATCCTTTTGTAAATAACAAAAACATTGAAATAGTTATCATTCATTATATTTTGTTCATTTTCAGGAAAAGATCCTCCTCTTTAAAATCAAATTTCAGTTTGAATTGGAAGTTTTATTTATTTTCTCCCTTCCTTCCATCCTTCTTTTCTTCCTTCCTTCCTTCCTTCCTTCCTCCCTCCCTCCCTCCCTCCCCCCTCTCTCTCTTTCTCTCTTTCCCTACTTACTTCCCTCCCTATTTCCTTTGTTTGTTTTTTTTGCTTGTTTGTTTCTTTCTCTCTATTTATTTCATCTTCTCTTATACATCTCCACTTCAGTTAACTCGCTCTCGACTCCTTCCAGTATACTCTACACCCCTCTTCCAGATCCACGCTTCCTCCATTTTCCTCCAGAAATGAGCCTTGATGTTTGAACAATCACTTATTTTGAATGATATATCTTTTGAAAAATCTAAATTATTCTTTACATTATGATTAAAATACTATGATTTTTGAATGGGGTTATGTTTCTCCACATATTACACACACTCAAAGTATGAAATTGGATTTATTATCAATATGTATTAATACATATATGTATATATGTACTCATATATATTAAAAGCAGTATAACTTATTCTGATTTGTTAAAGTCAAAGTCTACAACACATATTCTGTTATTAAAGCTGTCAAGAAGGAAAGTAGGCTTCATTGATTTTCAATTGCTTGAATTTATTGTAGAAACTAGTCTAAGAACCTAGTTGTCATGGTACCCACTTTTACTTCCAAGATCTCAGGACTCAGAATTCTATGAACAAAGACTGCCTGGTCTACATAAGAAGGCTCTACCAAAGAGAGGCAGACAGACAGACAACAGACAGAAAGGAAGAAAGAAAGGAAGGAAGGAACAAAGGAGGAAGGAAATAGAAAGAGGCAAAGAGAGAAAAAAAGGGAATTAAGCAGAAGACATATCCTTGTTCTATTTTTCACTTTTGACATACTGTGAAAGGAATTTAAAAGTGAATATTTCATTACTTTATCAAGAATTGATAAAGGTCCTTATCCTTCTAATAACTTCCCCTTGTCCATATAATGACAACAGGCTGCTAATGTAGCCTTGAACAAAATGAGAAAGTCAACAGACTTTGATCACTTATTCAGCTACTTGTCTTCCCTGCTTTCCTACCCACCTGTAAATAGTCTGTGGAGGATGCTAGAATTTATATGTGGTGGTGAGCATCTCTCAAGGTAGGACTCCATTGACACAACTTTCACGAGGTCATCGCCCATGCTACAATGGGCTCTTCAGTGATACTGTTACTTTACAGTCAGAAGTCATATAAGTAATCAGAATAAAACTACCAGTTCAGAAACTAGAGTTGAATCCTACACTCATTGATCTGGTCCCATTGATAATGCTCTTGTTTACTGTAAAGATTTGTTATTCATATCGGTTTAACATAACATTGATTTGAACCAGTAGCCAGGCAGAAAGTATAGGTAGGACAACCAGACTAGGAGAACTGTGGGAAGAGGAAAGACAGAGACACAGTCACAAGCCAGACACAGAGGAAGCAAGATGAGAGTGCCTTACTGAGAAAAGGTACCAAGCTAACCACAGATAAGAATTATTGGTTAATTTAAATTATAGGGGTTTGTTAGTAATAAGCCTGAACAATAGACCAAACAGTTTATAATTAGTATAAGCCTTTTTGTCTTTTTTTTTTTTTTGGACTGAACTGTTGAAAGACAGGGCAGGACAGAACATTTCCTCTACAGGCATGTTTCCTTTTCCTGGGGTAAGTAGGCAGATCCTCCAGAGAAGTCATACCCAGTTTTCCTTTTCTTTTATCTCACAATGTTTATTAAGTCCCAAGTGGTACTGTGGAAGACGAATTGAATTGCTGTTGTCAAGAAATGTAGAACGAATGCCCAATATTACAGACAAAAGATTGGGTCTGAGATGTTTAGGAGAAACAATAGTTCAATTTAGTTAGAAGGAAAAATATAGACATAAATTGAAGTGATACATGTGGTTCTGAATAGGTAACCTTGCCAATGTCGTCTAACCAACAAGCTAGATATTCAAAGCGTAAAATACAATCATGTAATTTGATAAAGAAGGCCAGGTAAGATGACTGTCATGAAGGTAATGAGATGAGTAGACTGGAATCTGGGATAAAAGGCCTGGTTTGAGAAATCAGGTTTAATGCATTAAACACCGCTTCAGTGTCATTTGGAGACTGATTCTACCCCTGCTCTGATTTTTTTCTCTGGATCCATCTCTTCCTCATTGCTGGCAGAAGAGTTTCCTCGCTAAAAGTCTTTCATCATTTTGCATCCATTGCCTCCCATTTCCTGTGTTGTCTAAGCTGTTTACTTTCCCTGGAAATTGCCCTCTTCTGTGACCCATCTGGTAAACTCCTACTCACATTCAAAACTAACTTTAGATGCTTTCCCCCTACAGAGTCTTTATGTGTTTTCATAATACTTGCTATATACCTCTACTCGCCATATTTTATTTACAATAATTTGTTCACACCTGCCTCTCATTTCATTGTGGGCTCTCGGAGGGAAGGTGACACATTTTATTCAGCTCTTCCCACCCCCCTCCTTCGACATCAAGCATAGAGCTTGGCACGTGGTTTACATCAGTAAATACTGATTGTTAACAAAGTGAAAAGCCACTGCTTGCTTCTCAAATGAAGGTTAAAGAACTCAGCTTAGCCAATGAGCTGCTTCTAAAAATAGAGCTGCTTTCATTATATATTCTGTTGTTCTCTGACCTTTGTACGCTTCTAATGGAGCTTCTGTTTCTTGTTATGCATCATTGCTTCTTTCTTTAGTATTAATATGCTGTGTCATATGCTAGCAATTGCTTTGTTGTAGAAGAATGCAGTTTATAAAGGCACGGATACAGACACACACTAATGTATTAGTATTCATTTAAGATTTTAATCCCTGTTTTTTTTTTAAGAATTATTCGGCTATTTAAAATATATGTCCTCTAAGAAATTCTTAAGGAGAAAGACATAATCCCCCTATTCCCAAGTTTTTATAATGAATCATGTTTTTTCATCCAAAAAGTAGGTAGTATCACTTATTTGAGTAATTTTTACATGAATGTGCTATTATCACATTTTTTGGTATTTTATATTACCTTCCATATAATGTAAACATCTGGTCAGATTGTTATGTGTGCAATTATTAACATTCATTGCACTCTAGAAGACATTATTGCATATCAAAAGTGAGTGCTGAACAAGGAATCTAAATTTAAATAGCTTTCATTTAGTTTATCTTGTAGCACAAAAACAGACTTTTCATGAATAAAATATTCCGAGGAAGTAGAATTGTAAAAGAACATACTTTTCTCAATTTGTTTTCATTGAAAAAGTTTTCTTCTACTTTTGATAGATGCTATTATCACGAGTGAGGAAAAATATTGTAATTTTAAAGTCAGCAGAATCATATTGAAGTGGCTATTTAAATATTATCATTAAAAATAAGGTAATAAGGTGAAATAATGAAAAATAAACAGTTTATTGTTTATAAGGCTATATTTTCTACTTCAAACCGCTTGTTGACACATGCAGAAAACCCATAAAAGTGCAGAAAATGAAACCACAATATGTACATAAAGGACCTGTTAGGTTAAAAAAGAAGAAGAAGAAAAAGAAGAAGACAAAGAATCTCCAATAAAGCTATTGAGATTGTATTGTGTTGGCAATCTACTGTTGGGTGTGGTGCCAGCCTTTAAGAGTGCTTTGTTTACAGTGAGACTCAGCTGGAGAAAACTAATTTTTCATTCTAAAACAGTTAGCAGTTGGTGATAGCTTTTGGGGTAGGGATGGGAGCTTGTGTCCACTTCCCAGCTCAGTGCTGGGACACCATCTGCTCCATATTCATTCAGGTTCTGTGTATGCTGTAAGAATTTCTGTGAATTCATATATGTGTTTTGAAGATGACATTTCACTGGTATCCTCTATCCACTTTGGCTCTAACATTCTTCCTATCTTTTCTTCTACAGGGTTCACTTGGTGAAAGGGGAGGGACTTGATAGACATATCCCATTTATAACTGCGTATTTTAAGGTCTCCCATGTGTCTCAGTATTTGTTCCCATCGGCTGCAGAAATAAAAGTCCCTGATGATGGCAATGTAAGAGACTGATGTATGAATACAGAAGAATTAAGAATCATTTTATTGAAACATTCCTATAGCAGAACAGTAGTGGTTGACATTTCCCTAGATGCATGGCCTATCTAGTCAGTTTTTTTGGCCATGTAAGCAATGTGGCATATGCTTCCATTTTACGGGGTGGGTCATAAATCAAATGGTTATATCCACAAGCTATCTGCCAAAATTTCACCAGCACATATTGTAGGCAGGAAACCATGGTTAATTGAAGGGTTTGTAGCTGGTTTCGTGTTTACCTTTCTCCTTTGGTAGTATACAGAGTCCCTTCTGGTACCATGAGCACTAGTCAGTAGGAAAGGCTCTAGGTTAGAGAGCAAGATCAATTTCTCCATGTTAAATACGTTGTGCAGGCATTGTTTTCAGGAATAGGACCTTAATGTACAATCTAAATGATTTGGAACAGATTTCTTAACTATTCTAAGTATCTTATTTTTATTTCAAATATGAAAACATGCATCTTACCTTCATCAAAAGCCCATTGATTTACTAAGATTTACCTAAAACCGCAGGCAATATAAAGAGTAAATATGACTTATATATAGTAGGGGCATATAAGGACTCTTAATAGTTTCATATAAAATAATCAATGGTTATATTTTATTTAAGGGCTGATTGTTATTTCTCATTGAATTTCTATTATTTTAAAAGTAAATTTGAAACAAGTATTCTATCATGATGTGTTTTATTATATTGTGTTATACTATATTGTTTTGAGGCTCATTCAAATATCTAAAAGTTTAAAGTATATAGAAAATATTTGGCTAATTTTTAGAGGTATTAGATTATTGTCAATTACAAGAATTTTCTTAAAAGTTGTTCTAATAATTTTTATGGTATATATTCAGATTACTAAAATAGTAGATTTGTTTATTACACAAAGACATATTAAATTTTAAATTTCAGTGTTGCAATGTTGCAGAGAGCTGCGAAGTGCCATGCCATAAAGATGGTGCTGGCTTCTGCCTTCCACCTCCCCAAGGGTGAGAGCTCTCTGGCGTAAACAAGCCCTTATTTGGTTAAGTCTGTTCAGCCTGTCTGCTTCCACATTAGAGTAGCCTATCTGCAGGGTCCACATAGCTCACTGGGGTTGGTTAGCGCAAGGGTATTTAAGCCTGTGCAGGTGTCCCCCGACGCCTGCGGGTCAGAAGAACATGTTCAAGGATCCTGATTAAAACTGCATGAAGAAGATCTTCCCAGAGTTGCGTCTTCCTTGCTGGTGAGGGTAGCCGCGGCACACAATCTTAACATAAAAAATTGTTTCTGAGAAACTGTGGTCAGAGTGTATTGTAACAAACAAGACTTTACTTTCAATAAAACTAAAAAAAATAATATGTGTAAGACCCTAATTTCGGGGTCATAATGGGCTGATGGGAGAGCCCCACGACACAAACACTGAAACCAGGAGATGCAACAAGCAAGAGGTTTTATTGAGCAAGTTCAGATCCTTTTTATAGAGAAAGACCGCAATCAGCATACATGCATGGGGCACAAGGTGATTAATTACAAAGTATGATCTCATGTTTGAGAGATCACCCAGGTATGACCAGTTCTTCTTTAAAGGCTAAACCATAGAATGACTTGGAAAGTTCCCAGACTGTCCATTGGCCTGGTGTGACCCAGAAATGGTGCCCATCTGGAATCATTTGTTCCAGGGTTGGGGTCTATTACCTTGTTGTGGGCCGAGACTTGTGAGAAACTTTTTCATACTCTGGCTTTCTCTTGGCTGTACATTTAGAGCCTTCAGTTATTCCACAAAGGTGATGATTCAGTAAATAGCCCTATTGAACAAGATCAGCCTAGCATATAACTACCAACCCATCACCATAGTAACCTTTCTTGTTCTCATAATTCCTGACCTTTCCACCCATGTCAACATACATTCTTTGTGATTTTCTATATTCTGCATGCAAGAACTATTCTTTTTATCCTTTTCTACATCCTTGCTCTGCAAAATAAAGTCTTTCAATATGTAAAATGTATTTTTAATAAACTTTGAAATTATGAAAAAAGCAAATTGGTTTTCCTCTATTACCAAAATTCCCCAACTATTCCTCCATTGATACATATTTTACCCATTCAAAATGAACATATATTTAAATGCCTAGCCATCTGCTTTTGAATATAGAAATATACAAGAAAGCTTTGTGGAACTTCTCCAAGTCACTGACTACACCGCACCCATCATATGTATAATTTCACATGTCTGAAGAAATGGGCAATGCATTTCCACCAGATGGAATGAGAGTTGGCAGTGAGGCTACTTAAAGCTGGTGGAGTGTCTTAGGTACATATTGACAATTTATTGCCAGGACTCTTATAGTAGGTATTTCCCTTTCAAAAACACTGTCAGGTGCTCATAAACACAGACATTCCTCAGGGAGCCATGATAACCTAAAAGGCCATTGAGCCTGAAGAAAACAGTGGAGAATTTTGGACTCTAATTTATAATACTGTCATTTTGTTCGTGAAACAGGATGTTTTCCCCCCGGTTTCCAGCAAAATAAAATTGTCTTTGATATAAATTATGAAGCTAACAGAACTGGAAACAGATGTTATATCAAATTTAAAGTCATCTAAACTTTGAATTTTTTAAGGATAATATGGAACCATGTTGTTCAAACAAGAATAGGGTGATAAAATTTGCAGAGTTCTTTATCGTAATGATATCAGATATAGTAGACAAAGCTGGGATAACTACACTAGGAGAGTCTCAGCAAGCTAACAAATAATAAAATATCAGTAAGAGAAAGATACTTCATTTGTTATTAGATTTAGTTTTAATTTTTTTCATTTGCAATGCATAACCCTAATATAATTTCTTTTTAAGAATGGAAAAAGAATGAAATTATGTTAGCTCACACGAATGTATTATTTAGCTGCTATAGAAAACTCTCTCAGCCAATATTGAAATACTAATGAGAAAGACTGTCTCAGTTTCACATACTTGATATTGGCAAATGTGAAGAACAACTTCTATTTAGGAATATAAATATCACACACACATATGTACTTAAAGAAAAGGAACATATGAAAATTAACATATATTCTTCCATAGTTCCATGTTTGATGGCACCATCCTCATAAAGTATAGTCAACAATTCAAGTCATGTGATCATTTTCTAAACAGTCAAGCCATTTATTTTTTCCATGTGATATCTTTGAATGATAAAGATGCTCAACTTGTGAAGTATCTGGCATGGAACACACACATTTTCGTATCATCTTAAGCCCTTGATTTAATGGCTGATAAGATCTTCTTGTTGAATCCTGCATGCTGCATAATAGAAGCACATGTAAAACCCTCGGAAAATGCAGCAGAAGGCTTGGCTGGATACTACGGAAAGATTGCCAAATTCCTTGAAATAAAAGACACACAAAAGTAGCTTTATGGGGTTTAGTAGTTGGCTAACCATGTATGAAGAGATTACCCATCAGGGATATGGAAGTAAGAAGATGGCAAAAACATAGGGTGGGAGAAAGATTCAAAATCTTGCTATCATTCTGAGAAGCGGGAAGTAGGAATCAAACTGTAAAAAGTATGTCTGCAGATTTAATGCACTGAGATTTCTGCTCAGCAACAGGAACTAAAAATTAAAATAGTTTGAATGCACAATTCATGAAAAAGGTATTAGATTAAAATGCTAAAAGCATAGACCTTATATGTGAGATGATGCTTAAGTGGTGCCTGTGATTGCCCTTCCTCCGTTTAAATGAAGATTGATATCCCTAAGGTGGAAAAGAACCAGTCATAAAATTAGGAAGCTTCAGATTATGCTGGCTCTGTGCTATAAATACCAGTGAACTCTATTAACCAAGCAACCCCCTGTTTACAATGGCTTCTATGTTTAAGATAACTAATATAAAACAAATGAAGGAGATGGCTATGTCAAGTATCTACGGGACAGACCTATATATTAAACTATATATTGTGGCTTCTTCACAATATAGAAAGTGAGAAAGCCCTGTCTAGTGGACCACACCTTTAATCCTAGCACTTGACAGGGGCAGAAAGACAGAGACACAGAGATAGAGACAGACAAAGACAGACACAGACACACAGAGAGAGAGAGAGAGAGAGAGAGAGAGAGAGAGAGAGAGAGAGAGAGAGAGAGAGAGAGAGAGAACGAAAGAAAGAAAATTATAAAAATACTTGTGAAATTAAGGGATCTTGGAGACAATGTGAAATGAGCAGTGCTTGAATAATCTACCTGGATTATTGGACAAAATAATAGAAATTGTTCCCAAACAAATTACTCCTAATTATGCAATAAAATAAACACATTAGCAAGGTCTGCTTATTATACAATATTAATTTAAGGTGTGTTACTTTTGTTTATGCTCTGGAATATTTGTTTAATGATGCATAGGTGTGTTTGATAAAACAAAATTCACCTGTGGACAGGAGGCTTGGTCAGCAGCTAGCTGACAGGGAGCTGTAGGGAGGAGCAAGGTCTATAAGGAAGGAAGAGAACAAGCCTGAGGACTTCTTGGGAGACAGGAAAAGGTGAACTAGGTGAGTTTTTTGCTGTTCAGCCCCTCTGGGAAACAGGATTCTATCTCAACCTTTGAATCTTTAGTTCTTTACAGAGATGGAGATTTAAAGAAGTTTCCTTAGTAGCTTTGAAAGAGTCCATGCTCAGGGACTAGAATTCCCTCAGGCTTCATCTCTTGAGGCCTATCCACTGCTGCTGGTAGCAGTGGTGGGGCAGTTGCTGAAGAAGATAGCCACAGCTTAATAGCAGTATCAACTAAAAAAAAAAAAAAAAAAAAAAACAGTGGCGGTACCCACCTATATTCCCAATAGGAAGGCAGAGGCAAAGGCAGAGGTAGATACAGAGAAGGGTGGACCTCTATGAGTGCAATGCCAGCCTCATCTACAAAGTGAGGTCTATGGAAGCTAGATCTGCTATACAAAGGAAACCTGTCTTGGAAAATTAACCAACCAACCACACAAACAACAAGAAAGCAGCAGCAACAACAAAATCCCAACAAAACAGTAAATGCTAATTTCTGCTCCATGTTCCATTCAAAATTGACAGGGTTGCAAGAAGCATGTGTAGTCCTTATCCTCACAACATTGTTATGCACTAGTTTCCTTTGCTGGATAAAATTAATTTTTTGCAAGACAGAAAGAAAAAAGGAAAACAAAGCCAACAACCCAATTACATAAGAATAACCAAATCATAGGAATTAGAGTGTCACAAACATATTTTGAAATGGTGGCCACAAAAGTAAAATTAACTTATAGTCTTATTTATCAAGGGAATAAAATTAAATCCATGCATGCATACCACATCCTCCTCATCAGAGCAACAACAAGCAGAAGCACTGGCTGTAAGGATTCAGGCATTACGCTGGCCTGCACCTGTCACCTGGAGGAATGCATTCAGGCAGTGCTCTGGACAGCCCAGGGTTCCATGAGTACTAGTCTGCAGGCAGGTGCAAAGGACCCCTTTAAAAGTCAGACCCCTGCCCATTTACACTCTCTTTTACTCTTCTCTCTCTCTCCTGCTTTCAATTGGCCACTAGCTATCCCTGTCTTCTTCTCCCCTTCCTCCCCCTCTCTCTTCTTCAGTTCCCAGTGCCTATATGTCTCTTCCCTTCTCCCTCCGCCTTGGTCACTCTTACCTGCTATTGAGCCTGCTATGCTCTCCCATGTTGTCCCTTATCTTGGGACCCCACTCAATTGGGACCCTCACTGTGGACCTCCCCTCCCCCGCTTCTCTAGCATTTATTCTTATAACTGTAGCGAAAGAACAGCACTGATCATTGCAGAATTTCTGATAGTGATGATATAAAGCACGCAAAGGTTTTCTAACATACAAGGGAATATCATATGAAAATTGAAAAATTTTCATATCAAATTCTATTCAAATATACCATGTTAATATGCTTACTATCTTTGTTTATCGTATATCCAACCAAAGCAGGATTGATTGATACCTTGGTCTTAATTTGACTAAATATGTTTTGAGAGTTATAAAATCATATTTTCTTTCCTTTTATTTTCTCTAAGGCTGAACTTTACTGGTGAGGAAATAGTCATGGAAAAGTGTCATAAATAAATACATTTAATAAAAAAGAAGAAAACATTTGTATAAGAAGATTATATGAGATTTTGAAAAGATTAGCTTTATAACCACCATTAGCATTTCTGAAAGTTGAATGTGTTAATTCCCCAGCGCTGTTTTTGTTTGAATAGTTATTAAAACCCTAAAAAAATTAGTTAAACACAACAATGACACTGCCCCACTTGAAATGGCACTTTACCATTTTGATAAACATCAAGACTTATAGTCTTTTTAGGGTGAAACATCAAGAATCTCATATACATTTAGTGTACTCAACTACCAAACATCACACTTTTGCAGCATCATACATTGTTGTGTTGTCTGCTCATTGAGTATGTGGCTGAATTCGATAGTTTTGGGTACTACCCATTGTCTCAAGAAATTATCACACTACATATCACTAATCAATGATTACAAGAAACACAGTTTAAAAGTAATTGAAATGCAAAAAAAAAATTGAAGTTTAGTATTGCATTTATACACCATGACATCAGGGAATCAGCCTGTAGTAGTTAATCTCAGTCCTCAACTTGTTGAGGCCAAGAATTACTTGGAAGTTTTGTAGGAGATTATCTAAATTATGTTAGTCATGGTGGGGAAACCCACCCACTAGGGAGTACCATTACCTGGACAAGAATGCTGGCTTCTATTAAATGGAGAAAGGAAGTTGAAAATGCATATTCATTGTTCAAGGCTTCCTCAATGAGGAGACAATATGATTATCTGCTATAGACTTGATGCCATAAATTATTTGCTGTGATAGGCTGTAACATCCAGCTATTAAAATCAACACTTTCATTTTTACATTCCTTTAGGTAATAATACCATGCTGGAGAAAAATTCACTCAGGGACATGTCCTCTCCCTTCTTCCCTGTCTCTGCCTCTCTTACTTTTTATCTTCTACCCACCCAAAACCCATTTTTCCCTTTCTTCCATATAACTTGCCTTCTTTCTTTTTTGAATTTCCCTTTCAGGTATAGAAATACGTACAGGTAGTCTTTTTGTTGGGAACTTGGCATTGTTTATGTTATCTTGTAGCTCAATGTCATCTGGAGATCTATTTGTAGTGCAGGCTCAGGGAGAAACATAGTCTTTAATGTCAGACTTAGTTTTGAGCACATTAGTCTTAGGAAATCATGTACTTGATGCTTTAGAAAGCTGACCCCTTTAGTAGAAACAAACAAACAAAAATGCCACAAATCTCACTGTTCATACTACTTACTTTGAACAATGCTTTCTGCTCTTTTATTCCTTTGCCCTTTTGGATTTTTTAATTTTTTAAATTTTAATATTTTTCTTATTTTACATATTGATCCCAGTTCCCTCTACCTCCCATCCTCCCATGTCCTCCACTCCCCAGGGAGGGGGGGAGGCCTTCCAGGAGGGATCATCAAAGTCTGTCAAATCATTTGGGGTTGTTCTTAGGTCCTCCCCCATGTGTGTCCCTAGGCTAAGGGAGCATACCTCCATAAGGAATAGGCTCGTGGAGTCCATTTCTGTACTAGGGATACATCCTGGTTCCATTGTTAGAGGTACCATGGACTTCCCAGGACTCCTAACAGAGACCCACATTCAGGAGGTCCTATGCTGGTTTTCCAACTATCAGTCTTGGGTCCATGAGCTTCCCCTTGTTCAGGTCAGCTGTTTCTTTGGGTTTCTCCATCCTAGTCTTGAGTCCTTCACTCATCACTTCTCCCTCATTGCGAATGGATTCCAGGAGTTTGGCTAAGTGTTCAGCTGTGTATCTCTGCTTCTGCTTCCATCGGCTACTGGATGAAGGCTCTAGGATGGCAGATAAGGTAGTCATCAATCTCATATTGGGTAAGGGCATTTAAGGCAGCATCTCCAATATTGCTAAGCCTTTTTTGTTCTTTTGTAGGATCTATTCACCAAGAAGCCATCCTGTAAAGAATTTAAAAGAGCATTGTCAGGCTCTGCATTTCATGTATTGTTCTAGATTCCTGCATTCCTGTGTGGACACTGGAAACAAACAGACAAAAACAACACAACAACAACAACAAGGACAAAAACAAACCTGAGATTTTCTATTTTTTCTGCTAGAGTAATGTTCTTGAACAAGAAATTCAATGACTTCAAAGTGCTTACAACACAGTACTGAGTACATTCTAGTTTCCATCATTATTCTTAGTAAATGTTATACATGTATTAAGAGGCTTATCACTCATAAATGGAAAGCCACCACCATTTTAAATTAGATTTGGACTGAAAGCTTTTATTCATAATTGTTTTTGATTCTTCTGAAAATGGAATTCTCAAATGTTCATGATTTGGGTCTTAAAGTTACACATGAAAAGTCTAAATCATACACCTAACTCTCAATTACTCAATGTATTCATCAAAGTTTTATGATTCCATAACAGAGTTGTGTCATACTGTGTTGCAAACTGGGTAATCCATGTAGCTTCAATTTAAGAAGCAGTCATTCAAATGAATTTCTTTGTAAGGCACGGTTTCTATTTTGAGATAATTTGATAAGAATTTTTCTTTGAGTCTAGAAGAAATTGATACTAAAGCTTTGACCACAGTATTAGAATGAATTTAGTAGAAATGTGATCCTAATCACATCTGCTATAAAGTTCTCAAAATAATTAAAGTCTATTCAAAATTAAGTAAATAACTTAGATGTGCACTGTGTGAAAATTTTTGTTAGAACAGATATTACTTAGTGGTGTAATGTCTGCATATCTGTGCTGGTCTCAAATGAATATGAAAATCACTGTATTTAGTGGTAGTACTAGGTCTCATAGAAGTTAAGCTCCCTAATTCTCAGATTGCTAAAACATCTTCCTTCTCACCATCTCTCTAGAAATGCTTCCCACTTCAACAGCTTTTAAGAGACACTATGAATTTTGTACTTCTATAGTCCTTCCTCTTAAAAATATGGAAAAATAAAGGCACCAATGCTAATAAAAATTATTTCCAAGTAGTTAACATGATTCATAGCATATCTGTTTTTATTTATTTGTAAAAAGCAAAAACTACCAAGCTAAACCTAGCAGTTTCCAGTACATAAATCATTGTGATGGCAATAAGAAATGAGATGATACAGACTATCTTAGGGAGAAATTTCTTGTGTGGCTCAGTGTGATATGTAGGGGGTTTAATCAGTTCAGTTATCTTGTTTTTGTATTACATTCAAGTGATAAATTATATTAAAATGTTATGTCTAAACTATTTCCTTTATAAAAATGTTGTTATTCTTAAAATTCTGCTATTTAACCTTGATTATATGAAATATTTGAGTTCGGCTTATTTGATAAATTAAGGTTTCAGAAGAAATAAAAGACCAATCTTTCTTTGGATTGTTTTCTAAGAGTTTTTTGTTCTACATTGCTAAAAAATGAGTCCTAGCCAGTTATACCCCAAAACCAGTGTATTTTTCTTCACTTAGGAGTATAATTAGAAGGAACTGGAGAGATGGCTGCTTGGTGGTTAGTAGAGAACATTCCTCATTCAGAGGACATGGGTTAGGTGGCCCGCATACATTAGTGGAGCATGAACCCTCTCTTGATCCTCTCAGACATGATATCTATTTATCTATCTATCTATCTATCTATCTATCTATCTATCTATCTATCTGTGTCTCCATCTCTCTCTCTCTATATATATATATATATGTAGATATATAGTGCGTGTGTGTCTACATCTCTCTCTCTCTCTCTCTCTCTATATATATATATATATATATATATATATATATGTGTGTGTGTGTGTGTGTGTGTGTGCCTCCAACTATCTATCTATCTATCTATCTATCTATCTATCTATCTATCTATCTATCTATCTCTATCTCTATCTCTTTGTGTGTCTCCATTTCTCTTGCTCTCTCTCTATATGTGTGTGTGTGTGTGTGTGTGTGTGTGTGTGCCTCCATCTATCTATCTATCTATCTATCTATCTATCTATCTATCATCTCTCTATCTCTATCTCTATCTATCTCTCTGTGTGTGTCTGTTATGATTAAGGTTTTTCCTTCTGGCTTGTCTGGTCCCTCTGCTGCGACAGCCCCAAATTACACACAGAGACTCTGTATTTGATATAATTCTGTAGGCCAGTTACTCGTTTCTTATTGGCTAGCTGTGTCTTAATTATTAACCCAATTTTATTAATCTAAGTACTTCCACGTGGTCTTATCTTACTAGAGAGAGAGTCTGGCGTTCTTCTCTCTCTCTCTCTGTAGTCTTTCTTGGATCTGTACTTCTTCCTCTTTCCTCCTAGTCTTCTAGTCCCGCTTATCTTGCTTTCCAATTGGCCAACAGTGCTTTATTCATTAACATATTAATAGAATGACATCTCCCATCATGTGTCTCCATCTCTCTCTCTCTCATATATATATATATATATATATATATATATATATATATATACATATATATGTATATACACACACACACACACACACACACATATATGTGTGTGTGTGTGTGTGTGTGTGTGTCCATCTTTCTGTCAATGTATATATCTCTGTGTGTGTATATAAATCTCTCTCTCTCTCACACACACACACACACACAATAGTAATAAAACTTTAAATAAAAAAGGAGCACAATATGGAATGGAGATACAGTTGATTAAGGGAACTGGCTGTTGAATCAGAGGACATGGGTGTGGTACCCACTATACACATGGAGCTTCCAGACCATTTCTAACTCAAAGTCTAGGGAATTATATGCCATCTTCTGATTTACAAGAAATCTAAATACACATTTGTGTTAAAATATAAAAACACATTAACAAATAAAGATTAAATAAAAGTAAACTATAGCTACAAAAAGTAAATCTTGTTACTAAAAATGTTACAGAGTCCTTTTGAAATCACACAAACACACACACACACTCATGTAGATACCTTGCTTATAATAACAAAATATATTTGATCAATTTCTAGGATTCCAAAATTTTATTTTATAGTTTTTAATTGTCATACCCTCATCCATTCACCTATAGGCTTCCACATTCTAGAGAATTGCTTCAGAAAATTATGCTTTTCCATATCAACATATAAATGTTTCTCTAAATAGAATGTGCAGCTGGCGTAGAATATTTGGTAAGACTAGTATATATTAGTATTCTTCTTCCTGTTCAATGTGTGCACAAATTTAAGAAAGGGCCATACTATCTGGTTTGTTTTCCTCTTTCTTAGAAAAATTAAAATGTGCAAATGTGTTATTTCTCTGTCGAATTGTGTGGGTTTTTTTTCTCCTATGTAAGTTCTGTGGTATGCTACTAGAGGGAATATTCCAAAAGGAAATATCCCTATGTATTTCCATGCTAAAATTGCACTTTAAACTTGTTTTCACTTGTCCTTCCCAAACACTGACAAAGTTTAATGAGTCAGCTTGATAAGAGGCACTGCAGGATTATGTAGCATTTCCAAATTTGGTTTATGATCTAATATTCTTGGGTCATGAAATCAATTAAGGGATTATGTGACCTATTTTAACAAAATTAAGTCTAATAGCCACAGATGGAATATACCACAAGGTAACACAGCACAGAAGCATTAGATTATAGCAGATCTTACAGTTTGAAGATGAATGTGGGGCCAAAGGGCCAGAAAGAGAGAGTGGCGTGTCATCTGGAATCACTGAAATTTTAGCTGGAGGCAAGATCTGAATGGATGAAATGTTGTCTCCTAGGCGATTTTGATGTGTGTACATCAGCATATATTTGGTGATATTTTAGTTTGTATAGAAACTTCCTATTTTTTTTCTATTAAAGGCAGCAATCTTTTATTATTATTTTTCAAATATTTAAAGTTTATTTTTATTGTTCCAATAATTGCTGCTCTGGTTTTAAAAAACATTTGAGTACCAAGAGTGTGAGTTTATAACAAACCATTTTAAATTATAATGCCGTTCAAAACTTTTGTTTGAAGCATTTGAAATAGCAGAAACAAACAGGCAATAGCCGTTTTTGTAATTCATCATATCACCTTTCTACATGATTTCAGTATTTGTTTTGGGATCTACTCCTCTTTTTAGTTTAGCCTCAAGTATGCACCCACCAAAATACAGCCATTCTGTGCTATCATTAGATGATCAGTATTAATAAATCCTTTAAATATTTTTTCTAATTTTCTCCATGTATGCAGTGCACCATTTTCAAGACTGTTGTGTGCAAAGTTTCAAAGAAGAAATTAGATGCCCTGAATAAATAGACAGATGTTAACTACCACATGTGTGTTAGGAGTCAAACCTGGGGCCCTGGAAGAACCTATCTGGGGTGAAATAAAAGGCCCCCATAGGAGTGAAGAAATCCCATTATACCCATTATATCCATATTACTATGAAAGACTGATACTTCAAGAGACTGATCATATCACAGTATGAGCAAGGACTTTAATACTTAGCTTCTTAAGAAATAGCAACATCTCAATAACTTGGTAGAATAAGTTATATAATGAATATATCTTCCCTAGTAAAAAATTTGCATCTTATTTTTAGAATTGAATTAAGAAGAGAGAATGTTAATATCCTTAACTTGAATGAGCTCTTTCTAATTCTTTCTGAGCCACTGATATATGTGGATGTATTAAAAATAACAATCAAGCACTCTGGATACCAACTGATTAAATGCACTGATTAAGCTTAGAAACATTCTCAATCACACTTCAAGGAATATGAATTTAGATGAGCTATTATATTTTATTAAGGTCTGTAAGTGTAGAACATTATATATATATGTATATATATGAATACATATGTACATATATATGTGTTTGTGTAATCAATGCATAACTTCATATATGTAAAGGTATATTCCAATAATTTAAAATTTTCTTGTTATCCACACTTCAATGATTTTATATGTTCTGTTATGACTTATTTGTATACTGTAAACTTTTTATGATCTATACCTAATTTGGACAAATTCACTTTTCACCAAAATTTCACGATTAGACCACATTCCCTAAAAGGTCTGGTGATATTTTCCTTTGCCAAGTTGTGAGTCAAAACAATAATTGTAGAAAAATGTGTGAGATCTTTGGGTTTTCCATGTGTTCCATCTAAAATTGCTTTTAATTTCATGACCTTCAAAATATCAATGGCTATTTAATCAAAAATTTAGGAAAAAGGAATATCTAAAGGAAAGATTAATTGACTTTCTGTGACTGCAGCAAACATCCAGAAAAGTAAGGCACAAGGAGAAGGAAGTGACAGTCACTTGAAAGCATTATCAAAGGGTTAACAGACCATGTTAAAACCACACATTTAACAACATGCTTTGACTTGAAGAAATATGACTGTCAACAACTTGGAGGTACTTAAAACCAATTATATACCTGTCTGTATTAATTATAAAGAAGAGGAAAAATATATATTATCCTGGAGCCATTCCTAGGCTGTCACTATTGCCATTGTATATATTCTTCTACCACTTCTTAGTGACAGATAAGAAAGAAGAGAGCAAATAGAAACAGAGTATAAATAAAAAAAGAGAAATTACAGTTAAAGTCAACAAGACTTAACTTCAAAGGGCAAGATTTTCTTTTCCACACACATAAAGTAGAAGATGAATATGATATCATTATAATTATAGCTGCATGAAAAATAGTTCCAGATGAGGCAATCTGTAGGTATAAGAGAGTTTGTTATGAAGATAATAAATGCTTATAGTATATAGTAATCTTAGAGATTGAGTGGAACAGTGCTCATTCTAAACTTTCTAGTCTAGCAAAGCATACAGACAAAACCATCAGACATTTTTGTACAACACTATTTCCCTAGAAAGGATAGTAACAGCAAATTTCAAATTCTGATTAAGGTAAAGTTAGGAAATAAAACGTTTTGGTACAAAGATGCACTGAAGTGTTAATTTGCAACTCAGAATAATAAGGGAATTCTTATTCTTGATAATATGAGGACCTATTTCCATAACCTTTTTGTTTATTAATTTAGATCTGCTATCATGAATTCAGGCTGTTAAGTTTTTTCTTTCAGTTTTTTCTTAAGAATTTCTTGCATTTTTTGTCATTTCTGTCACTCAAATCAGAAAAATTTTAAATTAAAGGCAGACAAAAAAAAAGATAGTTGAGGCACTTGTGTAATATCTGAATTATTTACTTTGCTCTGTTTTCTTGCCACTGAATCAAAACATTTTTGATGAAAAATGTCAGTGTGCTTGATCTCTTTGGTTGTTAGGTGGCTGGAGAGTGTCTGATTCTGCTCTCCACGATCTTTGCTTCTTAGTTATAGCAGAGTGCACAAACAAACTCCCTGTTCTTCCTACAGAAAAATATCTGATAGTGTCCTTTACTGTGAAAGAGCTCTTAGGTTTGGCTATGAATTATCTTCAGTTTTTATAACCAATACCACAGTGTGCCAACCTGCTGCCTTATCACATGCTATGCACACTCAATGTGGCTATCACAGTTGACTTCTCTTGCTCAGCCCAAGACTGTCATATATAATATCTCATATTTTCAAATAAATGTGTAAATACATTGAATTTTTTGCAGATGGAAAATATTATCCACCTTAAAAAAATTACCTTTTATACTTCTATCACTTTTCCTTGGCTCAGAAAGAACTCTTCTTATTCAGCAATGTCCTTCCTCAGATCTGAAATAATGATTTAATCAATATTTTCAGTATTGAATTTCTAATATTCAGCAAACTTGGGACAAGCCCCAGACCCCAATTGCCTTAATTTTATGTGTATATTATCTCCAAGAAACACCTGACATGATTGCATATTTTCTGTGGTAGACAGAAAGTTACAGTGGGAGACTTATTGGAAAAAAATTCATAGTGAATGAGAAAAGGTAATGGAAGATGATATGATCAACGTAACTTATATCCGTGTGTATAAAACTTTCAGGAATACAATTTAAAACATGTTTTAAAGATTCACTTGAGTGGAAATCGAAGACAACTTCTAAAGTCAGGAAATGTTTCTGTGTGTTAACTGTGAGTTACTCACAATTTAATGATATACAAGGAAGGATGCATTTATAAATATTGCATGGAACCATATATTTACATATAATAGTATATTATTATTGATTGACCACTCTATTTTATAATTTTATGGCATTTAAATTATGAAAATTTTATAGCTAAATGAAATCAACTAAACTAATATTTACATGCCATTGGATATCTAAACCACAAACAGAAAAAGGTATTTATGTATTTTATGTGTTAAGTAGGTTGAATGATATTGTCATAGGATGATCGATAAACACACTATTTTTAAAACAATTCTCTAAAGTGAATTGTGTTATGGAAGAATTTAGTAATTGTTATATTGGCAAAATACTAATAAATTCTAGTAAAGCACAAAGAAATTCTAGTAAAGACTATATCCTAATCTCTTCAGTAGAAAATAACATGATTATTTTCAATTAAACATTTAGCTTTTATTATGATGATTCTTTTTTGTGTTCCTCATCATGTATCATATGAAAAACTGAAACAATTATACATATATATTTGACGGTTCTTAACTAGCCTATTTAAATAATTAAAGTGTCTCATTGTCCTATGGTAATGGTAGCTGTAATTCATTGTGTCCACATGCTCAGATATCAGGTTTGTAGTGAATTCACTTGATATTTGAGAACTCAGATCAGCAAAGCAAATGAAAAATTCTTTTAACCCACCTAACTTTGTGTGTCAGATAGTGTGTCACCTCGTGTGCCAGTCACACTGGTAAATTTTTGACACTTGACATGACAGAAAACTGCTGTACAAATGATTTAATATTCTTGAAATAAAGACTTCTAATATTATTGTTAGTGTTCTTCTGATTCTTAGTACAATTTTTCCCAATTTGCACTGCATTCTTTGAGTTATACTAAATACTAACCCTAAGATTTCATCAAGAATACCGCATTATAAATGCATGACATTTCTCTAGGACTATCAATATAGTCTGGCAGAATAGAATGCTTGACACCAATGTCCTTCATATTAGATTTTTATATATTTATTTTTCTAACATGGCTGTTCCCACTCCTGTGGCCATGAACTTATAATATCATAATTCAAAACACATAGCAGATGTGGCCTCAGACTATCAATGTATTTGTCGCATTAAAGAACAAAGACATACACGTTATTTTAAATACAAATATTTTTGTTGTAATTCATCTTAAGTTTGATATATGTCTTTGGTATCTATTTCCAGCGAACTATGAACAAGTATGATATAATCTTGTGAAAATTTGTGCCTTGAGGAAAAACGAGGCTTCTAATTTCTTACAATATAAACTTATCATTTATATATTAAGAATTAATACCAAGTACTCCTTGCATTTTAGTGCATAAGCTTTTGTATTTGAAATGCATTTGCACAAAGACATGAGACTATTTTTAAAACTACCTTTCCAAACCTATTTTGGCAGGAAGTATCAAAACCAGAAATAGCATATTTTGATCTGCCAAAGCCATTCTGTGAATTCATCACTAGGACAGTCTGTGGCATCATTGATCTACCCCTGTGGAAGTGAACTGGCATTGGGAGATACCTACGCTAGGAACTCCAAATGTCAGTATGGCTATGCCTCAATGTATAGCACATTCTCTCAGACAACCCACGGAGATGGAGTTTCCATTCTGTAAAGCCAGATTGCAAGGCTGCTTATACTCAAAACATAAAAATACATTAAGAGAAAAATATTTGTCCTTACATTTTATATGTTTTAAATGAGAATTAAGCTTCAAATAGAAAGAAAACATTGTACTTTATTTATTTATTTATTTATTTATTTATTTATTTATTTATTTATTTATTTATTCTTGAGATAGGGTTTCACTGTGTTGGATTGGAGCCTGTCCCAGGACTTGCTCTGTATGCCTTGAACTGACATAGATCCCCCTGCCTCTGCCTCCTGAGTTCTGGTATTGAATTTGTGTGTCACCACTTGTATTTACCTGCTCTTAGTTTCTTTTCTTTCTTTCTTTTTTTTAAGCCTATTCCAAACTAGTTTCAAGCAGTTATTCAAAGTATCATGAAACAAATATTCCTTCTCTTTGGCAAAATGTGGGTTATAATTTTTCTCTAGATTATTAGATTATCTTCCCTTGAAACTGTTTAAAAAATCTTACTAATTAAACAAGGATGTTCACACAATCAGTTATAAATGATACATCATGGACACAAATAAATGCTAAATTATAAATGTGGATATTGTGTAATGGTTCCGAGGGTACATTTAGGATCCACATTAATGTTAAATTATAATGATAATAATTAGCAAACAGAATGACACTGGCAGGAAAGTCTTATGAAAATCACTATACACAAGAGAAGGAAAAATCATTTGCTAATGAGCATATATATATATATTGAGGATAACAATTTGGAAAAATGTAAAATTGCTTAAAATTTTAATAATTTTCATAGAAATTATTTTGTTTTTGAAGTCATTTTATTTCTTTACTGGAGTTTTATGCTTATAGTTTTTGTTCAATGAAGGTAAAATACTTCTTGAAACCTGAAATATATACCTATTTGTTTATAATCTTTTTTATATAGATATATTAATTTGCTAAGCATACAGGTTAAAGGCAGAGTGACTGTCAATATGGTAAAACGTATACACTTACTTGAGATCATCTATTAATATTTCCATAATGACAGGAGAAACTGACATTTGGAAGAGGTTTTGAATAAACTTGTTTGCTCCATTTGCCTACATATTGGAAAAGACAAGAGCCATACTGAGAGTGTATCTTTTTCATGATACTGTTTGCCCCTTCTAAGATTCAGAAGGTAGGACCTTTCACAAACCAGTACATCTCTAAGTTCAGGACAAGCATTGGGCCAATAAAATGAGGTGAGAATGGGATGCTTCTTAACATATACACCTTTTCGATGATTGCAGAGAAGTCTATACATTTATTTCAGGTACATAAATTAGATCACATGAATAGCAAGTAACTTGCTCATGTTCATAGAACAGTGGCAGTAATTTTCAGACAAAATTTTCTCCTTCTTTTGTAAGATCAGGTTTCATTACCTAGTTAGGGATATTCTTTAGTTCCTAATATTCTTGACTCTCCATTCTAAGTGTGGGGGTTTCAAAGGCATCAAATCTGGCCTTGCATCCAGTTCCTGAATCCAAGATGTTTGACTCAACCTCACTTCTGTAAGGGACATTTTGGATGGTCAGTGTTATGTTGTCTTGCCTCTTATCTGCAGGCACATTGAACCTAACATTTCTAAATGTAGCTTGGTGTTCACTGGAGTTTCTATTTTTCACATCAGCTTTGAATGCTGAGAACAAAGGCAGTGATTTTCATAATGAACACAGATAAAGGTTATAAGCAATTACTCTGTGCAATACACAGACACTAACAGCAGCATTTTTAGCTTGCTGGTTGGAATTTATTGAATAACACCATTTCTTTTTATAAAACAATTATCCTATGAAACAATTCTCAAGGAACTAATACCAAACTTTTCAGTACCAAATTACTTTATGCAATTAGGTACCTTGGATGCACTAGTGTACTTCTACACTGAAATCTTAATTCTTTTATCCTTCTTTCTACTGCAGTTGGCCTGCTTGCTAGCAGTTGCTCTTAGCCTGAGGGCTCTGCAGAAAAGCTGCAGTGCTTGCTTTTTTTTTAGAAAACTTGGACAGTAATTTTTGTAGTATAAACACAGAGTTATTCTATTTTATTTATTCAATGAATTGTGGCCATATAATCCTCATTTTCATTCATCTTCCATAATGGATAGCTGTATTTTACACAATTCTTCATCCACCCTCAAGTAGCTATAAAGATATGTATGCAGAATGAGGAATTAGGATAAAGAAGATTTAGAGATAGAGATGAGAGACAGACACAGAAAGAGTTAGTGTTTTTTTTTTTTTCCTGTTTGGAGGTGAAGAAACGAGGGAATGAGCAGCATGTATTATTGTGAAAATGAGATACCTTCATGTGTTGATAGCATCATATTCAGTCACCCTTTAGGCTCCTAAAGACAACATTTTTACTTTTTCAAGGAAATAACTCATCAAGTAGCAAAAATGTATAAGATAACTGTCCAAAATAAGAACAATAAAAAGCTACTGTAAGGCAAAGGACCCTGTCAAAACATTAAAAAAAAAAAAGATTGCCAACACAATGTGAAAAGATCTTCACTGAACCCAACCCACATAAAAGAGAAGCAATATTCAAAATATATAATGCTTAACAAAGTATACCTCAACGAATCAGATAATCCAATTAAAAACAGGAATTCAATTCTAAACTGAAAATTCTCAACAGAGTAATCTCAAATGTTCCAGAATCACTTTAAGGAATGTTCATCATCTGGTAAATGCAAATCAAATGATGCTGAGATTTTACACTTGTCAGAATAGCTAAGGTCAAAACCACAAGGAAAGCTCATGCTGTAGAGCATATGAAGCAAAAGGGACCCTCCTCCATGACTGGCATGAATGTAAACTTGTACAGCCACTTTGGGAATACATTTGATGTTTTCACAGATAACTGAGGATTGTTCAACCTCAGGACACACCTATTATGCTCTTTTGCATACCCAAAGGATGCTCCACCATACCGCAAAGACACTTGTTCAACTATGTACATGGCAGCTTTATTTGTAGTGGTCAGAAACTGGAACCAACCTAGAAGCCCTGTCACCAAAAAATGGACAAATTAAATGGGGTACATTTGAATAATGGAGTATTACTCCGTATTAAAATCAATGACACCAGGCAATTTGTTGGCAAATGAGTGGAGTAGTAAAGATCTTCCTCAGAGAGGTAACCCAGACCTAGAAAGACAAACATGGTATGTACTCACTCATAAGTGAATATTGTCTATAAAGTAATGGAGAACCGTGTGGCAACCCACAGATCCAGAGAAGCTAAGTAACAAGTAGAGCTCATGGTGGGGATGCATGAAACTCTCTTTGAAGGGAAAATATAATGGATATCACCAGTGGAAGGGGAAAGAGGCCTGGAATTGGGAATGGAGATGGGGACAGGAAGGATCACACACGGAGGAAAATGTAGTTAGAGAATACTGAGAGAGAAAACTGGAGTCAGGGTTGACTCTGGGATGAGATAGAAACCTAAAGCAATTGAAACTCCCAGGAATTTGTGAGGATTAGCCTAGCTAAGAATCCTAGCAATGGGGGATATGAAGCCTGAACAGGAAGACTTCCAGTGGATGCACTGGAACACCAACCCAGCCTCTGGCTTATGAGAGTAGGAGAGTGGCAATAGAGAGTCATTTTATAAATGAGTTTTATTTATTATTTATTTCTCTTCAATTAATAGTATTTATTTATTATTAATTTCTCTTCAAATAATAATATTTAGTTTTGCCCTTAGTCCCTGAACTATGTAATCACAATTTTGCGTCTTTCAAGCCATGTCAGGTTGTGTGAGATGTGGGTTCCATCTTGTGGTGTAGGCCTTAAGTCAAATCAAATATTGTTTAGTTATTTCCACAAGTTTGGTCCCACCATTGCACTAGTATATCTGGAAGGAAGACACCATTGTATATCAAAACCTTTGGGGCTGGTTTTCACCTTTGTCTTTTGGTAGCATGTAAAGTATCTTCCTATACCAAAGACTCTAGACTGTAGGGGTGAAAGCTTTATGTAGGATCCAGCTCAAATTCTCTATGTTCAGCTCTTGCAGCATTCAAATCCGCTGCAAGAAATTAGAGAGGTATATTCAGTTCAAATTTACAGCAAATGAATTTATTCTTTGTGGTGATATATTGTTTATGATTATTAAAGCCACTGGAGATCAAAAGAACAAAGCATCCATTCAAGTGAGTCATAGTTGCCAGGCAGTGGTAGCACACATCCTTATCTCGGCTCTTAGGAGGGAAAGGGGCTGATGGATATCTGAGATTGAGGCCAGAGTGGTTCTCAAAGTTAGTCCCAGGGCAGCTAGCAGTAGACAATGGAATCCTGTCTACAAAAATAAAAAAAAAATCAATTGACAAACCAAACAAAAAGAAAGAATGGAAAGAAAAGAATGAGATGTTCAGGTACTTGTAGGATGAACAATGTTTGCTTCCTAAATGATGGGATTAAAGACATGAGAGTTATTACTTTCTTAGCCTGATTCAATGTCTTTTATCCCTGGGTGGTGAACTCAGAGAGATACGTCTGCCTTTGTCTCCAGAGTCCTGGTGTGTGCCACCACTAAATTCTATGAATGACTAGTATGGCTTCTTTGTTCTTTTGATGTCCAGTGGCTTAATAAATCATAAATATTATATCACCAAAGTTTTTACTTCTGGCAGAAGGACAGCAGACTTACAGCCAAACAGCATGTCATGTGGAAGGGAGATTGAGGTGGGATTTAAAGGTGGACATCATAAATATATGAACTACAACTATCCATGGATTCCACAGATGAGGAGGAAAAGTGTTCTACTTCTGTCAGTTGTGTCTTACTTTCATTCTATATAGTAACAAAAAGGCAATGTCATCCCTCTCCATAGTGATAAACATGTTTTGCAGAACACTCTGGGTTAGCTATGCATCTCAACTCCCCTATAACCTTTGCCTAAGTGGTCCAGTCCTGGTACTTCTGACAATGTACTAACAAGACCCTGCCTTCCCCTCATCCTGGACCCTGCTAGTCCCACTTCTCAGGCTGAGCATTTGGCCAGAGCACAGGTCCAACACCCCCACCATTTTCTAGTTACTTCTTGAGTCTGGGAGGTGATGTTTACTTGTAATCCCAGTCCTCCAGAGGTAGTGGAAGGTTGATCTCTGTAAGTAGGAGGTGTGTGTGTGTGTGTGTGTGTGTGTGTGTGTGTGTGTGTCTACATTATCACTTTCATGCTGGTGTCTAAAGAAAAGCCTATGAGGGACCAAATATAAGCATGATCATAGTTGCCTTATATATGAGATTAGAACTTTTCCATAGCCATTGTAGCAACTATTTTACCAGACATGAAATCTCAATCTCTATAGTAACCATTCTCCAAAATGTATTTTTATTAATAATTTCTGACTTTAATAATCCTTTTTTGTTATGTGCAGGTTTTTCCCTGCAGGCCCTGGCCCACCACCATGCCAGCCCTCAATAACATACCGAGAGTCTGTATTTGATATAATGCTGTTGGCCAATTACTTGTTTCTTATTGGCTAGTTCTATCTTAAATATTAACCCATTTCTATTTATGTAAGTATTTCCATGTGGTCCTATCTTACCAGACAGCAGGCCCAGACCTCTGTTTTCTCCGGTCTCTACATGCTGACTCCTCCTAACTACTTCCTCTTTCCTCCTAGTCTACTAGCCCCGTCTATCTTGCTTTCCTATTGGCCAACAGTGCTTTATTCATTAACCAGTATGAGAAAAATATTTACAGAATTACATCTCCTATCTTCACTTTTCTGTCTAAAATATAAAGAAGGGTTTTAACCTTAACATAGCAAAATATAACACTCAACAGTTATCAAATAAGAATTACAGTTAACAATATTTAGTACATTAACATTTAGTAAGATTTAAAGAAAATATTCTATAATCTATCCTATCTTTTTGAGTCTAAAGTCTTATGTGTAACTTATCTTTAATCTTAACTAAGGAAAACTTTAACCATAACTATCTTTCTTCAACTCCTTCAAAGACCACAGAAGGATAATACATAAACTCTAGAAATGACAGAGATAACTAACTGCCTGGTCAGTCACCAGAAGTTCTTCTATAATGTTCCATCTTCAGCCCATAGGCCATAGTGTGTCTGGCAGACTCTTCAGCAGAGCAGGAAACTTTAAACTGTCCATCTGTATTGGCAGTTTGTTAGTCACTTTTCTCTATGTCCTGCAGAATGTCTGGCTGTCTGGCAGTCCCTTCCATGAAGCAGAAATCCTGTAGCAATATCCATCTTGTTTCAGCAGTCACTTTTCTGTGGGTTCTGCATGTCCAGTTTATATAGCATAAAGTCAAACAGTCCAGAAAAGAGCAGTACCTTGTCCAAATGGCTAGTCTTGCCATATTAGAAGTAAACTCAATAATGCATTTCTTTGATGTCCCTCTTCCTTTCTGACACAGGTGGTGTTACCAGGAACAGTTGTGCCTCACTGTCAAGAAAAAAACCTAACCCATTTTAAATGCCATATTCTGTAGGTCTTTGAAAGGTTGGAGAATGCCTATTCATCTCAAATACATCTCTGCATATCTAGAAATCCTAACTAATTTAACTCCAAGTTTTGACTATCATAGGTAACTTTCTAATTTGTACTATATATATATTACATTTTTAATGAGCTATATAAACACAATACCTAAACAAGAAGAGAAATATACATATCACAAAATTGACCTTCAATTTGTATCAATAAATGAAAATCCATTCTAAAACAAAGCACTCATATCTATACTATATTTCTCTTTTTATCTTTAAAAAGATTGCTTGTCATCATTAGCCATTTATAACCAAGCCCACTTAAATGAAAACAAACAGTTATAAACAATATTTGGAAATTTGGGCATCGTTCTTCCCAAACTACTTCCTGCTGGTAGGGGGCACTGTCATGGAGGATCCTCAGAAGTTGCAGAAATCCTGTCTGTAGTGGTCTGCAAGGCTGCATTGTCCTATTGACGTTGTTTCAGGGAGTCTTGCTTGATCAAACCACATTAGTCTGGAAGGAATCCACAGCTTTTCATTTGCTGTGAAAATAAAATTAGATATCCTTTTCCCCAGTCACTTGTCCTTAGGCTTAAATTATGGAGTCAAAGCATTTTTAAAATATATAAATTGAATTAATCCAGCAGTATTTCTTTTATCAGTTGTTGTTATTTTCTCAGCAGTCAAACAATTTAAAGATATCAGAACAGCGTACAATATCCAAACTTTCTCTGATGCTTTTTTTTACTCTATTTTTTCTACTTCTATTTTTACATATTTTGAGACAGGGTTTCTTTGTGTAACTTTTATCTGCCCTGGAATTTACTCTGCATATGAAGTTTACTTTGAAATCATAGAGATCTTTTTGCCTCTGCCTCCAGAGTGCTTGGATTAAAGGCGTGTGCTACCAAACTCAGTTACACCACTTCTTTTTTTCTTTTTTAAACCATTTTATCCTGTTTCTCTTTCTTTCTCGAGCCTACATATATTTTAAAACATACTATCAACATTTAGCAGATTTTCTTAATGTGAATCTGTCTTTACTGTAAATCTTTATCTTTTTATGCCCAAGAGTCTTTATTTGGTAAACAACAACATTGCTAAAATGAAAGCCACAGTTGTTTTAGGCACGGTCTATCCAAGATGGCGGCAGCTACCTTTACTGCCAGCACAGAGAGCTGTGCTCACTGTCTTGGTCTAAGCTGCCATCCAGCAGCATGCTGCTGGCTTGGAGATGTGGTCACTGCGATCGTCAGGTCTCGTACACACCAATAAATTTTTAGCAGAGATCTTTCAAATCCATGTGGTTTTGCCACTTATGCTGAGTCAGGAAACCACCCTTAAAGGAGCTGCAAAAATATCTGCTTGTGTCTAGCAAAACAGAGTCCAACTGAGAGAAATGGTGTCAGCAAGAAGTCTTACTTGTTTCTGTCTTTTTTTTTTTTTTTTTTTCTAAAATCACCTTTTAAATTTTTATCAAGTTTTAAGTGAAAGTTCTCAGTTCTACTTTCTTACATGGACACCATTTTGTTACGTAAAAGTTTTTCTCTGCCAGCCTGGGCCACCGCCACTCCAGCTCCCAATAACATGCCAAGAGTCTGTATTTGATAAAATGCTATTGGCCAGATACTAGTTTCTTATCGGCTAGCTCTGTCTTAAATATTAACAGTGCTTTATGCATTAACCAGTATGAGAAGCATTTATATAGAATGATATCTCCCATCACTTGTTCTATCCTTTCCAATCTTAGATGAACCATACAAAGCCAAATAATTCCTCTAGACCAAAGCTATTGGATGTCTCACATCTCACTGGGGTCCAAACTTGCTCTGTCAACAAACCCCAATCATGGCACACCTGGAGTCTTTTCTTTGTTCTCAACTCACAGTTGTCACTCTTGTCTTCTCTTCCAATAGTGAATGGTAAAGGCTGACTTTCTTTTCCCGAGAAAGCTCTGAGAAAATACCCTTTCCCTGATCACACTTTGTGGCCTTTGAGCATGTCCACAATCTGAAGTTGTAGGCAGAAGCAAGCATGAACTCATACTATTGAATTTAAATTTAAACCACTCTATAAACACAGAGTTTCATAAAACAAACAAACAAACAAACCCAAAACCAATCAAAAAAAAAAAGACAGTTCACACAGAAGAAATTATTGTTCAGTGTCTGCAAATAAAAACAATTGCTAAGAAAAGAAAGAAACAAAAAATGTGGATAATAGATTCACTTCCTTTGAATTCTAGCTATTTTGTTTCATAAAATACACTTAAAAGTGTCAACATTGTTGATTTCTAAAAAAAAAAATGCCTACATGAGAACTGAAATCTGAGTGAGAGTCTTTTTCTCTTTTTCCTTTACTTTTTGTGACAATAATTGCAAGTTTATGCCTAGAGATCCTGGAGCTAATATGGGTATTTGTAAAGACTCAACGAAAACATGGCAGACAGTAGACATGGAGTAGAGTTATGAGACAGCACAATATGATTGACACTGAGTGTCTGAGGAATCTCCAACTAAACACTGAGGTCAGAATATTACTTTTGAATGTTGCTGTGGGAATATAGCCTCTGTCTTGGCCAGCCAGCCTGGGTGTCTCTCTGTAGACATTTGCACTGACCATGTGGGCTATTTGCAGATTGAGTGCCTAGTTACAATTTTATGCCCTCCTGCCTAGAGCTTTTATCTGGAATGAATTAAATATATCTTAGCTGTCTACAAGTCCTCTAAATACCTTAAAACTCTCTGCCTTTATGACCCTCCTCCATTCTTGGCATATTGGCATGGCCTTGACCTCTATCTGCTTACTTATGAATGGCTAAGCATTAGAGAAATATTACAAAAAACTCAGTGCTACCTGACTCATTTCCTTCTCCCTTCAGGGTGGAAGCACATGGATAAGAATATCTGAGGTTTCATAAAGTCATCTTTGTATAATGTACTACTGCAAGCCTCACTACATTGCTTAATGCTCAGCAACTGTTCCCTTATGTCTGTGGTCACTTTGGTGCGGAGAAATAACTGAGCCTCAAGGAACAAGATAACTACCAGAAAGGGCAGTAATTGTGATGGCACGGCTGAGCCCTAAGTGTGAGACGTCACCACCTATTAGTTGTCTTGTCTCCTCAAGCAAGAAGAACATCTCCACTCACCCTGAAGAACCGGAACAGAGAAAAACCTGATGAGTTACTTATAAATACTTCTTACACATTGACTAAATCCTTTCAATGTTTCTCTCACCTTTGGCTGAGTGTAGCCACTTGGGGCTGCTGGAGCCAGGGCTTTTGCTCTCAAAATTTAATTACACATGAGTGTAAGTTTGTGTAGATTGTCTTGGTGCTAGAATATGATTCAGCTATTGGCAAAATACTGAGGCATTTTGTTTCTGTGACACATCAGTGATACCTATTTTTGTATTGAAACTGAAAAATAAGACATTTAAATCATTATTCGTTTTAGAATAATCTCTAAAAAAATTATTTTTCTTACTGTGGTTTAGATAGCCCATCACAGATTAGCAGAAGATGTTTTTCTGGTTAACTTCAGTGGGCACACATAGGAAGAGAGAGAGAGATTGCTTCCAACATTGTTTTGTTTCCCCTCATAATCAGCTATAATTTCACTGGTTACATGTCAACTTAGTAAACAAGAAAATGACACAGTTGCCACCCTTATGGTTTGAAATCCCATATAAAAAGAGGAAAGAAATCACCAAAATTGCCTTTACTTAAAATTGCAAATAGCTAATGAAAAGGCGGAGTTCATTAGCAAGGTTGTCACATCGCTTAAGGGATGTCTGGTTCCTGGTAAATTATGTCTGTTTTATCAAACAATTCTTTTATTTACAATACTTTTAAATATATGCCATTATATGACTTATACTTAAAACAACGGGGTCTACATTCTGCTTCTTTCCTGGAGAGACTCATGGCACTTTTAAACTATGGAAACAAAGTATAAATTTACAAAGACATTTCTTCTCCCATACCTTGAAAGTTAATTCAAATAGAGCCCTCAGTCATATGGACAAGAAAACACCTCCTTTCAAACAAGGGACATAACTTTCCTCTAGATATATAAAACAATGGTAGGAATAACTATTCCTTTAATGACATCTGTGCTATTACACACCAACAGCCATTCCTTGATGTGATTGCTTATTGTTTTAGTTACGGTTACAATTGCTATGAGGAGATACCATGACAAAAGCAACTTGGAGGGCAAATAATTTATTTAGTGTATGCTTCCATATCACTGTCCATCATTGAAGGAAGTCAGGACAGGGATTCAAACAGGGCAAGGGCCTGCACCTGATGAAGGTGCTGAGACTGGAGGCACAGAGGAGTTCTGTCTACTGGCTTGCTCCTTATGGTGTGCTCATTCTGATCCACAGAACCCAGGACCACCAGCCTAGGTGCAGCCCCAGGAGCAATGGGCTGGGTCCGCTCCCATTCAATAACTACTAAAATGTCCTACAGCTGTATTTTATGGAGGCATAGTCTCATTATTGAGTTCCCTGCTCTACAATGACTCTAGTTTGTATCAAGTTCCCATAAATATAACTTTGCTGATGAGCCGGTAACTTTTGTGAGTTATAACCCAGTCTATGATTTTTCTTTTCATTCCTTCTCCCTTTATGTGAATACATGGCCGAGTCTGAAACCTGCTTGCCTGGACCCCCTAGGCATCCTCAGCTGATTTCTCTGAAATCAGTTGCCATGCCTTGCAATAGCTGATCTTGCCTAAGTCTTTGAACTTTAAACTATTTTCTTCCTCTTATTCATCTACCTCCCTTAAGCTGCTGAGAGGACAAGCTTGTCGGCCATCTTTATTTCTCTCAATGTCCAATGCAGTTGCTTGCCAATTTTCTTCTGAGTCCATTTAAAATGGCTTTTAAACTGTGTTCTCTAGTGACATTGGGAGTCTGAATTCTGAAGGCAAATTCTGTGAATCAAGATAGGAAGACTGGTTTATCTGAGACCTGTGGACTTTCAAAATTCATGAAAGAAAATAGAGAACTTCTCCTTCTTTCTCTAGAAATAAAACATTCTGCTGTTATTGTTTATGGGCTGGGTAAAGGTTTTCACCTTGAAAATAGATTTTCAATTTATTTTTAATGGCATCCCAGAGCTCTCACCATAGAGCAGGGGCAGGAGGCAGACAGAACACTGGATGTTCTTGTTGCACTAGCTTATAGTATTTCATGAGTTTTTATTATTGTGCAGACAAGCAGAGGAGAAAGAAGTCAGTCAGAGATACTGAGACAAGGACCTTGGCCAGTAATGCCACATTTCCCCATCAGAGGCACTGATTGACATCACAGTTTTGGATCTGCTTGGATTGAGGCCAAATGGTCCAGAAACGCTCTGGCTAATGATACTTGTTTATGGAAAAATCCCAGGCCAGCCACCAAGATAATAAACTCACTGATACCTTGAGAGTGGGCCAATACTTCAGTTTCCAATACTTCAATCCTGTTTCAAAAGGTGACAAAACGGAAGCCTTGTCCAACTGTGGATTTTCATAACTGGATCATGGAGAGTTGAGCCCACTGGAGGCTTTTTATACAATGGACCACAGCAGTGAAAATGTTTCCTTTGCTCTTTAATATGCTCTCTCGTCTTTTAGAATCTATTCACATGGTATTCTAAATGCCCATAGTTTGCATCACTTTTTCCCCCATTTATTAGCTGTAAAATTGGCTATACTCTTTTTTTTTTTTATTTTACATATTGATCTCAGTTCCGTCATCCTCCCTCCCTCCCTCCCTCACTCCCTCTCTCTTTTTCTCTGTCTCTCCCTCCCTTCCTCACTACTTTTCTCTCTCCCACCCTCCCATGCCCCCCCAACCACCCTCCCATCACAGCCTTAACCCCACTCCACATGTAGGGTGATGCCTTCCAGGAGGAGTCATCTAAATCTGTCAAGTCATTTGGAGTTGGGACTAGGTCTTCTCTCCTGTCTCTATGTGAAGGGAGTATCCGTGCTCACTTATAGAAAATTAATGCATATGTCTGAAAAATAAAATTAGTTCCCTCTTCAAGTCCCAGGTTCAGGAAGAAGGGACAATGCAATGTAAAAAAAAAAAAAAAAAAAAAGATTATTCCCAATTATTCCAGTCTAGGGCTTTTCCATACATTATCACTTTTCAGACACTATACGCCTTTTGTGTCCTGCAAAACCTCCAAGTCCGTACCATGACCTAAATGAAAATCTGTGGCAATTCTCTGTGTTCTGAGGGCTGGAGTTACACAAAACTATTTTCTTCAGTAACCTAAATACCAGCACTCAAACTGCCTATTGCTAAAAGTTAGAGAGCAGAAAAAAATAGATATTAGATTTTGAGGTCATTCCATTCCTTACTCTCAATGCTGACAATCTGAGAAGATAGGTGATTAACACCCTTTAAACAAACAGGCAGAGAGACCACAAACAAAGCAGCCTTCTCCTCAGCAGGCTTTATAGGAAGAAAGTGAGAAGGGTGAAGGCAGGAAGTCATTTCACAGCTCTCCCTGGACTTGCCTCTGGCTAGGTGGTCAGAAAAGATTCTGAGGCTTCTGTTGTCTGCATTTTTTTTCCCTCACCATCTATGTTCTTTGTCCTGATCTCTAGCTATCTGGATTTAGAAGGTTCTGGAAACATTGAGTGTAGCTTTGTGTGTGTGTGTGTGTGTGTGTGTGTGTGTGTGTGTGTGTGTGTGGTGTGTGTGTGTGTGTGTGTGTGTGTGTGTGTGTGTGTGTGTGTGTGTAAATTTCTGGGCTGCATGAGTTGGAGTAAATCAGAACTATCTAAAGTGTGTATATGGTAATCTATTAATAACATGTTCACATTGATCAAGTCTTAATGAATGAAGTTCAAATGTGTCTATATGATACAGAATGTAAAATCTTCCAACCTGTTCCCTTACTGCTTCACTGACTGCTTGTCCATAGAGTGACACAGTGGTGATTAACATGTTGCAGAGTGAAATGACATTGCTTCCCACATATGGTTTCTGTCTCATTACTGGTCCCAATGCAGAGGCTTGTCACTGTTCTTTGCATTGGACACCTAGAACAGCCTATAGCAACACTCTTCACTGTATATTCTAATTTTGTTATTCAGCTATACTCTACAATGTTAGATGAATTCTGTAATAAATTCCTGTTGAATAGTGACACTTGCTTCCAGACATTATTATATCTATTGTGTCATTTCTTTCTGTGCTTTCAAATTCCTCTTTGGTCTGATACTCAATATAGAAGAAATAAATCTCATATGTTTAAACAGGTATGTATGATTTTATCATGATACAAATATGTTTTATCATACTCAATATCTATGTTACACATTATCATAAAAGTGAATGTTTCTTTTGCCTTTTTGTATTCATGAATTATATTTTGCTATAGAAATTGTCTTAGCAAAATTTGTATTTAGTAAAATAAAAAGGGCAAAAGAACCCTGTTACACTCAAGAGGGACAGGGATATTCTTGTGTTCATATTGGAAGTGGAGGCATTTTTTTCTACATTCAAGTTCTCATAGAAGCTTGCCTCTGCCTTCCCCACAAAGAGAGAAGCAGTGTGGAACTGATGGGAGATGTCATTCTTTAAATATGTTTCTCGTATTAGTTAATGAATAAAGCACTATTGGCCAGTAGGAAAGTAAGATAGGCAGGGCTAGGGGTCTAGGAGGAGAGAGAAAGAAGTAGGGAGGAGTCAAGATGTAGAGACTGGAGAGAACAGAGGTCTGGACCCTCTCTCCGGTAAGATGAGACCACGTGGAAATACTTAGATTAATAGAAATGGGTTAATATTTAAGACAGAGCTAGCCGAAAAGAATGTAGTAACAGGCCAACAGCTTTACATCTAATACAGCATGTCTGTGTGTTATTTGGTGCTGGCACGATGGTGGGATGTGGCTGGTGGAAAAACATACTCTTAACACGAAACCTTATCCTAGGTGCTTGCACTTTAAAGAGATGGTCCCCAAGTCACAGATTAATAAAGACTTGCATCTTAAAACTCGCATGTTGTCTTTTTTTTTTTTTTTTGAGCAGATTTACACTTCAATTGTGGCAAGGAAAGACATGGTAATTCTAAGATTTCTAAACTCCATCCTCTAAAGAAATGATGGCCAGAAACAGAGAAACTGTGAAGCTAAGGGGAAGATTAAAGTGGCTTGGTCAAGTGCTATAGATTTCCAAGGATATTTCATTAACTTCCCTGCTAGACTAGTCAGTACGTAATGATTAAGGAAACCGTTTGGTAGAAAATGCTAAAGACTAAAACACTTGCTAGTTCATTGTATTTGTTACACCTCAGGCAATCATTTTGCTTTTATGAATCAAGAACTAAAGATCACAGGACTAGATGGAGTTTCCTTTAAATTGGGATTTGTTAAACTGATTTCCCATTTATTTTTATTTTTCTGTGTTTGACAAATATTCTTGAAATACACCAGGGTTGGCCCCATTGCTCTTCTTCTTACTCTTTCTCACCACTCTTTTTTTTTCTTCCTCTTCTTACTTCTACAGTTTGTCATGATGCACAGAACATTTTTAGTAATTTATTAAGTGCCATCAATGTCAATTTAAAAACTCCTCAAAGATAACAAATTATTAAAGGAATGCATCTTTATTGACAATTACCATATAAATAATACAAAATGCAATTCTAATCTCAAAGGAAATAAATGATCTTTTATTCTAAACCAAATGTGGATGCAGGTGCCTGAATGACATGATGAAATGTAAATACATGTATGGGGTTATGCATATATGTAACAATAGTAATCAAGGTAGATGCCATGATGTTAGGAGCAGGGTGTATGAGGGAAATTGGAGAAGAATGAGAGATAGCAACAGGTATAATGTAGATGCAACAATCATGTAATAATATCTTTTATTTTATTTTCATTCTTCTCTCACATACTACATCCTAACTACAATTACCCACCTCCCTCCTCAGTTCCATTTTTCCCCAGATCCACTCCCATTCTGCCTCCCTTCTGATAAGAGCAAGCCTCCCAGGGACATCAACCAAACACTGCGTAGCAAGCTGCAATAAGACCAGGCACATATCATCATATCTAGGATGGATGTGACATCCCAATAGGAGGAAAAGTGTCCCACAAGCTGACAAAAGTGTCAGAGACATCCCCTTCTCCTTCCGTTAGGAATCTTTCAAGAATACCAAACTAACCAGTCATAACATAACATGTAGAGGGTCTAGGTCAATTACAAGCTCCCTATCTTCTATGAGCTCCTATGAATCAAAGTCAATTGATTCCATAGGCCACATTCTTGTTTCCCTGACCTTTCTGACTCCTCCTATGAATCCACCCCATTCTCCTTATGACTTTCAAAGCTCTGGATAATGTTTGTCTGTATCTGTTCCCATCAGTTGCTCGGTGAAGTCTCTCTGATTTCTTTGAGGAATATTCTGCTAGGCTCTGGTATCAGAATTCCCTGCTTGCAGGACAAGCTGTAGGCCAAAATTTTTTTGGATAGGTTGGTGTTTCAATCCCTCTACTTGAGGACTTGTATGAATGCAGAATATGGCCAAAAACAAACTGAAAGAAAATGAAACAATAACAACAGAAAAACAAACCCAGAAAAACACCTGACCATCTAATTTTATGCTGAAAATGCTTTCGACAAAATCTAATGATCATTTGGGATAAAAGTCTTCAAGTGATCAGGGATACAAAAGACATATCTAAATATAATAAAGGCAATTTACAGCAAGCCTATAGTCAATATCAAATTAAATTGAATAAAACGAAAAGAAATTACATTAACATTAGGAATAAGGCAAAGGCCATCTATTCTCCCCATATTTCTTCAATTGAGTGCTTAAAGTTCAAGCTAGGGAAATAAGATAATTAAAGAAGATCAAAGAGGTACAAATTGGAAATGAAAATGTCAAACTGTCACTATTTAGTGATGATATATTATGTAAAGCAACCCCAAATATTCTATTAGTGAACTCCTACTTTTGACAAACAGCTTTAATGAAGTGGCAGGATACAAGCATAACTAAGAAAAAAATCAGAAGTAAATGGGCCAAGAAAGAAATCAGAGAAACTATACCCTTCATTAAAGTCACAAATGATATAAAATATCTTGAGGTAACCCTAATCTAGGAAGTGAAACACTTATATGACAAAAATTTCAAGGATTTGAAGAAGCAAACTGATGAAGATATCAGAAGATGAAAATATATCCCATGCTCATGGATCAGTATAGTTAACATTATAAATATGGCCATCCTATCAAGAGAAGTCTAAAGATTATATGAAATTTCCATCAAAATTTCAACACAATTTTTAAGTCCTTGAAGGAGCAATTTTCACCTTTCTATCAAAAAACAAAACAAATGCACAAATGAACAAACACCCCAGGATAGTGAAAATAAGTCTGAAAAATAAAAGAACTTCTGAAGGTATCTCTATCCCTGATTTCAAGCTTTACTACAGAGTTGTCGTAATAAAATCCACATTGTATTCACAGAAAAACAGACATGCTGGTGAATAGAATTAAATGACTGTCCCAGATGTAAATTCACAAACCTATGAACACCTGATTTTTGGTAAAGAAGCCAGAAATAATTGATGGGAAAAAGAAAGTATATTCAACAAACAGTACTGGGCTAACTGCATGTCAGTATGTAGAAGAATGCATATTGATCCATGTCTATATCAATCTACACAAAACTTAGTTCTATGTGGATCAAAGATCTCAACATAATACCTCCAAAAACAATTATTACATAAAAATGTATAGTATAGTCAAAAAATTTACTGAATATCAGATAAATTAACTCAAAAACAGATGTGAACAATTAGTTGGTCAATCTAGGATAATCTTCAACATAGGTGTTATATTTACTGGAAAATTCAGTTTATAAAACTGAGTGATGCATAATGAATTCTCTTCCACAATACAAATTAAATATTTAACTGGCACACGAATTTAATGTTCATAAGACACTTTATGTTTGAGAAAAAAGTCTTTATGTTTAGATTATCCTTTTCTGTGTTAGAAGAATAAGTAGGAGACTCCTAATATTTTTATTATTTAATCATTTATGTTACAGAGCTATGTGTTTAGTGCTTACATTGTTTATTAAGCAAACAATAGATTTAGACACCTGGAGTTTGGGTAGCCAAATTTCAGATAATTCTACATCAGCCTGGTATGAGTACATAGGCAGCAACTTGTAGCTTGTTGTTTTCCGGCCAGCCCGCCCGCCGCTGGTCTGGCGCGCCCACCCCAAATAACACGCAGGAGACTCTATATTTGATACAATCCTGTTGGCCAGTTACCATTATTATTAATGGGCTAGCTCTGTCTTAATTTTTAACCCATTTCTACTTATCTAAGTATTTCCACGTGGTCATCTTATGGGGAGCCGCGGCGGGCGTCTTCCTCCCAGGGCTACATCTCGACTCCTCCCCACTTCCTCTTTCCTTTTCCTAGTCTCCTAGCCCCACCTATCTAGTTTTCTATTGGCCACAGGGCTTTATTAACCAGTATGAGAAACATATATACAGAATAACATCTCCCATCAGCAACTCACCAGTATTATTGTGAAGCTGACAACTGCTCATCTATAAATTTGTTCTGGACTTGTAGTTTTGCATTGGATTCATACTTATGAAATTTGTGTTGTAGGCATCAAATTATTTCAAATTGTCTTCATAAAATAATGCCATTATGTATTTTCATGTACCAATAAAATTTTAATGTAACTGAAGATGTAAATAACTACCATTTCATATCAAATATAGTAATCAGCATTTACCCAATCCCATGGAAAATTTGGTGACATTCTCATGAAATAGATTTGTAAGCTATTTATATAACCTTTTGCTTTGAGCAGCAAGTCTTATAATTTTTATTACATACATAGTTGTCCATAAATCATGTTTTCCATATTTATCATCTTTTTATAGTTTTATCTCAGTATGCACAGACAAAATTTTATTAACAACTGTAAAGGTAATTACAAGCTCTAGTTTGATATTACTACATAGACACCTCTTAGTCTTAGAGTAGTTTATTCATCAATTATATCATACCTATTTTACTGGATTATATAAATATTAGATATCTTAATATTAAGAACAACATCTTCTGAGATAAAGTTTTTGTAAACATACATATTGTTTGTGGTGATGTCTCTATTTTACTGTAATAAAAAAAGCTTGCTGTAGATCAGAGTAGAGCTCACCTCTAGTTAACCATGCAGGGCTGGAGGACTGTACAGACAGACAGAAAGTGATAGGAATGTAAGGAGGGACTAGACAGGAGTTTTCTCTCTCTTTTTTAGCTAAGGAGTTAGCAAAGTAAGAGGTGGATGAGGCTTGTTCCTCTGTGTGTCCGTTCTTTCAGCATTTTCCTTGCCTTCTGGCTCCTGGTTTTATTTTTAAGACCAACTAGGACTCTCCTGCAACAGTTGTTAAAGTTCAATTTATTAAATACAAGTTCCTAAAACAAATCTTTTTTCTCCATTTCTTACATTTATAATATATCAAATATGTAATATATGTAATGATTCTGTAACCTAACCTGCACTCAGAGTTTCATGGCATACTAGTGATTACCATGTCTTCTTTGTAGGGTTTGAATATCCGTGGAAGCATGATTTTTTTCAGTCTCATGACCATCATTCCCACTGAATGACAGAAACAAAAAATGCACATCTAAAGAACACATCTGGAAGAGTGTTGGTGGTGCACACCATTAACCCCAGCACTGGCGAGGCAGAAACAGGCAGATCTCTGTGAGTTCAATGCCAGCCTATTATACAGAGCTAGTTCTAGGATAGGCTATAAAGCAATGCAGAGAAACAAACAAACAAATAAAACAAACAAACCAAACAAACAATGAACACATCTTTGTGACTCACATTGAAGAAAAGAAAGTGCTGAAGTTCTCCTGGTGGTTCTCCAAGAAAGACATGTGTATTCAATGACAGGAAATGACTCAGAATCTGAAGGTAGCTCGGGCTGTCAAGGAGATGGACAACTGGGACTCAGGACTGGAACTGATTTCTTCCAACAGCATAGTGATCATGGAAGGATACTCTTCTGTATGGCCTCTGCTGATCGACAGCATTGCTAACAAGTGCTTTTTTACCTCTTGAATCTGTTGTTGGATGTCTATGCCCAGTAACTGCAAGATAAAAACAAGATAACGTTTTAGACAACTGTAAGGTAATGACAAAGTACTGCACAATAGGTAAGTCTTACAAGGAAAGACACTTCCCATGCTGAGTTATTTTTTTCAATCAATAAATTTTATTAAAAGTTTATTAAAATATTATGGCATAAGATATTATTAGTATTGGACCAACTGAAAACATAGCAAAATTTCATGCAACAAAGATTTGGAGGGTGTATTTTGAAACACTTTGTAGTACTGACTAGAAAACAAAGCTAAATTAAACAGGTAATAATAATAATATTCAGGGGCATAGCAAAACAAAAGAAAACAAAATGACAATTTATATACTTTCAAAAGCATTAACTGCCACATTGGGCTGATGATATCATATTTTCTATTGCTTAATTCAAAGATATTTGTGATTTAAGAAATAATTCTGTGATTGACTCCATTCATTTATGAACAACATAGGATCTTGTGACTTTCCTTTTAAAATTATTTTTCAAAAAAGCCCCTATGAATTTTCCTCAGTTTATTCACTATTGAAAAATAATTCTTACCAGAATCATTACTCATTTATTAATTACTTACAATCATAACTAGGTTTTCTCTTTACAATTCCTATTACCAAGTGTTTTTTTTTTTTTTTAGGTGTGAATTGTTACAAGCATGTTTTCCCTGCCACTGCTGCAGGTTGGGTCCAGCTGCCACACGAGCCCCAATAACATGCAGAGACTCAGTATTTGATACAATCCTGTTGGCCAGTTACCATTATTGTTTATGGGCTAGCTGTCTTAATGATTAACCCATTTCTACTTATCTAAGTAATGCCACATGGTCATCTTATCCGAGCATGGTGGCCAGCATTTTGCTTCCTCTAGGTTCTCCATGCTGACTCCTCCTAACTACTTCCTCTTTCCTCTTTGTCTCCTAGACCCATCTACCTTGCTTTCCTATTGGCCACAGTGCTTTATTTATTAACCAGTATGAGAAACATATTTACAAAATAACATCTCCCATCATCTCCTCTTTTCTGTCTAAAATAAAAAGAAGGGTTTTAACCTTAACATAGCAAAATATATCACACAACAGATATCAAATAAGAATCACAGTTAACAATATTTAATCCATTAATATTTTGTAAGACTTTAAGTAGGGACTCATTTGCTTATACACACTTTTCTCTCTGAAATCCTCATTTTCTCATATACATGTTAATGTTTATTGTTGCCTTTCCTCTAATGCATACTGTAAAACTTGAAAATTTTACTTTGATATTGATATTTAAGTTTTCCACAAGGAATAATAACAGTTCCTAACAGCAAACCTTGAATACTCCGGAAAGAAGATGGGGCCCCAAATGGACATTTTCACTCTACCAACCTGATGCATCTGAGCTACAAATTTCACCCTATAACCGGTTTGGGACTGCTTTGCTCAAGACAACTCATGACTAGCTAGCTGTAATGGTGCACTTTTTTATTACAATATGTTTACAGAATAGCATCTCCCATCAGTGAATAGCTTCTAAGATGACCATGTTTACTTTTATGATCTATGAAGATGCTTGCCTTCTGTGTGTGTTTTGGTTCTTTGCACCAGCGTGTGATCTTGAGAGTAGAACAGTTCAGTAAGAATCATAATTATTATGATGATCTTTCTTGAATACACTTTACTTCAAAAATTTCTCTCTGTGGCTCTTGAATTGATTTTGCTTGACATGAACCAGTATAAAACAAAGACAAGCTATTTCTTTACGTAAGCAGTTGAGCATACATCGTATTTCACAAAACCTGTAACCTGAATTTTGATTCTTTTAAAAAACCACATGCTTTTGTTTTTGCATCAAAAATATTTTAAACCATCACAATTTTTTGCTGTAGTCTAAGATTTTGGGTGGAAAAACACAAACAAACAAACAAAAAACAAGATAAAATCCTTAGGCATTCTGAAATCTGTGAGTAGCACTTATTGCTAGCCAGTATAACACCATAACAGTGCCTATTGACATAGAGGCTTCTGAACTCAGCTTCCAAGCAGGAGATAAACACCAAGCTTTGAGATGTGCTAACTTTCTTATTAGACAGTGCCTGCAGCATTCTGTCTGGAGAGTGGTGTCTGTTAATAGTACTACCCTTTCCAGAATTCTCTTGTATTATTAGGCCTTCCAATATTTCTAATAGTTTCTTATATAAAAAATAATTTTAAAGGGAAACTTACAGTAATTTCTTTGTTCATATTAGTGTGCTACTTCACTTATTATCTGAACTTAGGAAACGATCCCTTACCTAAACTGCAAACATTAGTTCAAATGAAGATAAACAGAAATGACAATGTACATTTAAAGTGGTTCCACCTGCACATGAAATTAGCCATAAAACTGAGATTTTGCTAGAACAGTGGATCATTTTAATTTGGGTCCCATGTTTTCAGTATATCTTGGAGTACAGTTTGACCAGATCTGACAGTCATATTAAACAGAAGATATCTTCATTTTAGTAGTAACAGTGTTTATGATGTTTAAGCCCTCAGATTTATAGAATAAAAAGTGATAGAATTAATTAAAACCAATTTATGGTGTTTGGTACAATGTGGTACATCTAAGAGAGTCTGAAAAGTTACAGAAAAGGGAGTTTTATACTTAAGTTAGATGGAATGTGTTGTCACTTTGTTTAACAATATTTGTAAGAATAGACCTTAATTCCTATTGGGAACATATAAAGCCATACCAGACTAATATTCAAGCATATTAAAACATAGATACACAAATAAATTAAATATATCATTCAGATGTTACAAAAATATGCTGATCATATCCCCTAAGGACTAGAGAGATGAGATATAGGATGATGTTGACAACTTATGCATATTTGTAGGAAGAAATTATAACCTGCACATTGAGGTATGCAGCATCATTAATAAGTTCAAAAGTAACCTGATCAAAATGAGTAATGCCAGATGCCCTGTAGGCACCAAAGTAAAAGCAAGCCCTTCCTTGCAGCAAGGCTTCCATATCAAACTACAGCCGATAAATTCTTTAGGTACAGCACAGGCACATTGTCTTCACAAAAGAAAAGGCAGGCAGTTACAGCTTTCAAGCAGGAACAAGAGTATAATAACAAGATATGAGCACATTCAATGAGAGAAAGAAGAAGCTGACAGCCTACTGTTTCAAAAAAATAATAATGACAATGCAAAAATAAAGTAAATCATTGACCTGTTCTCTATGTTTTTATCCACACAGGTACAAATGTCATTGTAATAAGGTCACAGATAGTTACCTTTACTCATTCACTGAGCAAACAAAAAACATCTTCTGTGTGTAATGCCCTGTATAATGTTAAATGGGGTAGATGCATAGTGACTATAACACATAAGAATATGAGAATGTGATGAAGTGAAATGGTAAAACATTAGCACCTGGCATGAAGAGATCAGATGGCAAACAAGCAAAAATCAAACAGAGATGCTTAGCATTTGAATGTAGTAGTAGAAATACTCACCTAGATATTAATACTCTAAGAAAAGTCAATACTACAACTTTGTTAAGAAAAAAAAAAGACTCATACTAGGACAAATAGAATCTCAGCACAGAAAGAGTGAGAAAAAGAAGACCTTCAGAAGGGAGAGGTCAACAGCAGTAAGTATCACACGTGACAATGTGTGATGTGCAGTTAGAGTGGAAAATGCTGACCGTGACAAAACTGAAGCCACTAGTGACCTCGTCCAGATTGGTTTCAGTCTGTGTGAGGCTTCCTACCTGGTTACCTATGAAACTGAGGTTAAGATAAACAGTATTTTGAAAAATGTTATGATTTGTTCTCTGGGATGAGTGGATTAACTCTACCTCCAAAGTACTAAGATAATCTGATTGTGTCCTAAGCCTTTTTGGGTGCCAAGTTATTGTACATTGACTAAGAGTAGTACATCTGCCTGGAAGCATCATTCGGCCACTGGATCATAGGCTCAGAAGCCATATTTTTGCATTCACTCAGGGTTAGAATTTGAGGAATAGAATATTATGGAGGTAGTGATAAAAGAAGTTATGAGTCTAGGTTCAAGAACCCTTACAGACGTGTACTGGCATGGCTTCTCCACAGACCTTAAATCTCCTATTAGAAGAGAGAAGAGGAAATGTGTTGCGGGAAATTTTTTTGTCCGGCTAGTCCCTTCTGCCTTTGGAGCCAAATGAACAAAGACTCATATTAATTGTGAATCTGTATTAGGGCTTTGTATTGGCTAGCTGTCTCTTAATTATTAATCCATAAATACTAACAAATGTATTTTTACATGGTCTTGGTTTACTGGAGAATGGCCAGACCTATTTCTCCTATGTGGTCTGCATGGCATCTGTTCCCAGAATTCTTCTTGTCTCCTAGTCCTGCCTATCTTTCTGCCTCTACTAACGATAGCCAAACAGTATTTTACTTATCAACCAATAAGAGAAACATATACAAAAGGATATCTTCCATCAGACATGTGTGAAATGAATCAATTTTAACAAAATAAAATATAGCAGTGGTATCAGAGTCATGAACCTTGATTCCCTTATGATGAGACAGAGATGCCTACTTGAATTTACAGGACTCTGAGGCAGTAGTGGTAGTCCTTCCTCTTCATCCCACATCCTGTATTCTTTCCCTCTCTCATGATATGTGTCTGATGCATTACTATCTCATATTCTCTGAGGAGTTGAAAACATCTCTATGATAGCAATCAGATCTCATTACTTCTCCACTTTGCATTTGTATTCTCTTCCAGAAGCATAAAGCATACATCCTTTTGAGCTGAATCAAGTATGAGGCAGAGTGAGTCCAAGAAACAACTGTTATATATAAGACTTTCATTCATGAGAGACTTGAATTTTAAATCAAAGTTCACACAGGATTTCCTTAAGAGAGAGTGGCATAAGGAAAGCCTTCCTATGATATATGTCCCAAAATTCATTTAGATAATTTGTTTTATACTTGTCTCATATCACAAGTTATTTAGTTGTATTTGAATGCTTTTACATGTCAGCTGAATTTGAATAAAAAACTCTACCATATGAATATTGAAAAGTAATAAAAATGATGTTTCACAGAAAGAATATGTGCAGTTTTTAATACCCATGAACATATACTGTGTGTGCAAGCAAAACCACAGAAACCCTCAGGAAATTTTTAATCCAGGAGCATTCATGTTGACGTTTGGACATAAAAAAAAATGAATCATATTTTTAAAAGTCTTGATCTAAGATGCACTGAAGCAAGATAATAGTTTGAAGGCACATGTCCATTTCAAAACTGAATTTTGTCAAATGTCATTCTGAGATTCTCTACAGTTTTCCTGGACAGAACACTGGTTTCCAGAAGGAAAATATATTTATGGAGAGGCATATTCTGTAACTCGAGGGTAATGTTGTGTGCTGGCTTTGAACCTGAGAGATCCATATCTTAAAGCACATATTCTTTTGTAATTCAAATGCAACCAAGTGCAAATAACTGTCCAAGAAACAGACTTTTGCACAAGAATTGTCTAGTTTCCTTGGCATGAGGCTTCTGCATAAGTGGTTACAGTACTTTCCGTATGGGTAATCAAAAGGAATCTGTGACTCTAGGAATCTGTTACATTGCTGCTGAGGAAAATCAGCATGCATACAAATGAGGAATATAGGTTGTGTGTGTTGCAAGTACAATGGTTATTTCTGGATAGAAATTCTTAAATGGTAGGTGCTATCACTTTGATCCACTTAACATACTTAATAAAAATATAGTTGTAACCATAATTTACTGTTATATATATGGTATAAAAAATTTATGGCATCATAACTAATATGTGAATATTAATATACTTAGTGACCCAGGAATGTGTCCATTTTCATAGGTGTCATCAACTTCAAAATGTAAATTTCATAACAATCAGTATGCAAACTATAAACCTTCAGGATGCATCAGCCTTGGGGGTAGCTTTGCTCCAGAGTAAGAAAGAGGAAATGCTGACAAGATACAGGAAGGGACAGTCCCAGTTCAGAAATGGAAAAAAGAAACCATTTAAGATGGCAAGACAGTTCAAAATATTAGAGGACGTTTAGAAAAAGTATTCCTGTCAAACATAGTAGTAAGTTCATCAAATGTGATGTATAGGTAGTTTAAACGTGGATTCAATTTATTGGCTTATAATTTGCCATGGTACTGGAAAAGTCAAAAATTGAATGAAGAGGAGAAGTCAGTTAGGTGATTTCAGAGACCTAAGAGTGGGAGCCTGAAAGTGAAATATGGAGTGTGGAGATTAGCATTTCTTAGAAACCTTGTAAAGACCCTAAAAGATAACTTTACATAACAGACTTACACTGCAGGGAACGTAAAGACAGGAGAAAGAGACATCATCTGAGGAAACAGAGATTAGTCACCTGGCATTTACTCCCAAATTAGTTAGCACAGGCTAATTTGAAGAATGTTAATTAAATCAGGCAAGGGATAGTCACATGTTTGAAATGTCAAAGAATGAATGTTAAAAGTTAACTGTTACACCTTGGCAAACTACATACACATAACTGAGATTGGAGGAGACCAGACTGTGGAAAATTTAAAAGCAATATGGAGAAATTAAGATTAAATTATGTATTCACTGAAAGAGTGTCTCTAAAATTTTCCAAACATAATTTTCATTGAGCAATCATATGAAACAAAGACATTGGGTGGGTTTAGCTCAAGGGCTTTTGTCTTATTGGAATACAGAATTGCTTGAGAATTATCAGTTTTAATAAGTTACTGGATGGTGCTGTTAGCCTGGAGGTTACGTTTTGAAAATTATTATAATAGAGTATTGGTTAAAACAGTCACATGTTTTCATGTTGTTTAGCTTTGAAAAAGCAGTGGAAATAGTAAGATGAAATGAAAATAATAAATCAGTTAAGTATGAGAAAAGAGAACAAGTATGGTAAGATCATGTGTAGTCAAAATATTTTCCACGTGCAGACTTTCTCATTTTTCTTAAATGTTGTAATATTCTTTAAGTATAGCTCAGTTGTAAGTGACAACATGAATCTAGGGTGCTGGAGAGGTAACTCAGTGCTTAAGAGCATTACGGCCCTTGTGAAGGACCTGAGTTCATTTCTCAATATTCACACTAAGAAGCTCAATACTGCCCTTTTCACAGCCTCTAAGTTACCCATCACCCTCTCCTGCCCACAGTGTACATGGTATTAGTGTGCCCATACTCCCACATATACATATACTTAGAAATACAGTAATTAAAAATAAACCACAATCCAGTGGCAATTGCATTTAATATAATAATTTTTTTATTTACAATGTAATATTCAGTATCTTAGGTAAAATTTTCAAGGTTATGTTTATATTTATTTCAATAATTATTTATAAACATTCCCTGTTTGGAGAAAGACAATACATTTAAACAACTTACGAAGCTTTAACTGCTACTCCTTGCAATATGCATGTTGTGTTGAGATCTAATGTGAGTTGTACCGAGGGACATATGTATTACAGAAATGGCATTATTCTTCAGGCTCACATCTTGCAAGAACTCAGATGCCTTTGATTGACAGTGCATGTATTAGCCTGATATATGCTGTATGATTGGCTCACCTTCTCTATTATTCAGAGACTTGGTTTGACTTTTCCTTGTCTGAACCATGGCTTTAGGTACTCAACACTCACTGCATTCTCAATCTGCCTATTTTCTTTAACCACACTACATGGCATTTCCATAGAAAGACAAGACAGAAAGTTGAACTAACTTGACAGTTCATTAAGTTTAGGCTCAGGCAGAAGGAGCCATTATTTTAGAGATCAAGTCCAGCCTTCCTTGAAGCTCCCTTCTTTATTCCTGAACCAGATTTCTCAAACAAAAATGCTGGATCAAAGGCTTCACACTCCATTTCTTTCATATCCTCCCCTCTTGTCCTGGTAAATTTGCTTGGTGGTAATTCTTGGTGTACTGAAAAGTAGAATGATAGATTAATGTGCAGGATCGTCATTTAGGTATCTATAGGTCTACTCTTATTGTATTGTTGATGGTTTCAGAATTAGAATAGAATTAGATGATTTTTAAGCGAGGATATTTAATTAAGCACATCCACTTATATGAGGTCTTAGGTGTATACAGAGCAATATGCTCATATGTAACTGTAAAATTGAAGAGATTTGTAGAGAGCCACGTAGTGCCACGCCTTAAAGTGGCACTGGCTTCTGTCTTACACCTTCCTGCCTGTAAAGACTCTCTGGGTAAACAAGCCCTTAATTGGTTAAGTCTGTTCAGCCTGTCTGCTTTCACATTAGAGTAGCCTATCTGCAGGGTCCACGTGGCTCACTGGGGTTGATTAGCTCAAGGGGTATTTAAGCCTGTGCAGGGTCCCCCGGCTCGCTCTCTCTCTCTCTCTCTCTCTCTCTCTCTCTCTCTCTCTCTCTCTCTCTCTCTCTCTCTCTCTCTCTCGGGCCAGAAGCAACATGTTTAAACGATCCTGATTAAAATTGCATGAAGAAGATCTACCCAGAGTCGCGTCTTCCTTGCTGGCGAGGGCAGGCGCGTACAGAGATTTGCTTATCATTTTCATTAAATTGAAATACCAGGTCAACAATCCATTTCATCTTCATTATCAATTTTCCCATGTAGAGCTAGAATTTGATTTCCATTTCCTTACATCTAAGTGATATCTAAATATGGTTAACCAAAAGGAAAGGACAGAATTGTTACACTCTGGGATCACAGGATATTTATCTTCCTCCTTCCGTAAGACTTTCAGAACATCACTCAATAGGAATCCACCTATAATAGTGCTGTGTGATATTTTGAGAGGGTCTATCTCTCTCAAATATATATATATATATATATATATATATATATACTTTCAAATGGCAATAAAATTTAATTTATGCATCTGTTATATTGAAAAACATGGCTCCTTTTCTCTTCCTATATTAACTTGTTAAAAAAAGGGGACAATGACCTTCTGATTGAAAAATCTTCATTTCAGAGGAGTTATTTTCCTACTCAATGTTTAAATGGCATCTTTTAGTACATATTTGAGCCCAGTCTTGTACAATATTAGCTTAGAAGTAGTCCTTCCATTTTAACAACAAAAATCTACACAAATCTGTGATTACTATTTGTGTTGGCATGACTTAGGTATTGTTTTCATTCTAAACTTATTACAAGCTAATTATGAACTTGTTGGAAAGACAAGGATTTTATTTTCTTAATATGTTTCCTAATAAAAGTTTTTTAATATACAATTGACACATCATTTTATTCTTGCTTTTTCCCTAAACCTGAAGTGTTTGAAAATTATTTTTATGAAGATTATATATTTCTTAAAAATACACAGAACATAAACACACCCATACACAAAATCCTTTCAAGTATAATTAACTTCTTTTCCTTTGTAGCTTAAAATTATATTGCTAATAAGAGCTAAAGTATGTACATTTTTTTTTACTCAGTGAGATTTATCTTTATTTATTATTGCATGAATTATATCCAATAACTGGAATAATATGTTCAGTCACCATTCTACATATAAACATACATATTTGTTAAGATAAACTTGGAAAAAGTTTACTAGTGTAGTCACAAAATAGATAAGTTAATCTTACACACTAGTTTACATTTAGTAGTGGATCATAATTTGATTTGTTATACTTTATGTGCATAGCTAGACAGAAGAAAAATTAATATTCAGTACATGTCAGAAACATATAAATGAAAATAAATGAATTAAGTGTATGCGTATCATTAAATTAATATACATAAATCACTTAATTATTCAAATAATTATATCGCTAATGTATGGTGTATTTTTAACCAAAGAACTGCACACAAAATATACAGAAACTATATTGTATCTGTTTCTCCATTCACTTTATTATATATTCCCTATGTGTAAAGCAATGGTTAACAAAAGGGGGCAGCAAGCAAAAACATAAAAAGATTAAAATTAGTAAAAATCATGATGTGCTCCTGGAAGATAAAACTCAAATTACAAAAATCGAAATACTCACGATACTTTATAATGCAGTTGGAAATTCAATTATAATAACAGCAGGAAAAAGTAGAGAACTGCTTAGTAAAACCAAACATTTATCAGAGAGAAATAACATGGTAGACTAATCAGAAACGTTACAAAAAGCATAACGATGCAAGATAAAATTTAATATATATTAAAAGAATAAGAGATGAACAATTAATGAAATTTGTTACTAGTCAACTTGTGCAAAGTACAGGGCGAATTTTACACTCATCAGTTGCTATGCCATTCCTTCCCGAACAACCCTCTGATGGACATCTGTGATCTGCCACCATCCTCTTTGGATGGCTGCCCTCTTTGCACTTCTCTTTTTGAGTTAAGTATATAATCACAGCCTGTCAGCCACTTACTATTTCCCTCATTCCCACTAGATCATATCGTGTGGACTTTCTCACTTTATTTTTTCTTATTATTATTATGTATTTTTTCCTTATTTTACATACCGATCCCAGTTCCCTCTCCCTCCCTCCCTCCCATGGTCTCCACTGACCACCCCCACTATCCCATTCCCCATCTGCTCCCCAGGGAGGATAAGGCTATCCTATGCGCTCTTATTTGTTGACACTGATCCTCATGATGGTGTTTATTTGCCCTCTCCTTGAACCTTCTGTATTTGCTCAATAGAATATTTTAAAATTCTGTTCTTTAAGATCTAAAATGCTGTTATTCAATTGTTTCTTTTCACCTATCTTAGAAGTTACTATTCTTTTTTTTTTTCTGGAGAGATTACGTTATACTTTTTGAAAGCTGACATGTTTCCAATCTGCTTTGCATTGTGTTTAATCATATGTAGTTTTGAAAATATTTAGTTTGAAAATCTTCAGTGTAGATGTGAAAAATATCGCAAGATTTTTAAGGCATGAACATGTTTTATAGTGTTCAATTTAGAGACAACACAGCTATTCCTAAAATCGTGTTGTTGCTTGTGATGGTAATATTAAAATTGTCTAGGCATTTGAAATGTAGAATTGTATTTTAATACTTGCTATATCCAACCTAGGTTTATTTTCCCTTTTATTCTATATGAATAATTTTCTCACATAGTATTTCCTGATCACAGTTTCAACAACCCTCTACTCCTCTCACTTCTCCACATCACCTCCCATCTGGATACATTTATATATATATATATATATATATATATATATATATATATATGCACTTCTAAGAGATAATAATAAAATACAAGATAAAACAAGAATTTTAGCCAAAATGTTGGACAAGACAAATAAATAGAAGGAAAAGAACCCAAGAGAAGGAACAAGAGCAAAAGGTACATATTTGCATACTCTCAAAACCCACAAATTCTAAACTGGAAGACATAATATATGCATGGAGCCATGTGAAGAGCAAAGTAGGCTCTTTGCATGCTGTTCCAGTACTTTTGACGTCATATGAGCTTTGCTCTTCTTGGTGTCCTCTATCACCTCTTCCTTGTTTAACCTCAACTTCCTCTTCCAGACACTTCACTGAGCTCTGAGTGGACAGAATTGATGGACATTTCATTTAGGGCTGAATGTTCCAAGGCATCTGTGCTCTCTCTCTCTCTCTTCCCCTCTCTTGTTTTCTGACTGAGTAAAACAAATTGTACATATATTCCATGTCTTTTTGTACATTCATATACTGATGGACATCATTACTTGTTCAAAAATTTATGTTTAGAATAGGATATATATATATATGTATATATATATATATAGTGTGTGTATATATGTGTGTGTGTTATATTCTTTCAGGAATAAACTTAGGAATGGCATAAAATTCAGATTATTTTATTTTATGAGTGTCCATGCTTTGTCTCCTTGTGGACATATGCACTATTTGTGTAATTTGTGTATAGTGTCTTCAGAAATCATAAGAACACATTATATGCCTTAGTAGTGTATCTATGAAAGTTTGTGAGCTACTGTGTGGTTGCTGAGTATAGAACATGTTTTTATTTTGTTTTGTTTTTCCATATCAACAAGAAACTTGAAATACTGAGCCATCTCTCTAGCTCCTTAATTGATTTTTTGAATAAATCGTCATACTTTTTTATATTCATAGATGTTACGAGCATGCATGTTTTTCCCCACCGCCAGTCTGGTCCCAGTCTTTGTTCCTCCCCTCTGGCTGCCCGGTCCTGCAGCTGCGTGAGCCCGAATAATACTCAGAGACTCTGTATTTGATACATTCCTGTTGGCCAGTTACTATTTTTGTTTATGGTCTAGCTCTCTCTTAATTATTAACCCATTTCTACTTATCTAAGTATTTCCACGTGGCTCATCTTACTGGAGAGCTGTGGGCCCGCATCTGTTCTCTTTAGGCTCTACATGCTGACCCCTCCTAACTACTTCCTCTTTCCTCCTTGTCTCCTAGCCCTGCCTATCTTGCTAACCCATTGGCCCAACAGTGCTTTATTCATTAACCCGTATGAGAAACATATTTACAGAATAACATCTCCCATCACATAGATACTACACTAACTTAGATTTCTTTGAATAATGTAGAATGGTTAATATTGTCTTAACATTTGTGCATGTTGCTTATGTATATGATTTTGCTTTACTATGGAAGCTATTCAGTTACCACTAGGTCATCTTCTCAGACCTAGAATACTTTGTTCAATGTTTGAATTTTGCCTTTTATAACCATCTTGATTATAGGATGTCTCTGAGATGAAACTATGCCATATGTAAGTATATCCTTCATGTTTTTCTATAAAATATAAGACTCCAAGTATCTTCTACATACTCCTTTATTAACTTGATGTCTTCTAAAAGGAGTTTGGCATAGTCTTGTACAAAACCTGTCATTTTCTGTTAGAACAATGTAAATCATAGATTACTGCACCCCTCTCATTCTTCTGTCTAATTTGGTCAAATATAAGGAATATATGTGAAGATTTAGGAACTGTATATATATATGGAGGCATGGATTAACTGTTAATTTAGAAAAATTGTATTTTAGAATCAACCATTATATTCTTGTCAGATAACATATTTTTCGGGCCTTTCTCAGTAGAAGATATAACTTTATTCGGCAAGCATTGTATGATAGATATGTTTCCATTTCAGATATGTCAGAAGTCAAAATAATGCTTTATATTGTTTCTATATCCAAGCTCTCTTTTCTACAAATCTTAACCATGTTGTCTGAAGTATAAAACAAGTTTGGTACACATTTAATGAAATGTGAAAAATTATCTACAGTAAATTTTCTTTATAGAGAGCAGTGACAGGGTATATATGAACTTTGATGTTTAATTACAAATATTGTTAGAAATGAATCTTACATAATTCACATCTTTATCGTTCTATCCTCATTGACAATCTCTGTCAAGTTTGGTTATTTTATCTCCTTTCAAAAAACAGTAAGAACAATACTGATGTGATTCAACTGTTTTAAAAAACAGAAATATCAATGATTGGTACAGTTTTACACAGTTAACATCACATCCAGGACTAATGTAATAACAGGAGGTAATATTTATTATAATTTTGACTTCATTTTTGCCTATCTGAGGAATAACTTGACATTGTGACTTGAATTCTATTTGTTATGGGTTTATTTATCATTGTTTACTCAGAATAGGATTTTCCATATGAATTTTTAAATGCAGTTATAAGCAACTTGGGAAATTTCTAACAGCAATTTGAAGAACCAATGTACTTAGCAATGTATTTTCCATTCCTCTGTTCATGTAGCGTTATTGAAGACAAAAACTCCACTGGGAGGAATAATGGCTGATTCTGAGTGGGTATTATCAGATGAAATAAAATCCTTACTTTTGTATCTTTGTTACAAATTTAGGATGGTTGGATACTGCTAAAATGAATTCAGTAGTAATTTGATAGTGAAAAGAAAGAATATAAGACAAAGGTTGAATGTATGTGTAAAAAAGCAAAAGTAAAGCTATCTGTATGAATATACAAACTTGTCTTTAACATCTGTGTTAAAACAAAATTATGCAGTCTATAACATATAAACAATAGAAATGAAAAGAAATGGCCAGCACTTGCTTAGAATGTAGAACATCTCTTGGTTTGATCTCCTTTATTGGGGAAATGTTCCAATGTAATCGATTAAACAAAATTATCAAATGTCAAAAGAAAGAACAATAAAACTTAATGCAGTAACAGAATTGACTTAAAAATTATGATGTAACTATATACTTCCCTAACGCATTTTTACAGCAGTATATTCACTGTAAAACATTCTGGACTTCCTTGTGATATTTTTACTCAAGTATAACATTTTCTTTATTCATATTAACTGTCTATTTTCAACTTATCCCTCTTTCCTTCTGGAACCAGGTATCATCCAGTATAGCTATATATATACATATGCACATACAAATACAATCTATATGTATATAAATATATCTATAAAAAGTCCATGCAATTTATATGTATATATGTCATCTATATGGTAGAACACATGTATTTATTTTCTGATTTTGATTAGCATGACATAATGATTAATATCTTGATCCATTCTCCATTCACTATACAAATATGTTCTTTATAGCTGAATCAAGTTTTATTTATGATTAAAAATCATGATTTAAAACAAAATCAATATTCATGTGATAGGTGTATCTATATCAATATGAGGCAAAGTGACTTTAAAACATGTAGTTTCTAAAACCACAATTCAGTTATAAAATTAAGAAACATCATGAATACGTAAATTCATATTTAGAAATTAAAATACCAAATACATGCAAAAGTCCTTCTAGGAAATGAAGGGATAACAATAATTTAGTCATGAGTTGAAAATCTGATTTTCCCAAATTAAATTGTATCTAGAAGATCTGAAAAGAAGATAAACAAGGAATTAGAATTGAAAAACACTAAACTGTCTACACAGAGAAGAACCTATAAAATTCTTCATCAAATGGCACTATATCCTTCCTTCAGGAGCACATGGAACATTAAACAGAATTGACCATATTCTAGGCTATAACATGAATCTCAATAAACCCAGAAGGTCAGGATGATGGAGAGTATATTCTCTGTCCACAGTGGAATACAACTTGAAATCTGTCATCCAAGGGAATTCACAAGTGGGCAGAAAATCAATAATACATTTCTGTATAATTTACAGGTCAAAGATTTAAGGAGGAAGCAAATACTTTGACATAGAAATGCATGCAAGATATCAAATATTTGGCTGTAAGGAAACGATTTAAGGCATGTGGACAAGAAGTAGATTCTCCAGAAGAAAAGTTCAAATATTCACATACTTGCATTCAGCACATATTCCAACAGCTTGTCTGCACAGTTAAAAATGAAGCAATGAGAAGTTACAGGCATTAAGCTGAACACAAAACTATGAGGCAAACTGATCGCATAAATTTTTGATAAGATTGTTCCTGGACAAAAGAATCAACAGTTAACAGTTGATCCCATCTAACACCACTATTTCCAATAATCATCCTGAATCATGGAGCACACAAAGTAGTATTTAATGACTTAATGTTAAAACATTAACAGTAACAAAATGTGGCTAACTAGTTTGTTCTATGTGGATCATAAATTGTAAAATGCATGCTTTATACCCAATAATTAAATTTCCATCACTCCAGTGCAATTTTATTCTCATCCTACTACAAGCTTCAACAGAAAATGACACAAGACACCAAGTCCTTTGTTTTCCAACATATATTGTCCTAATCACATATCTTCAAGTTATGCCTCACTTTGTTTAAAGAACTAGTTTCTTTTATCTTTGTTGAGACAGACAGTGTATCATCATTGTGAATTCCTAGATGACCTCACACTTACTATGTGGACCAGTCTGTTGTGGAATTCCAGAAACCTTCCTGTCTTTGCCTCCTAAACACTAGTATTATAGACTCATAAATGTACATCCTAGACGTAATTGTTTTTTTCTTTTTTATCTTTTTCTATGATGTTGCATCATCTTTCATGTCTTAGTTAATGTTTCTCTTGATGTGAAGGGACACCAGGGCCATAGCAAATCTTACAAAGAAAAACATTTAATGTTGGTGGCTTTCTTGCAATTTAGATTTAGTTCACAATTGTAATGGTAGACTGCAGGCAGAGATGGTTCTGGAAAAAGAGCTGAGAGTTCTTACATCTTTAATCAGGAAACAAGAAGTAGTCTCAAAATGGACTATAAAAATACTCAAAGCCCACCTCCATATATGAGACCTCAAAGCCCACCTCCACTGTGACACACTTCTGACAAAAAGGCTATACCTATTCTAACAAGACCATGCTTCCTAATATTGTCACTCTTTTTATGGACCACTTTTTCTTAAGCCAACACACACTGGGATGATACTTTGGGAAAGTTTATCCCTAAAACATGGGTTGACTCACCCAAGAAAGAGGGTGAGTTCTTCAAGTTCTCTTGTGTATAGTTTCAGTTCAACTCATGCTCTCTGTTTTCTTTCTGTTTCCTTCCACTCCTCTGTCTCTTCTTTTACTCTTCATTTCTTCTTCCTACTCCTCTAAATCACCTTCTTCTCCTACTCATTCCTCAGATGTGAAATACAATGAACTTGAGGATAGAAATACATTGATTCTTATGTTTTTTTGAACTAAAGTATTGTTATGCTCTTGCATTTTTCAGAAGGTATAATAATGATTTTACAATTAGTGGATTTCCTTTCTCCTCTCCCATCACCCATTTGGAAGAAATACCCAGATATTAGTATCTGAGTATGTTAAAGCAACTAGTTTGAATGAACACATTTGGAAATTGGAAATTTTTTGGGTAATATCAGCAATAAAGAACAATTATTGAAATACTATGTATGGTTAAGAATAAAGTGTATTGGTATGTCCTTAAGGAAAAAGGAAAGAAGAAAAGATGGTAAGAAAAATATAAAATGATTGACAGAAGCTTTCAAGAGTAACAACGCTATCAGAAAATATGAGTAAATGATTATTTTCAAATGATTTTGAGAAGCTCTGAATGACTGAAAAGTATTGTTATAGGAAATATCAATAGACAAATACCTGGCATGATTAGGAGCATCTGTCTAGAAAAATCAGAATAAAATTATTTTCTGGCTTATTAAAAATGAATCTAATAGTATTTACTAAAATTACTAATATGAAATGAGAGATAGCAAATCATTATTATTATATTAAAATTAAACCATACTAAAATATCCCTACTATAAACATATGAAATTTACTATGCTAAAATGGGTTTGTATAATCTTTAATTAGGAACAAGAGTTTTGAGTAGAAATAATATAAGAGATTTTGTAATTTCTTACTAAACCATTTTAAACAGTGCCAAGAAGTTTGGTTTATGTTTTTGTTTAGATGATGTAGATGTTTTTTAGTACTTCTACCAATAAGTATACACCATGTTTTAAATGCAACAAGACAAAGATAAATTAATGGCTATTTACTTTGATGGAATTTTAATTTTGGGATGTTTCATGGGAATGTTTGTAGAAAGAATGGGGGAGTGGTTTATGTGAAAATTGAATTCAGACATATAACAAACATTTTGTATCCCTGTTCCCAACCACAAACTCATTATTATTTCCTACAATCCTCTTTTATCACACATTAAATTACATGGGTTTAGACATATTTTCTTCTTAACCCTTAGAAGAAAGTTATTTCTAATGTTGTTATAAATAATAGTTTCTAATATGTAATAGAAAATTTGGATTCTCTTGCTTATTTTCTCTTTATCAAAGAGGCCACTGATATTTATTTTTTTTCTGTTACTTTTAAACGTTTTAATTTCATTTTACATCCCAACCACAGTTCACCCTCTCCACACCTCTTCCCATGCTTTTTGCCTTCTCCAATGGCCCACCCCGAGTCTACTCATCATTATGGGTAAGGGTTCCCATGGGGAAACATAGTCTGACATAATAGTTTTAGGCAGGGCCAGGCCCCTGTCCCACACATTAAAGCTGAGCATGACATCCCACAGTAGGGAATGGACTCTGACAAGCTCATGTACTGGGTTTGTATTGTTGTCTTACTGCCAAGGGACCCTCTGATAGTCCAAACTTCAGAACTGTTTCCCACATAAAATATAGAAAAGCAATTACCTTTTTATCTTCTTTCAGTACTCATCTCTACTACCAGCATTCAATCCTTCCTCAAGGTATAAAATTTAATGGAAATCTGCACCTTTTCATTCTGAGTGTCATTTATGACTGGAGAGAAGTGCATCAACTATCATACTTTTTCGTCTTCTTACTGTTAAGGTATGATGCTATTTATTGGTGTGTGTTGTCTTCTTGTACTATAATTTATGTATGTGACATTAGTTAGAATCACCCTATGTTCAGTCCCAGATTTGGAATGCTTGATCTTCAATTGTTTATTAGGAGTGTCCCTGAAACCTCCAAAACAGTACAGGACTGCTTCTGCTACTAACAAAAATTTATGATAATAACCTATTGCTGAAGATACAATGAAATTTTGTCATAAAGTATTGAGAAATGATGTTAAAATTTATTTTCTCTGGGTAGATTGCCTACTACTGGAAGGTACTATGTGACTTCTGAGAGGGTAAAAGACATGAACACATTTGGCCTCTTGTATACACACTCCAAAATGCAGAATCATGTTTCTGTTGAGGTATGCATATAGATGCAATAATTAAACTGCTGTTAAGTGGGTAAATAACTACTTTCTGATTGGATATAAGACATGCCCCTCAAATGGTGAGACCTGTCCAGTGCTTCAAATCTGGTCCACTTGCCATACTCAGGGAGCTCTTATTACTTTGATAAATAAACATTGGATAAATCTGACATCCAAATACGTATCTCTGCCCACATAGCAATGCAACTCAGTTCTAAACTCAAAAATTAGTTAACACAGAAATCACTTATTACAATGCAGAATATGAGTAATTGTTCTGTGCTTATTGGGGTGTCGATATTTCATGCCTCTAATAACAGATCAAAAGATATGGTGGAAATCTGGGCAGAATAAATTGTAAAAAACATAGTTTGGGAAGGATAAAATTAAAAACCTATTAAGGAGTTGACAATTAGACACACTCATGAACACACAGCAGCTTCTGTTGCTTTCATAAGTTCTACAGAAGATTAAGTCACTAAGTGTTCCTACACTGTTAGGGAGGTGCTCGTGATCACTATCGTAGGTAAGAAGCTAATGGCAGTTGATGGCTGTTATAAAGTAAGCCATTGACAGGCCTATGATGCTCAGATACATGACACACACCTAAATCTATAGGTGGCACAGCTTGGAGTCAGTGGCTTATATTAACCAAAAGGATATGATCAAATTATTCTTAATTTCATTATTATTATTGATTATTATAATTATTAAAAGTCTATACAAAATTTGAAGGTATGTTTATCATGGCATAATTTATCAAATTTCTAAACTGAGTAGTGTCCCTTGCCCATGAACTACAAATGTTCTTCACCAAAATTATTTCATGCTTACTACCTATACTATTACTGCAATATCTTATACAATATAAAGAAGATAAAGCAAATAAAGTCTTGATTATTTTAAGTATCATTCATTTGTATTTGAGGAGGTAGATGTCAGGGAATTGAAAATTTGGTAGTTAATGTATTTCCATACTTTTACACATCCACTCATCTGTACAAACATTATATTTACTTCCTACTACTGAGATCCGAAATGCTTTGACATCATTGTTGAAAAAATGTGTTGTGAAAGGCTGTACTGTTTCTTTCAGTGGGCAGTGCTCTGAAGCATTAAGGGATTACCACCCTGTTCCAAGGGCAGCAAAAAAGGAAACCCTTTCATCTTCACAGAGTCTAAGATGTCAGAGCAAAGAAACAGAAAGATTTTAAGGTGCAGAAAATACTATAACCTTAGATATACAATGTATCTATTACATTATATAAAATAGCATAATAAGCTGCTGATTTCTAAAACCACAGAACAATTGTCAAGGCAAACATTTTGTTCCTTAGTGAGTGGGCTATTCAAAGTCTATTTGACTTTATGCAATTATGAAAGGTCTAGAATACTGTTGAACTAGATGCAGTCAGAGAATTGTGGATAAAAATCCCAACCTTTTATTTTCCATCCCAGACTTTTCAATTTTACTACTTGGAATTCGTTCTCTTCCTCCTTGTCTCTCATTCTCTCCTTCATAGACACAGATACACCTACACATATACACACACCAACATAAAAGACAAAAGGTAGCAGAATGGCAATGGCAGTGTAGAGTGACTGTGTACTAATTGCCCTTTCTATTCATGTGCATCATTTCAGAAGATACAGATGTACATTAAAGCATATACTCATCAAATTAACGCTAAATGAAATACAAATACATACAACACTGGAGTGTAACTTTTCTATCTGACAATCAGTCTGTATGTCTTATTATTTATTTAAGATTTTCGAGAGGTAATTATATTTCAGACTGTACCAGTCTGGGCTCGAAAAGTCCAGCAATCACCTTACCTTCTCATGTTCTGGGATTACAGGTATGACCTGGCCTGACAAGCTTTATATTTTCTTCTTTAATGGCCAATTTTTCAACTTTATAACACATAAAGAACATTACAAATTGCCTGTCCTCAGTAATTTTGTGTCAAGAAGCATCAACAAAGGTATATGAATCTCTCACTAGATTAAAGTAGGCTGAAAAAATGACTTCACATTCAATAGATTTCGATGCCCAGAACATTTGTATTAACTCTATGTGAAGTTCATGATAGTCCTCTTCTTCAAAATGTACATTAGCTTTTTCGTGTCAGTGAGCATCAATAAATTACTTTAAAAAATAGCCAGTAGTGGAAGTTTGACCTTTAAACATTTTTAAAGGCCAACAGTGTCTATGCTTATTATATATCACCTTACTCTTTCATACTCAAAATGAATTTATTCAAAAGATATTAGGCATTTGATACACAGATGATACAGTGTTACAATCACTGGGAAATGTAAAGATTTATAAGGAGTATCCCCTTGTCTCAAGAAATTTACAACCATGCTTGAAAAGGAAAATTAAAGATACAAATGAAACTCACGAAATGCAATATTTCACTAACATTAATGTCATATAGACACTTTGCTGGACTTCAAACAAAGTCACGACAGTCTTTAAAAGGGGCAGTTTAAATTGGGACTTGACTTACTTGCAGGGTTAGACATAGCTTTAATGAATTAATTAAGACAATGTTAAATGTCTTTTGAATTTTTGTTCTTAGCAATGGAAGTGATTTATCGGTATACCTAGAACATTCTAGTCAGCATGTGAACATTAGCTGAAAGAAGGAAAATAATCTCAAATAAATAGCCCAGTTTTTATAGCTACTGTTTGTTTATTCATTTCTAACATATGTATATTTATTTAAATTTTACTATGCATTTCTACTATGAGAAGCAAAACAAGGCTATCTCTCAATGTAGTTTGCAAATGGCAGATAGGATAATCCTTCATTTCTTTCTGGTGAGATTATGAAATGAACAGAAACAAGTTTCAATAGGAAATAAAAAGCTGTTATTGAGAAGAAAATACAAACAATGGACATGTTTGTTTCCAGTTAAAAACCTCTTATGTAATTTAAGCAACAAAAATCAATTTCAACACACAGAGTCATGAACAATAATGTTATAGTTAACAAAGCCAAAAACATGAGTCAAAAAATTTTCACTAAAATGTATGCATTGTGATGTATTTATCCTCCATTGAACCTGGAGATAGCTTATTACCAAGACAGCAAAGTGAAATGATTAGTTCCATACATTCTTGGCAAACATTCCACAAAGTGAAGTATATCAAAAATAACTCATTGGAAAACAAATATGTTTTTCAATATTCAGAAAATAGATGACCATTTGGGTCTGCAGGATATAATAATTATATTTAAAGAAAAATAATGTAGTAGTGATTTAGCTTAAGAAAAAGTATACAGTATTAGGGAAAGAGCTTTGTCATTAAGATGTATCCAGAAATTTTAAATTATTATTAATGTCTGAAAGTCAGAAATGACTGTCTAGTTATGGTATTTAAAAATGTAAATATGGTAGAATGAACACAGTTTAGAATAATTAGAAAATTATGTTTTGTAACAGAAGAGATTATTCGGTTAATTTTGAAAAGTTTCTTCTCAGTGATAGAAACAGTTGTTTGAGAAAAGACAACATGTACAGGATAGGAAAAAAATCTAATTTAGCTTTTTTTCTAACAGAGACTAACATCTAGAGCATATGGAAATCTTAAAAGACTAAACACCTAAAACCCAAATAAACTTGTCAATAAGTAGGTCAATAAATTGGATACAATAGCAATAGTCAGCCAAATAATTATAATTATTACTATATACTGGTTCAATGCTTTACCTATTTTAAAATTCTCATTCTTTCTATTTGTCCATTTCCATATGATACAGACCCAGAATAACTTTAGTGCCAGCTAGCACATGAATCTAGTACACAGAAATAAAGGCAAAAAAAAAAATTGTGAAATCATCTTAAAAGTATGCTATGCCATATAATTGGAAGTCAATATTATAAACAGTATAGCTGAAGTGAACATTAAATAAGTTTTGAAATGCAAAAATAGAAATCCAGGCATGAGTAAAAACGTAAGATTAGATTTTATTGGTTTTATTATCCTATCTGATGTCTGTCACCACTGCAGAGATGCACAGGAGTGTGAATCCAAGAATGTTTCTTTGTAAACAGGATACCACTGAGCATAAGCAGTCACTTTCACAGTTCTCAAATGCAGACATTGGGGTCTTGGAATTATCCCAGCCCTGTATACAGAAGACCAAGGAATACGGAACATCTGTTCTTTAAGAAGAACACATACATAGAGAATTAGAATACATAGAGAATTAGAATTCAAGATATTGTTCACAACATAGTAGGATGTTATCCACACTGAGTTTGCACTTTTCCAGTTTGTGCTGAATGCCAAAAAAAAAAAAAAAAAAAAAAAAGTCAGCAAGGCGCAAGGCTAGAGAACACAGTAGCACAGTAGCTCAGATTATTACTAAAAACAGTTTTCCCTGTCTGCTTGTGGAACTCAACTCCATAGCTTTGTATGTATATATTTGGGAACATAATTAAACTTATTTACACCTGAGGCTGAAAAATGTAAGCAATTTTCATGATCTCCCAAAGTGTAAAATTGAAGTTCTGGCAACGGAAACTATCTTTCTGTTTCAAATCATCTATTTTTCTCCCTTATTCAAATAGCCATATATTACAAATGCTCATTACCAAGGATGAAAGGGAAGGTACAGTGTGTCTGATATGTGAATCCATCCACTTTTATTATCTAACATGTTTATCGAACAACTTGTAGCTTATCTCTGAAAAGTTATTTAGTCAATGGATGTACACTATCCTGGGAACCTTAAAAACCGAAATGTTAGTTTTAAGGAATCTCTTTCTGAGGCGACTTCTTACTTTCAAATCAAGTAATAGATTTCACTACCAATTATCAATGTAGATGCTATTGATATGACAATTATTCTACTCGGTAGAATTATAAATTGATTAAGTACAGAAAGGATGTTACCATAGGCCAACAGAAATAAGGAGTCAATTATAGAACAAGTAAAATGTGTTTCCTGGTATCTTTTGTTACAGCCTGTGTGTTCACTATCACATCTAAGGGAGGGATCAGAAGTACGGAGACTTTGATGTTTGTCCTCTTACTGTAGATGCCCACCAGGCTTAATTTCTAAGCTGCATGCTATATACTGTACATAGACATATTACTCTGGTGGGAGATGTTATTCTGTAAAGATGTTTCTCATACTGGTTAATGAATAAAGCACTGTTGGGCTATAGGAAAGCAAGATAGGCAGGGCTAGGAGACAAGGAGGGAAGAGGAAGTAGGAAGGAGGAATCAGCATGGAGAGACCAGTTGCCAAAAGAACAGTAATTTTAGTTCTAAGACACAACTGGTTAACATGAGTGAAGGAATAAACTCAAGAAACTTCAGTAACTTTTCAACAGAACAAAGAAGGCTGGCCTTGTTATGATACTGCATCTCTGTGTGCTGTTGATCATGCATGCTTCAGGAGTTTGTCCTGGTACTAGTATACCGCAAAATAATTGCATGATAGAAGTGACTCTCTGGATAAAAATACTTACTTATGAATTGGTTGCTTTTTCCATTTAAAAGCACAAACAGGCTACATTAACTTACAAGTGTGCTTTTATTCTCATTTATTCCAAGCCGCACCATGACATGGTATTCTTCCATTAGAGCTGTGTGATTATCTTCTTTTTAAGTTCCACTTACTCTTATCTAAAACATTACAGTCCTTAAACTACTTTGTCTCTGCTTGATTCAATTTCCATCTACAAATGAAAGCCACAATGTAAGGGACACTTGTGAGAAACAAGCTGCAAAGTACATAATTAATCTGGCCACTAAAGACATAATTTACAGTCCAGATGCAACCTTCTGCCACAGACTGTTCCTGGAATCTGAAAGCAGTGGATGAAGGAAGGCAGTTAAAGGGGAGACAAGTGGTGGAGAAATGTCACCTATATTCAAGTACAACCTACTCTTATTGTATACATCACAAGTTCAATTTTTTGACTACAACTTAGCTTGAGAAATTTGTAAAATGTTATTGAAAAGAAATGCACACTTCCTTCAACAAGGCCATCACTTCAAATTGTTTCACACCCTTTGTGGGGCATTTTATTTAAAACAATCACAATAGTTTTGCAACTCCATTTATCTCTATGATCTATTTTGAAATTGTTTTTATGCTCTGTTTTGAATTACATTTTGTGAACAGTGGAATATGTGTGTCTAAAAACATTTTTAACATGTGCATATCCTTGGAAGAAAACTAAATGCTTTAATGGTAAATGAATAGAGAAACTCTGGTTATTCCAGATGCAAGAATAGTTATTTGTCATAAGAAGAAATATGCTAATAACCGCATAAACTCTACACGTAGCAAATGCATAACCTCAAGTGGAGAAAACCAATACACTAAACCAAGGAAGTAATAAAAAATGGCTTCTTGTTTCATGAGTTTAATAATATGACCTCCTTTGAATATAAAACATATGGAGAGAGAGCAAATGTGAATTTTAATTTTTTGTTTTGTTTTGGCCACTGCTTAAAGGGAGAGATTTGAGAAGGTCAATTATGGAGAAATCTGGTGACATCAGAAAGTATCTCTTCCTAATACTGTGTAGTCATATAAAATATGTTATTGTCTAAAATCCATAAGTATATAACACAAGTGAACTTACGTGCAAATGGGTATCTTCAGGATATTATGATATGATTATGTGTGTTATTCACAAATGTACCACTTTGTGAGGAGGAGCAATTCATCATAACTTGGGTCTCTATACTAGCTTCTAAATTCTCTGTGAATTTGAGATTACTCTAAAATATAATATCTGCTTGGCTGTCTATTTAGCAAGCAAGTGCAAAAGGCATTGTTGTCCATGTTTAGAATTACATGGTTAAACCAGGTATTGTGACTCTTAACACTTGATAACTAAAAAGAGGCGTGAAAACTCTAGGTCATTACTGGAAACATGAGAGAGACCATACTTCGATCAATAGAAAATGATACCAAAAAAAAAAAAAAAAATAAATTGAAAAGAAAAAAAAAAAAAGGAAAATCAGAATCACACAATTTACTCTTCTAGATGCAAAGAAAAAGTATATGTTTCAATAAGACCCACCCACAACAAAGCAATCAGGAAACACAAAAACCCATGAGATTACAATAATTTCCCAATGAAACCTGAAACCAAAAGTGGAAAGACTTTAGCCCTTTATTTCCTGCTAATAATGGTCCAATTCTAACTCTTTCCGTACTCTGAGATTTTTTTCTTAAGATTTGACAGCCAAGTCTCAGAAAGTTATGTAGCAAACAGCATGTTCTTGGGAAATGTCTCAAAAGAGGAACCTTTTGAGTTCACATATAAATATGAAATTATATAAATATGATATAAACAAATATATATTTCTGTTTTTATTATAAGAAGTTATATTTAAAAATAATCTCTAGTCCAAATATGTGCAAAAAGAGATTTTTTTCCTTTTAAATGCAGATTCTTTTCTCATACAATGTGATTTGAATATACTTTCCTTTCCTTCTACTCATCCTAATTGCTTCTCTCCTCCTTTTCATATGGATCTACTCCTTTTCTATTTCTTTTTAGAAAAGAACAGACTTCTAGGATGTTGGTATTCTGGCATTATTCTGAACTGCATCCCAAAAAAAATGTCAGCGTATATCCTGGCATTATGCTGACCACACCCTCTGACAACTGGCAGAGTATGCACACCTGCATTAGAAAGATGCTTAGCTCAAAGCCCCTGTATTGTGTGGCTACATCAATTAGTTACATAGCTGCATAAGAACGTTTTACACATGTGCAAGCTTTTCCCCTTAAGAGGAAGCTTCCCACCATTTGCCCCTTACATCTCTGTTCCCGATCAGCCAAATCCTACCTTTCCCTTTGCTCCCCAATAAACTTCACAAGGGTTTTGTTGAGATTGATATTCATGTATGCAGCTGCAGCAAACAACAACAAAGGATACAAAAACAAACATAGAAAAATAAAATCTAATAATATAAAAAAGAAAACTGAATACAAACGCACCTGCACACACTCACACAATCTGCAGATTAGATGTATATTCTTTATCCATTCTTCTGTTAAAGAACATCTAGGTTGTTTTCAGTTTCTTGCCATCATGAATAAAGACATGGAGATCATGTATGTTCAAGTATTTCTATGGTGGGATGCTATGTCTTTTGGGTTTAGCTGGGTCTTGAGTAGATCAATTTCCCAATTCCTCATGAGCCTCTATATTTACTTAAGTAGTGTCTATACAAGTTTACACTCCTACCAGCAATGTATGATGAAATTTCAAAGTACTTATGATTTGTATTTCACTAATGGCTAAGAATGTGGAACACTTTTTTTTAACTGTTTCATGGACATTTGAGTTTACTCTACTGAGAATTCTCTGTTTATAAATGTTCTAGATCTTGTCTTATTTTTGATATTAGCCCTTTGTCAGATGGAATGTTTATGGACAATATTTCCCATTCTATAGGCGGCTGCTTGTCTGAATGACAGCACTCTTTGAAGTGCAAAGGTTCTCACTTGTCTGAGGTCAATTTATTTTTTGCTATCTTAGTGCATACATCAATGGTGTTCTGCTCAGAAAGTCGTCTTCTGTGACAATGTCTTCAATACTATTCCCCACTTTTTCTTTTGTCAGAATGAGTGTGTCTGGTTTTATGTTGAGGTCCTTGATCCATTTTGAATTAAGTTTTCTGCAAGGTGATAGGTATTTGTATTCTTCTACATGCAGATATTCAGTGTGACAAGCACCATTGTTGAAGATTCTATTTTATTCTATTCTATTCATTTTTCTGCCCTGTATATATAAAAATCGGGTTTCCATAGTTTTGTGGATTTATATCTGGGCCCTTAATTCAGTTCCATTGATCAACTTGTCTGTTTTTATTCCAATATCATGTTAATAATATTTTGTTTTTGCTTCCTCACAGATTTTTTACATCTTTTCACTTGTCAAACTAGGAAAACTGATTAATTTTTAAGATCCAGCTTTGGAAAATTCTATTACTAGTGAAAATAGGATTTTATGACTACTTAAGGTGATTAATTACTTCTGTTAAAATTGTTACCTAAGGATGTATGGGTTTTTGCCTATTCCTTATTTCCTTAATATTTTTATCTTTGTCATTGGGATAGACAAGCATTGCTGCAGAGCTACTCTGCAACCAGCCACAGAAGCAAATTGAGCAGTGAAAGTACACACCAGGAGACAGTAAAGACCTCTCAAACTTGCTTGGCTCATGTAAACAACACCAAGATCTCTTCAGTGACAATGATTGGGTAACTACTGTGGGCTTTGTGCACTGCTGAGAAGAACAGTGGTGAGGCCCCTGGTACAAAACCTAAACATTAAATCACACAAACTAGTAAGAACAAAGTGTTTTATTTAAATTTAGTTTATTCATAAGTTCATGAATATCATGGAATATAAAACTCTAATGCTAATCAGACTCCCACTTGAAAGTCTAACTTCTGCAATGAAAAATGACAAACTTTTAAGTTTCACAATATTAAGTACATATGCAACTTAAAAGTTGTTTATGTACTATTTTGTTTCTGAAAACATTTTGTCTTTCTGTATAGTTGAAACTTAATGGTAAGGGAAACATGAACCAACTAGTATGCATTCTTTGGAATAAAACAGAAATTCATGGTAGTTCTTTCATTTTTTGATAGTTATTTTATAACACAGTGACTTCTACCCTTTCTCCACTTTTTCTATTTTCCATCTGTAAATCAGTGTGCAATATTTATGTTTGCGTAATTGCAACATCAGCAAAAACTACCTTGCATTTTTTGATCAATTTATTTCAATTTTTTTCTATGGCTAACAATACAAATCTTTCTATTTAGTGACAAATCATGAATTGATCTTGACTTAAAATTGAATCGAAATTGATTTAAAAAGGACATGTTTCTGCACTCAAGATCATTGTTGGTTAAAAATATATTTGTTTGTTTATATAGCATATAGAATCTAGGTTCTTATATATGTTAGCAAAATGCTCTACCACTGATACATCTCACTTATTTTTGAATGGATAATTACCTGAGAGTTTGCCAAAATTATATTGAAAAAAAGCTAAAGTATTAGTATTCTCCCATATACCTGGTATTCTTATTTTAACTCAGTGAAAAACTTCTTAATGAATTTAATCCAATAACGTCATTAAATATTATCAGAGAAGAGCCTGGGTATATAATCACAACTGAAAATGTGTTTAAAAATTTTGAACCACATGACTATTTCCATAGACATATACTGTGATAAATAAGGTAGTTTATGTTAGAATTCTCAATCCATGTTGTTGTGTTATGAATCATTTGAAGAGTGTGGTGATAACAATGGCCAGGCTGATGGCGCTAGGTATAGACAACTACATAGCAGCAGCAGAATCCATAGGGATCTATTAAAAAAAAATCCCATCTTTCAGTTTTAAGCCTACCACTTAATGAATGGGACATCTTTTCTTTAATTTTCTTTTCTTTCTTGCTTTCTTTTTTTTTTTTTTCTTTTCTGATAGACACGGTGTTAGGTTGTAATAAATGGCAGGGGGATCTGGATGGAGTTGGGGAAAACACAAAGATAAAACATACATGGTATGTACTCACTCATATATGGATTTTAGACATAGAACAAAGGATCACCATCCTATAATTCACACCGCCAGAGAAACTAGGATACAAGGAGGAATCTAAGAGATCCATATAAGGTCCCTCACAGAAAGGGAAATGAACAAGATCTGAGCATTTTGGGAGTGGGGGGGGCAGTGAGTGGAGAGGGAGCTAGGAGAAAGGGGGAAAGAAAAAATGTGGGACTAGGGAGATTGAGTTAGAGGAGGAATATGAGAGACAAAGACACACACACACACACACAGAGAGAGAGAGAGAGAGAGAGAGAGAGAGAGAGAGAGAGAGAGAGAGAGAGAGGGACCATAAAAGAGGGAGCTATTATAGGTTTGAGAATGTCCAGAGATCTTCAGGTCTGACCCCAACTAAATATATTAGCAACAGTGGAAAGGCTACCACAAATGCCCTTCCCTGATAATGAAATTGATGACTAACTTATCAACCATCATAGAGCCCTCATCTAGTAGCCAATGGAAAAAGAAGCAGACACCTACAACTAAACACTGAGCAACTATAGAACTGGAATCCAAATGCAGGGAGGGAGGACAAGACCAGGCTACAGAAACCCACAGATATAGTTGACCTAAACAAGGAGGAGCTAATGGATCCCCAGAGACTTAGCTGGGAAACCAGCATTGGATTGACTTAGACCCCCTGGACATAGGTCTCAGAAGGCCTGGGCAGTCTAAGGAACCTCTGACAGTGGAACCAGGATGTATCCCTTGTGCACAAAAGGACTTTGGGAGCACATTACCTATAGAGGTATACCCCCTTAACCTAGAGGCAGGAGAGAGGGCCTAGTCCTTACTCCAAATGACTTGACAGATTTGATGACCCCTTCAGGAAGGCACCACCCTCCCTTTGGAGTATGGGGGGGTAATAAGATGGGAGGACAGGAGAGAAGGAGGTAGAGAAGGAGAGAGGGAGGGAGAGAGGGAGACAGAACTGGGATCGATATGTAAAATAAAAATATATATATATATATATATATGAACATATATATATATATAGTTTGTTAATCCTCAAATATTTAATTAAAATAAAAAACACACTTTGTCTGAAATTAGAAATGTTCAAACTTATATAAACGCATTGAGTGTATGACGTTTGAGGAGCAGCTTACCACTTCAAAGATAAAGATATATCTCAAATGGCTGCAGGACCAGACACAGGGCATAAAGAAAAACCCAGTAAGTGTTACCCCAAGATACTTTATGTTGTTTGTGGCTATTGTAAAGGGTGATGTTTCTCTGATTTCTTTCTCAGCCTCTTTGTTGTCTGAAATAAGTAGGGCTACTGATTGTTTTGAGTTTATCTTGTATCCTGCTAGTTTGCTGAAGGTGTTTATCAGTAGGAGTTCCTTGGTTGAATTTATTGGGTCGCTTATGTAAACTATCATATCATCTGCAAATAGAGACAGTTTGACTTCTTCCTTTCCAATTTGGATCCCCTTGATCTCCATTTGTTGTCTTATAGCTTTAGATAGAACTTCAAGTACAATATTGAAGAGATATGGAGAAAAATGACAGCCTCATCTTTTTCCTGATTTTAGAGGAAGCACCTTAAGCTTCTCTCCATTCAGTTTGATGTTGGCTGTTGGTTTACTGTATATTGCTTTTATTATGTTTAGGTGTGTTCCTGTTATCCCTGATCTCTCTGAGACCTTTATCATGAAAGGGTGTTGAATTTTGTCAAAGGCTTTTTCAGCATCTAGGGAGATGATCATATGGTTTTTCTTTTTCAGTTTGTTTATATGGTGGATCATGTTGATAGATTTTCATATGTTAAACCATCATTGCATCCCAGGGATGAAGCCTACTTGGTCATGGTGGATGATTTCTCTGATGTATTCTTGGATTCAGATTGTCAGTATTTTATTGAGTATTTTTGCATCAATGTTCACCAGGGATATTGGTCTGTCGTTTTCTTTCTTAGTTGTATCTTTGTAAGGCTTGGGTACCAAGGTGATTGTGGCCTCGTAGAAAGAATTTGGTAATGTGCCTTCTGTCTCTATTGTGTGGAACAATTTGAGGAGTATTGGAATTAGCTCTTCCTTGAATTTCTGGTAGAATTCTACACTGTAGCCATCTGGCCTAGGCTTTATTGGTTGGAAGGCTTTCCATGACTGCTTCTACTTTATTGAAGGTTATAGGTCTATTTACATTGTTTGTCTGTTTTTGATTTAAATTTGGTGATAGTTATCCAGAAATTTGTCCATTTCTCTTGAATTTTCAAATTTTGTGGAGTATAAGTTTCAAAGTATGACCTGTAAGTTGTCTGGATTTCCTCTGTGTCAGTTGTTATGTCCCTGTTTTTGTTTCTGATTTTGTTAATTTGCATGATCTCTCTCTGCTTTTTCGTTAGTTTGGATAAAGGTTTGTCTATCTTGTTTATTTTCTTGAAAAACCAACTCTTTGTTGCATTGATATTTTTGTATTGGTTTCATGGTTTCTATTTTATTGATTTCAGCTCTCAAATTGATTATTTCCTGGCATCTACTCCATCAGAGTGAGTTTGCTTCTTCTTGTTCTAAGGTTTTCAGTTGTGCTGTTAATTCTCTAATGGGACTATTCTCTGTTTTCTTCGTATGGGCACACAGTGCAATGAATTTCCTTCCTAACGCTGCTTTCAAGGTGTCCCATAATTTTGGGTATGTTGTGTCCTCATTCTCATTGAATTTTAAGAAGTCCTTAAATTCTTTATTTCTTCTTTGACTAGGTGTGGTGCAATTGCACATAGTTCAGCTTCCATGTGTTTGTAGGGTTTCTGTGATTTTTTTTGTTGTTGAATTCCAATTTTTAAAGCATGGTGGTCTGAAAAGATATAGGGGACTACTCCAATTCTTTTGTATCTGTTGAGCTTTGTTATGCCACCTAGTATGTGGTTGATTTTAAAGAAGGTTCCATGTAGAGCAGAGAAGGTATATTCTTTTGTGTTTGGGTGGACTGTTCTATAGATGTCTGTTAAAGCCAGTTAAGACATAACTTCTGTTAGTTATTTTGTTTCTTTGTTGAGTTTCTGATTGGTGGTCCTGTCTAGTGCTGAGAGTGGTATGTTGACGTCTCCCACTGTAAGTATGAGGTTTTATGTGAGCTTTGAGTTTTAGTAGTGTTTCTTCTATGAAATATAAAATGTTATTTAATGTTGCTGTGAACCAAGTCAATTAAAACTAATTGATGTAAAAAAAAAGATAGAAAAACCCAGTAAGATATCAGTTAGAATCATCCTACCTGGCTATTTGATCTCAAATGAGCATAATAGTTATAAAATAATCTAAAAAATTAATTTCCATTGTAATAGGAGGCATTATCATATATAGTGTGTAAAAATTGTAACCACGTTGTCTAATATTAAGAACTTTGATGTATTGATTTCCATGTTAAAATTCCCATCACTTTCAAATGTAAGCAAACCATTATTATGTTACTATATGAATACAAATAAGTGGGACAAATACTCAGTTTCTGGTATCAACATTAAAAGTGCAGGAAAAGAATTTTTTAATATAAGACTTTCACGATGGTATTCTGACGTGTTTTGCACACATAATATATGATACATTTTATTATGAGATGTATTAGTATGGTGAAAGTAATCATTGTGATACAAAGTAAGTTTAATAAATAATTGTGTGTGTGTGTTTGTGTGAGTGTATATGTTCATGTGTGTGTATTTGTGAAAAACTGTAAAGAGATTTAAGATATCATAGTTTATTATTTTAAATGCTTATACACATTAAACATGTGTATAAGTGTTTATTGCACATATGTTTGTGCAATATACTGTTCATTTTGACATAGAGGTCAGAAGAGATTGTTGGAATCCCTGTGACTAGAGTTGCATATAATTGGCAGCTTCTATGGTGATACTGAGAATCAAAGTTAGGTTCTTTGCAAGAGCAAAAAGTATTCTTATTTGCATAATCATCACTCAAAACCCTATTCATTTCTAAAAAAAAAAAATTGAAATTGCAATATGTTTTCCTGGGTGGTGTGTAGTTGAAGACAAGAAAGAATAATTCTTGGAAAATTCTAATAAACAAGACCTTTCTCATGAACCCAGACTGAATTAAAACAGTAGATGGGGAAACCAAGTGATAATTTTTGGTTTTGATTACTATTTTGAATTAGTTATTTGATTTAAAACAAACTTAAATTTTCATTTAAAGAGTAAGTTGGAAAACAAAATGGAAAAAAAGCTACATATTTTGTCTCTTCACTGAATCTACAGAAGACTAGAGGACAAACAGAAAACAAAAGAAACAAATGTTACTAAGTTTTCTCTTGGATCACTATAGTCAGAATGGCTTCCACAATCAACGTTTTGCAAGTGTCTATGTCTTCATCAAGAGTGTGGGGTAATAGACATACTTCATTGCTGCTTTTGTTCAAGCGGAAGGTTATCAATAAGCCATTGAACTGATAATGAACAAATATGAAAATGTTGTTCAGGAAAACCTTTAACGTGTAGAATCCAATAAATAAGCAAAAAGTGAGTAAAGAAATATCTTTGTTTCCATGATAACAGGTACAAAAGAAAAATGATCTAAGCAAGGTTTTAGTACTAACAAATTTTCCAGTGTTTAGAAAAATTTGTGTACCTATGTTTGCTTCTTTATCCACACATACAAACACACAGACTTATTGATTTTGTATACATATATATTAACATATATATATATACACACACACACATATATATATGTATATATATATATATATATATATATATATGATGAAATACATCTAAGTTATGTGATCCACTCAGAGTAACAGGGTAGAAAAGCTTAAAACAGATCACTGATTTTACTCATTTTTGAAAGTTATGACTGTACACTATTAATTATAGAAAATTTATTAGTCATTATGATCGAACAGTATTCATATCTTTATTGGTAATTGATAGTTTCTGCACTTAATTTTTACAAGGATCACTGGTAAGGGTCTTGAATGTGTATGTTACAGAAAAATAACAATACAGAAAATATATTTCTATATCTATGACTACTTACCTACCCCATCTCTCTCTGTATCTCTGTCTCTCTGTGTGTCTCTCTGTGTCTCTCTCTGTCTCTCTCTCTCTCTCTCTCTCTGCATTCATGTGCGCACTTATTTGCACTTGTGTGCATGGTGTGTGTGTGTGTGTGTGTGTGTGTGTATGTGTGTGTGTGTATGTGTTTGTACCAGAGTGCCTAATTGTGGCCAATGATTGAAAGTAAATGAAACATTCCCATGATTGTTTCTTTTCCTTTACAAATAACTTCTGAAATGGATCCCAGGTTTCACTACTGACAGCAAATGTCTCCATATGTACGGTTTCTTCTAGTTAGTTAACCCAAAGTCTGCATCCTGGTTGTAAGCATTATGTAACTATTTCATCATCGGGGTTTCTTTCTTTCCATTTAAAATAAATTAAGAGTTGCCCTGCTAGTACCAGACTCTATTATTTGAGAACCATTGTCCATTTTTTATGGAATTTATCCTTTTCAAATAGCATGCTTTGTTATTTTCATATAGACTTTTTCCCATTCTTTTTCTGTATTTTGATAATTGTTTTTCCTCAACTCTTTCAGTTCCTCCCCATCTTTTGCCAATCAAATTTTTGCTTCCTCCTAAGTATAAAACAAAGAAGAAAGCACAAAACAAACTACTAGTACACCAATAAGACAAATGCTCACCCCCAAAAAATCAATTCCCCCAAAACCAAAACAACCACATTCATACAAATACAAAACATGGAGTTCCTTTTGTATTAGCCACATATTCCTGGGCATGGGGAATGCACTAAATTGTGTTTGATATACTAAGTGACACTCCATTAGAGAAATTTCCTGATACAATAGGACTGATGGACAAATGAATTTACAGAAATTGTGGTAACACATACATAAGAGCTGCACAGATTCAACCCAGCATTTAGGTGAGGTAACAAACATGGGTCCCAACATACTTACGAACATATTTGCAATCAATAACATACTGCAATTGAAACTCAGCTTTCTAATATTCCTGTACCAATTTATCTAGCAAGTAATATTGATAAGGACTGGAGGGGAGACAATGATGTCTACAATAGGTAAATAAATACATAAGTTAATTATCGTTGTGATTTTGTCATTTGTATGTAACCTGCTAATATTAAGACTGTTGTATATGTCTTTATTTGAAAATGTCAAAGTCGATCATTTCCAGTGAAGTACAGTATATTTCTATCAGACTATACATTGCAAAGACATTCATATGTCTGCAGTAGTTCTGTCTTGCCTCTATTTTCTATATATATATATATTGAGTATAGACAGGTATTCATTTTTCTCATTGCTTTGTTCAATGGGTTGATCACATTACACAGTCTTTAACAATAGCAATGTCACAGAGTTGACAAGCCAAGTGTATGCAGGCCATAGTCTGCTTGGAAATTCCTGTTCCAACACACATTTTTAGTATTAACACAAACACACTTTACCCTTGAAGAACTGTGCTAATGAGTATTACATCATGAGAGACAGATTTCAGCAGATGTTAAAGTGTTTCAAAGGAGAATCACATACTATGAGATAAGAGCATAGCAGGAGATAAAAAGCCCTTCTCATCTCAATATAGTGCATCTTCTCACATAATCCTTCACAGTCCTTGACCACAGCCTTGTATTCTTTGCCTATGATGAGCGGTGAATTTGTAATTTCTGTTTTTTCTTAAGTGTGTAAAATCTCATTGAAGGTCTAATATAACATATTTCCAGCATATTTTATCTTTGAATGCATAAAAATGACCCTTTCTGATAATTAAATTGTTTGTTATGTGACAAAAATGCCAAAGATTAATAATTTGATTAATAGATTAAGCATTCCTAATGTCATATATATATATATTTATATGAAGATATCAACATATGGTATTAATTACTCTAAAACTCATTGTGATTAGTATTTTAGTTTTCTGTAAAGTGATAAACTTCACAGTTGTAATTTTAACTTGAAATTATATTTATTGTTTAAAGTCTTTTTTCATATATTAATTTATAACTTTATGTTTTAGGGTCTTTGTTTTAAAGGGAGTTGTAAAGCATGTCTCAAAGCAGTAGCATATGCTATATGTTAAACTATGTACTAAAAATCTGTTCATAAGAAATAATTCCATTTAATATAATTTTCAAAGACTATAATTCTTAAGGCTTTATATTATATAATAAATATATTATATAATAAATAAAAGTAGGTTCTTAAAATTTATATAATTTTTGAAATTTCAACTTTATTCTTTTTACAATGGTTACTTTTGAATCCAAAACCAATGTTTTATTACGTAAACTTTGAGTAGAAATAATAAGTTTTATTAATAAATATGTTTCAATCTGAGAGGATAACTGAAAAATTCCACATGTAAATTTTGATTGTGAGATAATATTAAATGACAAGTTTAGATAAATATGATTTGAATATTATAAGTTATATTTATGAGTATGTGTCTGTGTACTTAAAAGTCCTGTGAATTATAAAAATATGAGTTTTATGAATTATTATGCTGAACTTTTTATATCCTCATATTAAAAATATTACTTAATATTGTTGATAATTATATTTCAGTTCAGAAGCTAGGGTATTTTAAATTTTGGTAATATAGTTCAACCCTACCATTACTTATTTTTATTTAAAAATGTATAGTATAGCTATATCCTTAAAATTAAATATCACTTTTAACCGTAAATTTAAGGAAGCCTAGATGTCTGAATAACTCAAAGTATTCTCATCAAGGGAATGAAATGCTGAATTTGAACCTCCAAGAGTAATTTACCCTCTTTATCAGCCATATGTATAAAGATGTCAGTTTAAGTTAACGTTAGTTGAGATCAGGTTTACACACTTTACTAACCTTTAAAAGCCTGAGTTTTTTTTTTTAATTGGTTTGGGATTTTCAGAAAATGCTACTAATAAACCTCAGAGACTCAAAAAGTTTTAAAGCAAAATCAATGTTAATATTACAGAAACAGCCCAATACTGCTTGCTTCCTTGCTCTGCTGAGACATTATTGTTATCACACATTGAAGAAATCAAAGATCAAAGGCATCACTTACTATTGAAGTAAAACTAATCACACAATACTGACCAGGGAGCTTTCCCTCTTTATTTCCCTCTTATTTTTCAGTTCTTTAACGGGAGTTGGTTGCTGAGCCACCACTCTTATGTATGTAGGTACAGTCACATGGCTCAACTCATTGTGAGTATCAAGTGTTCTAAAAAGCTCATGACCCCAATCAAAATTGTAATGACATTATACACAAGTCACTGAATCAATTTAATTAATTCATATCTTGTTGATGTATATTTATTTTTGCATTTATTTTATTGATGTCTTTATTATATGTCAATTTACTTTGTGTAATGTATAAGGCACATCTAACTGTGCGTATGTCTGTGAAGGCTGGAGGTTTGTGTTGCATATATTCTTCAGTTGATTTTAACCTCCTGTTTGAGACTTCGTGTCTCTCAGAATCTGAATTTCACTTACTGGCTGGCTGGTCAGTAAGCTCCAGCAATCTCCATTTATCTACCTCCCCATGGCTTGAATAATAGGCATTGTGCAATCTGAATCCGTTTTGTATTTTGAACTAAGAACCTTAACTGAGTCTTTATGCTTGTGTAGCAAACACTTTATGTCTAAGCTACTTCTACCTGTGTGTGTGTGTGTGTGTGTGTGTGTGTGTGTGTGTGTGTGTGTACCATCTTAGGACTCCATTTTGTGTTCAGAGTTTATTCTTGTGATTAGATCTTGTCCGGAAAAAGATCCTTGGAAAAGATTAATTCTCCCTCTCTCAGTAAGCAATAATTGTCTGTAGCTTTTCCTCTAGTGATGGGGCCTCTTGAGATTTCTCCTTTGGGGCTGGTATGTCAATTCATATTGTCATCATGAAGATTTTGAATCTTGTTTTTGTAACAGATGAAGACCGTAGCAGAAATTTACCACTGGTCCATATGCAGAGAATAACAATCTGCGTCATTCCCAACTTTAATTGGTACATCTACCATGCAACTTCTACAGCTAAGGCTCAAGGAATTCCAAGAAAATGGACAGTAAAAGGCATTGGACCTGGATGTTTCTTCAATATGATACCGTTGATGTATGACAAGAAAGCTGAATATTCAATTTCTCAAAAAGAAAGTGTTATCATTGATTCTAAAAGGGTTCTTTGTAAATTGTCAAATATATCATTTGGCTAGAATTAGAAAATAATTTTTCCCTCTGTTTAGTGAGAAAATTGTTGCTTCTGTTACTAAATGTCTTTTCAAGGTTCTCACTGGAGCTCTGTATAATGCAGAATAAATATTAGTTGAATTTACATCACTAGCATGCAGCAATGGGGGACTGGGTTCACATAGGAACTTCAAAGCAGGACTATAAGGATATGATTTCTTTTTCAAATAAGGTGGCTGTTAGATATTTACCCAAGGAAATTAATATAGCAAGTACAGAAGAATGTGGGAATGCAAGGAATAATATGGTAAATAGGATCAGTGTTACTGATTTTGCCTTGAGGTATGAGGCCTGGGCTAGGTACAATTCTGTTTTCTTCCAGCTAAATCTTCTTTGTTGTCAATGCCTCAGAAGGTAAGCCATACAAAAGAGTCTTTTTATCCCTGGTTATCACATCACAACTGACACAGTAGGGCTAGTTATCCATTTGAAGAGTTTGCCCCCAGCTGGGTTCCTGGCAATTTAATTGGAAAGGTAGGGGAGCAATTATAAACTAGTTGCTCCAACACCAGAGATACATCCTGGAGCCAGCTGTGCTGTCGAAAAACATTTCCCATGCATTGCAATTAAAAAGCGATTGGGAGCCTATTTCCAGTAAGTCATGAAGAGACAGTCTGAAGAAGGTGGGTAGAATGTGGCTTAACTGTCACAGGGAAGCTACAGCTGCAGGAAGTGCAAATGATGGCGGGGAGAGGGGTAGAATTGGTATAAAACTCAGTCTCAGGAGATTTTTAACAAATCATAAAAGAAACATTGAACTGTATTGTTGAAGGAAAAAAAAAAAGACTTTCATTACTTTGTATTTTGTGTTCCACGGTTTGTGTTTGTACAGTGAAAACATGGACTACTATTATTTTGTCTCACTCCACCATTCCCATGCCTTACTGAAGGGGAAATAGACTATTACTTAACATAGAGAGTTACAAGTATTGCCAATAATCTAAATACTGACAGTTTGAATTGAATAGTTAGCTTGTATCATATGTGTTAAACCATTTCCCACAGATATCCCCAAAGTCTTTCTATTTTATTGATGGATGAAAAAGTTGAAAGACTACAATATAGGTAACATTTTATAAGCAATTTAATTTAATTCACTTGATATGCTAAGTTCTTTATAGAAAAGTCAAAGAGATGACTTTTTGTTTGTATTGTGTTGAAGAAGCGAACATCTTTACATTTTAAGTGGCACAAGACAGTAAGTTACTTTCCCTTCTAGTTTCAAAACAGTTTTGCTCTCTTGATTACTTAGACTGCTCAGTGAAGGATTGCTTACCTCGTGGTTCGAAATCTCATGTCCAGATGAATAAAAAGTGGAAAATGAAGGTAAGCTCATTGTGCATAAATAAGTATGCCATCAATAAATGTTTGATGAAAACTAATCATGTAGCCTAATCTAGAGCAAGGATAGAATGAGAGTGTCCAGAAACATTACCTAGGATATGTAGATGCCCCACTCTTCCCAATCAAGAAAACAGGGAATAGATTTTGCCAACATATTTATTCTCAATGATTCTTCCTGTTAAAATGATCTTCCTTCTCATGTAATTTAACAAGGGGATTCAATTTAAAAATTATCAAAAATATCTTGAGTATGGAAATATATGGGAATATAATTAACATTCGTTTTCTTTGAATTTGTCAACCTTTTAAGATATATTTATATTAAATTACACAAGAAAGGCATATAGAGATTACAATCCATACTTTATTTTAAATATCATTTTAAAATGATCCCAAAATGTAACAATGCTAATTAAAACTTCAAATGAAAAGAAGCATCATTATTTAGAAAACTTAATAGTGCACAGCTTACAAAGTCCTTATTAGAGGCATGCTGTAGTATGGTTTTCAGTCTACAGGCAGGAAGGTTTGAAGTGCACATATCAAAATCTCCATGCACTTTTATATTTTAACAATTTCTATTATATCCTTTAAGATGACTTTTTTTGTGAGTACAAAATTCAATTGTGTAGTATTTGGACTGTCACTGTAAAAGATCCTGTAATTTATACATGACAAAATCGATATTTATCACATGATTGAGGACCAGCCATTGCTTCAAATACTTTAGATGCAATTCTTTATTTGGAATTTTATGACCCTAACATGCCTAAGTTATGTCTTCACTCATACATATTTATGTACTAAGTGTTCTCATATGTGTTCATATATATGTATTTCTAATCTACAACAAAATTCTATATCCTATTTCCTAAATATTTGGAGACTCTAGTCCAATAAGACCATTTCCACCTCATGTTAAAAAAAAATCTTTGGGAACACTTTCCCTATAATGAGATTGATGACTAACTAAAATACCATCATGGAGCCTTCATCCAGTAGCTGATGAAAGCAGAAGCAGAGATTCACAGCTAAGCACTGAGCGGAACTCCTGGAATCCAGTTGTAAAGAGAAAGGGTTTATGAGTACAGGGGTCATGACCAAGTTAGGAAAACCCACAGAAACATCTGACCTGAGCAAGTAGGAGCTCACAGACTCAACAGTGAAATCTGAGGAACCAGGCATAAGATAGAAGTAGGCCGTCTGAATGTGGGTGTCAATTGTGGGGCTTGTGCCGTCTTTGGGTCTCTGGCAGTGGAACAACATGTATCCCCAGTTCATGAACTGGATTTTTAGAATCCATTCCCTGTGGACTGATGATTTCTCAGTACCATGCAAGGGGGTGGGCCTGTGTCCTGCCACAAAGGATGTGAATGACTTTGATGATTCCCTATTGGAGGTCTCACGCTCTCTTTGGAGCGGATGGGGTGATAGCATGGGGAGGGGAGGAGAGGAAGCAGAGGGAACTTGGATTGGTATGTAAAATAAGATTGTTTTAAATTTAAATTTAAAAATTAAAGAAATATAAAAAAAACCTTCAAAACAACAAATAAAGAATCTTTGAAAGCAAAAGTCACCACATTTTGTCAAATATGAAATCACAATGGCAATGGCAATCAACAAATAATTCTGAGACTAGTACAAATCATCGATTTGTTTCATGTAGAGTTAGTAGTTAAAAATTAAAGGGATCATAACACTAATAACAACAGGAAATAACATGAGTATTATGAATGACATGAAAATGTCACAAGGTTACATAAACTATTTTAGAAATTGTCACATAGATATGGACATGATGATGGATTACTCATGAAGTTTCCTGGATTCAAGGAGCCAGAGGCCAAAGAATGCTACATAGTGACTTTCAGGCTTGTCTGGTCCATACCATGAGACATTAGCTCAAACAAGAAAAACTGGTATACAAATCCAGAAATCTAGCCAATAATATAGGAGTAGGCTATATAGTTTTATAAAGACATGACTTGGATAAACATAATGTGCCCAATAGTGGACACCACCTTCACACAGATTAAACATGTCTTAATAGTGATTATAAAATTTTGAAACTTCATGAGGGTTATTACACATTTTTAAGTTTATATGAATAGAAAATATATAATTGTCATTTTAGGGACGGATTAGAAATATCTTTTCCTATGACCTAATTTTATTCCCTTATAACTCTTTTAAAATATCTTTAGACAGAATATTGATGCTAAATTTAACTTGCATAATAACCATGAGAAAACATGGCTATAGCTTAAGTTATAGCACAAACATCTCTAACATATGGTAAGATAATATACTGTGAGATAAGAAAAGTGTCAGAAGACACTGACAATATATTTCCATCAAAAGAAGAAAAGTTTCAGTTCATGCTATAGATTTTGGTACTGATAGAAAGAATGAGAAGTCCTGCCATGATTGCACTTAGGTAAATGTGGAAACTTTTCTAACAAACAGAATTTTAAATCATCTGGTGACAGGTCTCCAGGGAAACAGAACACATTCTGCTCTGTTTGTTGAGTTTGAAGTGCCAGTGGGAAATCCAGTTGATGGTGCTGATCAAGTAATTGAAATTATGAATATGAAGCTCATTAAGCAGATTTAAAATCAACATTTAGGTTATTTGCATAGTAGACAGGAAATTATGAGACTGGTAAAACCTTTCCAAACAGAAATAAGTTATATGTACATAAGGATAACTTCGCAGTAGATGGCAAAGTTCAGCACAGAAGGTTCAAATCCTCACATGTGCCTGATCTCACTTTTTTTGGAGTGGTCAGATTTCCTCCCTTTTAAATCATGTCTTTATCTTTGGCTTAATATAGATAAATAAGGTTTTTCTATTAGAATGACTGTCTTCATTAATGGTGAAAATCAAATATATATTCATACTGAACAAAATGTAGAATCAATTCATATATAAAATGAAATTTTGAGAAAATTTAATAAACATATCTTTCTGAAATCTTATTTAAAATTCTAAAATAGGTGATAATATAGGTAACCTCGTAAAGTGTATGATAAAATCTCACACACACACTTCATGTTAATTTTGAAAATTTACTTGTTTGACTCAAAATAGCCTTTAATATTAAACTAGATTAATATTACTTTAATAATAACTAACTTAAGCTTTTAATGTTAAAGCTTAACATTAATGATTATGTTTCTCATTATCCTATAAAGCATGTTGTTAATTAGCTCTTTGCCTTATCTGTAATTTATGGTTGCCACATAGCTCTTATACTTCATGCATTTTCATGTGCAACACTAATAGAATGCTAGTTTGGTTTTAATAAAAGAAAAGAAAGAAGACCCCCCCAAAAGAAAAGTTCATTAATCATTAATATTTGAATTGAAACAGGTATATAAAATACCAATCATATTTTCTCATGTATTTAGTCATTTTTTTCTCAGCATGGTTTTCTTTAACCATTCCGTATCAGAACACCAGGAACTTTTGCTGCTTTTGAAAATTTGCCTTAAAAATAAAGTTACCTAGGAGTAGAATAATTAGAAAAATGCAGAGAGCAGTGACAAGGAAGGAAAAGAAAAGTAACATAATGGAATAATAGGATAAGCTTGTAAGAATTAGAACAATAAACTAACAATGATGTCTAAGACATGGCTTTGGTGTTGACTTATATAGCAGTCTGAAGCAACAAACACATGGATGATTTCAGTTGTTTATTGTCATGTGAGTGTAGTTATTAACTTAACTTTACAAAATGTTTAATGATATTGACATTATGTTAATTACATAGAAGTACATCTTATTAATGTATTTTTAAAAACAACTCGTTTTGTAAGGGGGGAAACATTTTGCTATCAAATATAGTTTTACTATTGTAGGAAATTTTGTCTAAGAACTTTTGAAATATAAATCAGTTGCTTTTTAATCTTACATTAGGAAATAGAGAAAGAAAGAGAAGAAATGAGGAGGACATCAGGGAGAAGGAAGATTGAGCCAGGGGAAGAAAAGAGGAGAGCAAGAAAGGAGATGCCTTAATAAAGGGAGTCATTATAAGTCTAAAGAGAAATATGGCACTATGGAAAGTTCAGAGACCTACAAGGATGACCCTAACAATCTAAGCAATGGTGGAGAGGCTGCCTTAAATGTCCATCCCCAAAAATGAGATTGATGACTACTTTATATGCCATTCTAGAGCAGAAGCAGACACCCACAGCTAAACACTAAGCTGAACTCCTATAATCCAGTTCCAGAGAGGGAGGAGCAAAGAGGTTAATACTAGACTGGAGAAAGCCACAGAGACAGCTGTGAACAAGTACCCCAGTCTAATAGCTGGGAGACCAGCATAGCAATGGACCATGCTCCTGGAACATGGGGGTCAGTTAGGAGACCAGGGCAGTCTATGAGGTCTCTGGCAGTGGAACAATATTTATCTCTAGGTGTACTAATGGACTTTGGGAGCCCATTCCCTATGGAGGGATACTCTCTCAGCCTAGACACATGGGGTAGGGCCTAGGCCCTGCCCCAAATGATGTGACAGACTTTGATGATAGCCCATGGAAGGCTTCACCCTCTCTTGGGAACAGAGGAGGGATGTGATGGGGGCTTGGTGGGGGCATGTCAGGATGGAAAAGGAAGGGGACTGTGACCAGTATGGAAAATAAGATTGTTTCTAATTTAAATTTTTTAAAAAAGCCTAGGAAAAAATAGAAAGAAGAAGAAGAAGAAGAAGAAGAAGAAGAAGAAGAAGAAGAAGAAGAAGAAGAAGAAGAAGAAGAAGAAGAGTGGGTGAAGAATCCTATCTACTTTAGAGAAAGTCTACCATGAATGTTTCAGTGGTCACCTAGAGCTGGGATGTTCTTTTATTAAATGCCTTCTTCTGCTGGACAACTATATTAAAAAACAAAGGATGCAAATACAAAATTACTTACAAAAGGCCTCTGATATTCCAAATGACTCGTATTTTCTACAAGCTAATTCTACTCTGATATGTCTTATTTCCTGATTTCTCCATTTCTACAGATATAAAAGGAAGAAATTGACAGGCCAAAAGTGGTACTGTTTCTTTTGGGGACTGGAGCAGTGGTTCTCAACCTCCAATATTGTAAACTTTATACATTTCTTCATGTTATAAAGACCCAAAATCATAAAATAATGTCATTGCTGCTTCATAACCTTCATATTGTAATTTTAATACTGTTATGGATAATCATATAAACATCTTATAGGTGGGGCTATCTGATATGCAAAACCTGTGAAAGGGTCAATAGGTCCTCAAAGGGGTCATGACCCACAGATTGATAACTACTGTCCTAAAGACTTTTATTTTCTGTTTGCTTGGGATGGAGGTGCTGACATTGTTTGGATACTTTCACAATTGTATGTTTGTCTCTAATCTTTCTATGCTGGAGCATTGTCACATCTTTTTCTCATTTATAAATCTTCATCCCATGGCATAAGATGATTTCCATATATTATTTTACCCATATAAATAATTCTCCTTTCATTTACAAGTTTGATATACATGTTTTGGTCTTGAATACAGCTTTATTTTGTCTGGGGCCAAGAACATGCACTAAAAGTGCTGTCGCCATTTGAAAAGTGATATCAATAGGTTTGCTGGTGGGATCCTCGAAGACTGGCATTCCCTTGAAACTGTGAGATCTCGGAGAAAAACTTGTGCTGCTGGCATTGCTATTGAACAAGGCATATTACTGAATGAGAGAGAGAGAGAGAGAGAGAGAGAGAGAGAGAGAGAGAGAGAGAGAGAGAGGTACATAGGGGTGTGTATATGTATGGAATCAAGAGATTTGAAGATTGGGCTTTTGTTTAATCATATTTTCCAGTGGTGAAATTAGTGTCAATAGTACAGACCTTCGACAGGCTCCTTAGCATCATTCAGACATCATGTCTCTTAAGAGAACTGAAGAAACAACTACTTTGAAAAGCTATTTTTAAATTGCCATTAAACAATTAATTCTTAATGTAAACTATCACGTTGGGGTGATTAGTCATAATGAATTAAGTGGCCACCATATCTGTATCTAATTTTCCTACTACATTGGCTTATTTTCAATAAGTTTCTAGATTGTAATTGTCTTTAATATCAATGCTACTTATTAACAATTGCCTATTGTCCTTAAAAATTCTGATGTACCCACTTGCTTAAATCAACATTGATTCTATATGACAAGGTACAATTTTTTTTCTAAAAGTTTATGTAATTGTTTAAAGCTTTCTTTTCTCTCATAAGGGAGTATCACTCATTTGTGTGTGTTTGTATGTATACTGAGATAGTCTAACTTAATTTTGATTGTAATATTTTACCTTCACCAAGCTTATTAATTTGAAATTTCAGTGTTCCCACATAATAAAGTTCCTTATTTATGATCTAGAATCAGAAATCTTGCAAACACCAGAATTGTTATTGTTGATAATAAATAATACATGAAGTAATTGAATGTATATACAAATATACATTTGATATATACATTTGATATTTTCTGTTGCTGAATTAAAACAGAGTGAGCAAAGACCAGTTAAGAAAGATAACATTTATTTTGGCTTATGGTTCTAAAATGATAAATGCACATCCTGTCTGAGAGCCATGGCAGCAGGTGGCAGGAAGGCCAATGGTATCATACCCTAAGAAGCTGTATCTTCAACTTCAGACCTGAAGCAGAGAAGATAGAGTGGATGTGAGAAGAGACTAAGGACTCCCAAATCCTCTTCCTATTGATGTGCCTTCTACAGCAAGGCTGCACCACCACCAACAAAGAGTATCACTAACTGATGCAACACTAAAATATTTGAGCCAGTGAGGATATTCTTCACATTATTTAATCCTGGTTCCCCATAGGTTCTCAGATACATTGTAAGCCTAAATGGATTTATCCCAACTTTAAAAGTTTCTATGGTCTTTCAGAGTCTCGAAACTGTTTTAAATATCAAAGAACAATTTCTATAATGAACTTCAAGGCTGTCTACTAATAGCAAAGTCAAGAAACTAATTACACACTTCCAACAAACAGCACAAAATACACAATATTATACAAATAGGGATGAATATATTAATATATATTGAATTAATATATATATTGAATTAATATATATATATTGAATTAATATATATATTGAATTAATCCAGCAGCATTTGTTTTTTTTTCTTCTATTTTTTATTAATAATATAATTTTAAAATTTTACATGCAGATCCTAGTTTCCTCTCCCTTTCTCCCTCCAACCCTCCCTTCCTCTCTCCCTCTCTCCCTCCTTCCCTCCATCACTTCCTCCCTTCCTCCCTCTTACCCTCTTTTCCCTGTGATATGCACCCTGGCCATCTTCTGCTCCCATCCCTCCACCCCCATTCCACTTGTAGGGCTTTGCTATCAAAGTTGGGTCATATAAATCTGTCAAATCTTTTGAAGTAGGGACTAGGACTTCTCTCCTGTCTCTAGGTTAAGGGGGTAGTAGATAAGCAACAACCAATCAGAAGGTGATGGCTATGGAGATGGTGATGAATGAATGAATAAATGAGTGAAACATCTGTTGAATATTCAGTGACCTTCTTATAAGATAGAGACCAATTTTAAATATTTTCATTATATTTAGCATATTACATATGCACAACCAATGTCTGTTTAAATATACATGCACGTTGAGATGGAAAGGTAGAAAAGCAATGATATAAAATGACCAATTTGTAAAATATCCTCCATGAAAAGGAAATAGTTATTCTCTTATCTGGGAGCACATTGGGTCCTAAGATTCTTGCTAAGATTTAAGGAAAGTGAAGCTGGGTGTTGGTGGTGAATGACTTTAATCATAGCACTAGGGAAACAGAGGCAGGTAGATCTCTGTAATTTCAAAGCCAGCCTGTTCTACTAGAGCTAGTTCCAGGACAAGACAGCCTCAACAGACACAGAGAGACCCTGTATAGAAAAACAAAAACCAAACAAAAAAGAATTAAGGAAAATGGCACTTCTATTATTTAGGTACCTCCCACACTACCACCTTTCTAGATCATTCTGTTGTTGTAGTTAAACACTATAACCAAAAGCAACTTGATGAAGAAGTTATTCATTTAGCTTTTACTTCCAGGCCACAAACCATCATCAAAGAAAGTCATAGCAGGAATTCAAAGGGGAGGTTGAAAACAAAACCATGAAGGAATACCACTTGCCAGCTCTCTTCCTGGCTGACCCACTATCTCATGTTCAGTCAGCTTGCTTATATAGCTCATGCTCACTTATCTAGGTATGGTACCACCCACAGCAGTTTGGCCCCAACCACATCAATTAATAGTTAAAACAATTTTTCACAGACCACTGTGTCAAGTTGACAGCTAGATGTAAGTAGACAACCGCCCCAAGAAAGAATATCTTTTATGAATATTTCAGTCCAATGGCTAGAATGAGGTCTTATTAGTCCCAAATTTGGAGAATAGGGTATTTTAACAATTTCAATGCAGACCACCCACATTTAGCATTTTATAACCATGCAACTGTAAATATAACTTCAGGTGACCTAGCACCTGTGGCTTCTGTGAACACAACAATCACATGTGAATAACCACATACAGACCCATGCATATGTACATAATTCCACACTAAAATATCTATATCTATCTATATCTATATCTATATATGTGTGTGTGTGTGTGTGTGTTGTGTGTGTGTGTGTGTGTGTGTGTGTGTGTGTGTGTGTGTGTGTGTGTGTATTAATTCTGGCCAACTAAGATTCCAGAGAATAACCATCAGACAAAAGTCGATATTGCTATGTCTTTGACTTTGCTTGTTATTATTTACAAAGGAGAATAGTCATCCTGTGAATAGGTGTTTAATTAAAGGCTATAAACAAACATAGCCTGGCATTCTTTAACCTGCTGGTTTACTGTTTTAATTATCTACCATTGTCAGTAGGTTGAAAAATAAGCTTAAGTATCCTATGCAATTATTTTCTTGTAAGAATATGTAAGGGATAAATTCTATAAAATTCTCTTGTCTAAAATATCTATGCTCTCTCCATTGTTGTTCCATAATAAGCTTCCTGAATATAAAACTGAAGGTTGTTATTGTCATTAGCCAATTTAAACACTTCATTTCTATCATTATTTTTGGTTTCAACTGTGTTGAAAATGGCTGTAAATAAACATGCTTTCCCTTTGTGAATGTAAATTATTGCTATTTTTCTAGTTCTTATATAAAAATTTCTAATTTGCTTTTTTTGTCAACTCTCAGTCTTTTAAGCATGTAAGTATGTGTCATTTTTTTGCCAATCAATCAAAAAGCTTCTCTGTTGACTTCCTTGGAATAGCTTATGCGCCTTAGCTAAAATCATCATTTAGTTATTTTTTATAATTTTATTTATTTTTTCTGCAAGTAATCAAGAATTGAAATACTTTTTACTTCTACCATTGAAAGGTATTTTTAAAGCAATTCTTTATTAGCCTTCTGTAAAGGGTTACTTTGTATTAATTAACTTTTTTACCCCTCTTATTTTCCCTGTCTCTGTACTAACATTTTTATATGTTTCACTTCTTCGTTAGTGCTTACTTTTATCAAGGTCCTGGTGCTGACAGGACACATAACGTAAGTGCAATTAAAATCCTAAATTGTATTTTTCTGTAGCAGTGGCTCTCAACCTTCTTAACACTATGCCTTTTTAGGACAGATCTTCATGTTGTACTACCACAAGCATACATTATTTTCAGTACAACTTTATTACTGTAACTCTTCTACTTTTATGTATTGTAATGTAAATTTCTGTATTTTCTGCTGGTCTCTTAGGGGACCCTTCTGAAAGGGTCTTTCACCACTCCAAAGGGTTGCACCCCACAGGTTGAAAACTTATGTTCCATAGCTATTTTACTGTAGCTTTTAAAAGTCACAATGGAATAAAAATGACTCATATAATCCCTCTTAGAAATTACCATGGAATTTTTGACTCAGACTATATGAGGTTACACATCTCAGTCATGAAAGTGTGAGCAACTTTGCCTTCCTCCCTCAGTGTTATTAAAGTACTAAGAAAGAAAAGTTTTTTTCACTTAACTTCTAGCCCCCTTTTTTTTTTCCAATTTACTGGACAATTCAAAAAAATTACTTAAAAAAAAAAACTCAACGTACTTCCGATTGAACTTTAACTTCCCTCATATAACAGATGATTTCATTTACTTGTCTACAAGATGTTTGCATCAGGATGACTAAAAATTATGATAGAACTATTGACAAAACATATAATGATTTCATTTTTTTCCTATTGAAGTCTTTTTAATATTAGTTCATTGGGATTTCAAAAATTGGTTCCTCTAAGATAAGTAATTACTTAAAGATTTTCTGAACTTCCATGCTCTATTTGGAAGTTTATATATTTATCAAGAAATTTCTCAAAATAGACATAATTCTATATAATTTTGCATTTTACTACTATTTGAAATTGAATTTCACCAATCTCTTCTAAGATGTTAATTTTCTGAATAAATCATTTTAGCCATGATCAAATGATGAGACTATCAGAACTGCTGAATGGACTGCTGGCAGCAGAGAGCCTAAGAAAAGCACCGAGAAACCATATAATTTCTTCATTTAGTAATGGAAATGGTAGTTTTATATAGCTCACAAATTACAAAATTCTTATTTGTATGTTTAAGATTTCTAAATCTTCATCACCATGTCAGAGAAATTTCTTTTTTTGTCGACGGCGAGTAATACAGAGGCACACAATTGGTCAAAGTTAACTGAACAAGACACTAGAATACTCAGCTTTGAATAGTGTATATATCACACCCCTAGCTCCAATGTTCAGGGATCATTTTACCAAGGGAGTAGAAATTGTAAGATTAGTAAGTATTTTATATCTACTTGGAGACATTTGATTTGAAGATAATGACAGATTAACTGCATATATGAACTCGTAGTGTCTGTGACACTTTGGATATGATCTGCCCAATCTCATGCCTACCAAAATTCCAGAGTAGACAGGGGAGAGACTCAACATAACACTAGTATTTGATGACTGCTAATGAAGTGGGAATTTTCCTTGGGCCTACAGGCCCTGAAAGACAAACAATAATACACTGGATGACTCTAAAAAAGCACATACAGTCACAAGAGATGAAGAAAGAAAAAAATAGTTGAGGGGATTGAGTGAAGACTTGGTTGTTGGAAGAACAGGGTGGATTTCCTCAAATAAATTACATGCATGGACACTCTCAAATAAACATGCTCAATGGGAACCAAAGAACTATTTTAAAAATCACATTACCCATAAAATATTGAAAGCTGTGTGTTAGCATATACTACTTGGTTCTATTTGGTCTTATTACTTAAAGTGATAATACAAAAACATAAAAATATTAAACTCAATGGCTTTACAATTTGAAAATCTGTAACAACTGTCACTATGTATATGATTTAATATTCACATTGAAGCCTTGAATCACACACAAAAATTAGAAGTGTGAATTTTCTATACGGAAGTTAAAAATAAATATTATCAATATTTATTCTTTTCAGGTTATGTGTAAATGGGTTGTATATCTTGACATTTTGTACATTTCAAGGTACTTGATACTGTCTTCCGTCAATAGTGAATTTTTAGATATTTTTTCAGCATTTTCTCCAATTCAGTATAATAACCTGTCACATGGAGGAGATTCCTTCAAATAGAAGAAAATAGATGAAAATTAAAAGTAAAGGAATCACTTTGTGTTTACTCCTTAATAAGCCAAATTATTAATGGTTCTAATTTTATAGAAATGCTATTTTATCACTAACATGACTATGTTAGTGATAAATGTTCAACAGTATAACATATTCTATATTTAATATTATTAAGTTGCAAAGTGCCTAGCAGTTATATTCCAATAGAGAAAACACCGATTTACTATGAATTATGATGTTTGTATAATAAAGGAAACAATAAAAAGGAATTTCTGTTTAAAAGCTAAGCATCCTTCTTTTTATGTGGCATCCTTAAAAGCAATAGAGGAGTATTTTATTTCACATATAATCTTAATAAGTTTGGGTAGTACAAAAATAAGCCTAGAGCTGAAATTCTCTCTTTATTATAGTCTGAAAAGAATTATAATTCCTGTAGGAAAGAAATAACTTGAAAGATGCAAGGGACTGTAGTCCTTTTGTGCATCAGGGTAGGAAAGAACTTTAGTAATGTGTTGGTGAAGTAGTGCCTTTAATTTGCTGCAGGATTCAGGTGCCACCTGCCTATTCTGGTCTTCTAGCTTACTTTATTCCCCAGTCTCTGCACACTTTCTGTGTAGCTGGGAATAAAAAAAATAAAATAAAGTGTTCTGTGAGTAGAAGGCCAATGGAGCAATAGGTAATTGGAGGAAGCTGTTTACTTTGGTGGTTAAGACACGATTGTAAGACCACTAGAGGATACACACTTTGAGTTAATACAGGGTAATGTAAACTGAGAGCTACTTTAACCAAGACATAAATGTGCTTTTACCACTCCAGAAATGATTAAGAGTCTTGGACAAGCATTAGACTCCACAAAAGTCATTAAATGTGAAAGGTAAAGTTAACCATATATGTCCTCAGAATAAATGGTTTAATTTCAGTGACTGAGTCTGAAGTCATTTACCAAAGGATGTCACCATGCTTAATTCCAGGAGTTCTCTCTTTATATTGCATGCAAGAGAAAGTGAATATGTCACCTTCAGACAAAGTGAAAAAGCATATAAAATATAGGTCCTATATGTTGAGATAAACAGTCACTATGAACTTTGGGAAAACGTGTGTTCATATTAAACTTTGAACAAGAAACAAATTAAAATATTTTCATCACTCTGGGGCAGAATCTCAGAGGGAAGGAAACATGTCACACTAATCCCTATTTTGAAAATAATAGTTTAATAATGAACTAGTAATAAAATTTAATAAAATAATGATTGGATGTGTATAACATTTGTGAGGTAACCTACACATTTAGCATTTGTCTATACTATATTTAATAAATATAGGAATTTCACAGGACCCAGTTGTGTAGAGAAAGAAAGCTGAAGCTATGATGATATACAAAATTTAGTTCACAGAGAAAGAAGTAATAAATATAATATTATGTAAAATCATTACAAACAACTTTGAGCCAGATAAGAGATGATATTTGAAGTAGAGCGCTGTCTACTTGTAGGAAATCACAGATCTAGACTAAATTCATCTTTTTAGAAAAGAAATAATTCACACACACACACACAATTCTATATATAAACTTTTAGCTTGGGCCAATTTCTGCTGAAAGCTTTGCATAAATAATTTCCTTTGATATTCCTAGCAAATCCATGAGAATGATCTTAATGTTCTCATCCAGATTTTTACAAAATCTAAGATGTCAAGTAGAAAGTAGAGGTTGATTCTAGGTCTATTTAATTCAAAACTTTGCACATTCAAAGAGCGAGGACACCCACTTTCTCACTATCAATATAAAAATTGTAACTATCAATGTAAGTGTGTAACTAGTACCAGAAAAACTGTTGTGAAGTCTTTGGATTTCTTGACTAAGCTATTAATTATTTATTAATTAGTACAACATCCTAGTCTTGTTAGAAAAGATCTAAATAAAGGACCATGTATTAACAAAATGACATGTACTCTTCTTATTTATGAAGATTTAGGATCCAAGATTTGAATTACCTTCTTCATGCACAGAACTTAAAACAGTCATAGGTATTTTTAAAGCGTGGAGCATTGTGTTATACGCACAATGAGTATTAATCTATTTGAAAAAACTTAGCTCAAGTTAAAGTATTTCACATTCAGTAGTTTTCCCCTCTTATTGAAATATAGAAAGAAATACCGGCCGTATTAAGATGGCATCAATCCTGCAAATAGTTTATCTTTCAAAGCAACATATGCTGTAATAACACATACTTACAATCTTCAGTAGTGTCTGCCTGCCATTAACCTTGTACTTTCTACATAGTTTTGTAAATAGCCTATTGGTGGTTTTGTGTGCCTATGGAGTATAGACAGCACATACACGTGTTAGACATTTTACATAAGGATTTATGTAAGTTTTTTCTTTACATTGGGATATGTGGGAGGTACTAGAGACAATGTGAAACATCTATGGGGCAAAGATACAGAGAGACAATTATGTTATATTGCCTTTACCAACCACTGAAAAGGAAATTTCTTGTGATTGGTACTAATTTTTTGTTAGTCTGTGGATGTAGTGTCAGCCCTACAGGTGATATGTGGAGAACACAGAAAAAGTCAGGAGAGGATTCTAACAGGGGCCAGGATTCAAGTCATTATAGAATGAGAGTAATTAGGGGGGAAAACTAGTACCAAGGTTGTTTTACTAAGCCTAAAGAAATCATATTATTTTAGATTTCAAAAATATAAACATTTAGCTTAAAGGGTTGTGTAAAACAACTCTGACACACTAAGTTATGAATGTACTAATTCTTTTGGTAATCTGACTAATGACAGTAGTCATATAAACCACATGCCTCTTAATCTGTTATCATTTTGAAAACACCTCAAATTTATATAATGTAAGTATGAATTCTTTGAGCAGTAGTCTTACCACTTTGAATATAAGCTGTGACATCATGCAAGAAATAAAAAATTCAAAATTATTTATATATCCTTATGAATCACATTTTGCATAATATCCTTCTATCCATATCCTTGTGTGAACTTGATGTGTGGCTGTCAAATTAACTTTTTCTCTCTGAGTATAAAATCAACATGAAATCATGTCAAACTATTGATTTTTATAGAAAGTATGTATTTTTCGTTTTCTAAAAACAAAAACTTAAATGGCACTTAAGGCTTCTCTTATCAGTTCATATCAATGTTAGTAGTAATATAATTTAAAAAAAACAGAAAAATAATTTTTGAAATCTATTAGTTATTGAAATCTTCCAAGGTCAGGAAGACATTTCTTTAGTATTTTGTCCATCTTTTCAATAGGACTGAAAATTGATATCCTCAATAGTGCATGAAATATTAAGGTTCATCTTTCAGGAAACTCTTTATTTTGCTCATAGTTTCATCATCAAAACCAGTGAAGGCAGAAACTCACACTGCAGGAAACAGGAAACAGAAGGTATTGAGGTAGCCTTAGAAAGTACTGCCAGGCACATCATTGCTTGCTCAGTATGCTTTCTTTTTTATTTTTATTTTTTTTGTCTTGTTTATTTTTCTCTCATACAATACATCTCGTCAGCAGTTTCCTGTCCTTCCACAGAACCCAATGCTCCTCTCTTTCCTTAAAAGAAGATCAGACCTCCAAAGAATATCAACTTATTATTGCATAACAACATGGATTAAGACTAGTAAAACACTCATATCAAGGCTAGACAAGACAAGACAGTAGAAAGAAAAGGGTTGCAAGAGCAATTAAAGAGTCAGAGACACAAGATATACTCACTCCCACAGTTAGATCTACAAAGTACCCAAGATAAAATACTATAACATATATAGATAGGATTTGATAAATTACCATAACATGTAACCAGAGGACCTAGCACAATCCATCCATAATTGCTAATTCAGTCTCTGTTTGCCTTTGAGAACCCTGCTTAGTTAATTCTGTGGGCCTGTTTCATGCTATCCTTGATGTCTCTGGAACCACCAGTCCTTCCTTCCCCTCTTCCACAGGATTCCTCAAGCTCGACCTAATGTTTGGCTGTGGGTTCCTGCATGGGTTCCCATCAACTGCTGGAGGAAGCCACTCTGATGATAAGTGGCTTAAGCACCAATCTACAATAATAGCAGAATATGATTAGGAATCATTTCATTGCTATTTTTCCCAGGCAGTATTTTTTCATATTTAATTCTACGCTACATTTCTGAGCCATCTAATATTTGTTTACAGACAATCTAGCCAGTGTCCAGCATAGGCTCCCTCTCTTGGCTTGGGCATCAATTTCAGCCAGTCATTGTCTGGTCATACCTACAAGTTCCAAGCCGTCATTGTCCCAGTTCATTTTACAGGCAAGGAAGATTGTGGGTTGATGTTTTTGTGTTTGGTTTGGTCCCCGTCATAGCTCTGAAAACCTTGCATGCTTATAGAAAATACCTGCATCAGATTCCACATCCTCACTTACTAGAAATCCCAGCAACAAACGAGGACTATTCAGCCTGCTCCACACCCTTTCAGTATGAGCTTGTGTTTTTGGTCCTAGCCATTCTGACAGGTATAAGATAGAATATCGGAGTCATTTTTATTTGTATTTTTCTGTTGGCTAAGGATGTTGAACCTCTTCTTTAGTGTTTCTTGGTCATTTGAGATCCTTCTGTTGCAAATTCTCAATTAGTTCTGCACCCATTTTTTAAATAGGATTATTTGGTTGGTTGTCATCTAGTTTCTCGAGTTCTCCTCTAATATAAGAGGGCTTTTATATTAGCCCTCTGCTGGCTTTGGACATTGTGAAGATCTTTTCCCATTCTGCAGGTTGTCATTTTGTCCTAGTTATGCTGCCCTTTGCCACACAAAAATATTTCAATTACATGAGGACCCATTTATTAATAGTCGTTTTCAGTGCCTGTGGTATTGTTCTGTTCTGGAAGTCGTTTTCTGTTATAATGTGTTCTAGATTATTTCCCAGTTTGTCTTCTATCAGGATCAGTGTATCTGGATTTATGTTGAGGTCTTTGACACATTTAGACTTGAGATTTGTGCAGGGTGATAAATATAAATCAATCTGTGTTTTTCTACATGCATAAAACCACTGAGAGTACCACCATTTGTTGAAGATTCATCCTTTCTTCCATTGTTTCTATCTGTCTTTATCAAAATCAGGTGTTCATAGGTGTGGATTTATGTTTTGGCCTTTGATTGGAATTCATTGATTAAACTGTTTGTATAACAATATCATGATTTTTTTTTTATTACTTTAGCTCTACAGTACAGTTTGAAATCAGGGAGAGTTTTACCACTGAATGGCTTTTACTGCACAAAATAGATTTATCTATCTGGATTTTTTTTCCATATGAAGTTTAATATTGTAATTTCCAAGGTCTATAAAAAAATTGTTGGAATTTTGTTGAGAATTTTGTTGGAATTTTACTGGGGAATTTAGTGAATTTGAGGATTGCTTTTAGTAAGAAGGCCAATTTTAGTATGTTAATCTTCTTGATTGATAAGCTTGGATGATTTTTCCATCTTTTGATCACTACTCTCAGTTCTGTCTTTAAAAATTCAGGTCTTTAACATACAAGTCTTTCACTGATCAGGTTAAAGTTATCTCAAGATGTTTTATATTACTTTACTGTGAAACTTTTTAACTCACTGATTTTGTTTTAAATCACTTTTTAAATCATTTTTTTCATTGTATAAAGGAGGGCTACTGAAATTTTTTTAGTTAATCTTGTATACAGCTGTATCACTGAAGTTTTCTTTTGGTCACACACACACATACACACACGCACACACACACACACACATATATATATAGTATATGTGTATATATATATGTATATATATATATATGTATATATATTCATACAGTCTTCAAGTAATGATGCTTTGACTTCTTCCTATCGAATTTGTATTCCCCGACCTTCTTCAGTTGACTTTTTACTCCCATTACAACTTCAATGACTATATTGAAACATATGGAGAGAGGATACAACCTTGTCTTGTTCTTTGTTTAAGTAAAATTGCTTTGATTTTCTTTCCATTTAAATTGATGCTCAGTGTTTACTTCAGTAAATTACCTTCATTGTGTTTAGTTATGTCTCCTGTATCCCTAATTCCTTCAAGACTTTTATAAATAATTGATGGTACAATTTTTCTTATCTGAGGCTTTTCCACATTAAAAGGGATTATTGTGTCATTTTTTTCTCACAGTTGTTTATAGGTTGGATTACATTGATGGATTTTCATATGTTGATTGTGGTGGATGATAATTTTATGTGTTCTTAAATTTGGTTTGTAGATATTTTATTGAGTATTTTTGTACATGTTTTCATAAGGATGGTGGGTCTGAAATTCTCTCTCTTTTTTAGAATCTTTGCATGCTTTGAATATCAGGTGACTGTGGCCTCATAAAATAAATTTGGCAATGTTTCTTCTATTTCAATTTAGTAGAACAATTTGAGGAGTATTAGGATTAGCTCTTCTTTAAAATTCTGTTCTAAAATCATATAACCCTTTTTTGTTTGTTTGCTTGTTTGCTAGTTTTGTTTTGGTTTGTTTCTTGCTTGTTTATTTTTTATTTATTTTTATTTTTTGTTGGGAAACTTAATGATTGGGTCAATTTCTTTAGGATTTGAAGCTCTGTTTAAAGTGCTTATGTGAAATTGATTTAACTTTAGTAAATGACATCTTTGGGGACCCCTTTACCATTTTAGTTATGCAAACACCAAGGTAGTTTTTTATTTGTTTGTTCTTAATCCTACAGATATCATTTTTCCCAGATATATTTCCAAGCGAGTGTCTTCAATATAAATGATTACATATTTAACTAATTTCAATGCTGGACTGTCTACTGTCTGCCTATTTTTTTAAACATTATTATCCATGTCTTGGCTAGAAAAATAGACAAGAGAAGGCAACATAGGGAATATAAATGTGATAAGAATTAGTTAAGGCATTCCTGTTTGCAGATGATAGGATACATAAGTGACACTGGAAAATTCCTGGAACAAATCCACACTTTCACAAAGTATCTGGTATTTAAGTGAATTTTTCTGAATATTTCAGCATGGGTCCATTATCAAACTATTATGTTGAAATCTGTATTATTCCTTTAAAGCAAAACTTGGTATATTCAGATTCAAATTACTTTACTTTGAATAAACCCTCTGAACTAATTATATAAGGTAATGTTTTACTATTTCTTATACTCCCTGTCCAATAACCCAAAAATCAATCCTGGTGATCATAGTCAGTGCAACATTAAAAAATTCTCTAGATTCTATTTATGAAAAGTCCAATTGCACGAGGATAATCTGGTATTTTATAGGACGACAAAAGTAAATTTTGGAATATATTTAGATATTTAAATTTTTATATAATGCTTCAGATATGTAGTGTTTTATTTGTGATTTACCTAAATCAAATTTTTAATAGATATGCTTTAAGTTGTTACTCCTTCTATTCCTGTGCTGGTACTGGGATCCCATTTAGCACTAACACAGACAGTCCCTGTACATGCTGTTTTCGTGTCTGTGACTTCTTATGAGGTTGGCTCATCTTGATTTAGAGAATCTATTTTACTGGTGTCCTCTACCCTCTCTGGCTCATTCACTGTTTCTGCATTTAAGCAGAATCATTTAAGCCTGATTCCCTAAACCCTGAGGAACAGAATTTAATGAAGACATACTCTTTAGCAGTGAGTGCTCCAAGAGCTCTCTAACTCTGCATATGTTTTGGTTGTGGGCCTTTGTACTTATTCCCAACTGCTGCATGACGAACTTTCCCTGGTGATGATGGCTGAGCAAGGCACTGATAGGAGATATTTTAGAGATAGGAGATAGGAGATAGGAGATAGGAGATAGGAGATATTTCTGCTACTTTCTTTTAGCAGAGCAGTAATAGTTTGTTTTTCCCTGGGTCCCTGAACTATTTCATCACGCTCTTGTTCACCTGAGTAGTTTTGGTGTCCAATTGTATCTCATAGAGTAGGCCTTAAATCCAATCAGATATTGGTTGGATAGTCTCACAAGCTTCATGCTATTACCTTAGCACATCTTGCAGGCATGTCATCATTGTAGAAGAGTTTGAAGAGCTTGTAGGTGAGAATATGTTTAAGAATCTCCTTTAGAGGTAGTTAAAGTACTTTCTAGCCTTTATTCCTACTCACAAATGTTAATAATGCAAGTATTGTCTTCAGCAAAATGATTTACTATCCATTTTTGAGAGCAATAAATATCATTGACAATAGTCTGGGTTTTGTTGGAGGTTATCTTGGGCCTCTTTTACCAGCCACTCAATTAAATCCCTCATCCCTCACCTAGAAGTCATCAACAAATGATAACCACTCACAATTGAAAAATTAGATCTCTTCAGTGGAGTATAAATGGGGATACAATCCATTCTTAAGAGTAGGCCCAATTCCCAGCAGTAGCTGGTCAACAAAATTGAGCTCAATGTCATGTTTGGAGGTTCTTTGTCTCCTAATCTTTTGCCCGGCTTTCTTTTTATTTAACATTAGAGGTTCATTCTGAATATATCATGAATTGCAGTCAAGTTTGTGTTTCTATGGAATTCCTGTGTGCATGAATGAGTCTCTTCATCTTACATGCATTTCTCATATATTTCTTTGGCTCAATTTTGTTTGTTTTCTTTTGACCTATTCTGTTTGTTTTGCTATTTGTTTCTAATCTTATTTTACTTTATTATTTAAATATTATTCTCTAGATACCTGTTTTTTTTCTAAGGAGAGAAAAGGTAGGGTGTGGACTTGGTGTTGAGGGGATTTGTGGTAGATCTTAGAGGATTAGATACAAGGGTAAGTATAACCAGAATATATTTAATTTAAAAATCTATTTTCAATAAAATAAAAATACAAAAATATAACATATTTATATTTGAAATATTTGTATTTGAAAAAAATTTGAGTAATTTTTAAACAAATGTTTCTTGAGTTTTTACTAGGTTTACAGAGTTAGTCATGAGAGGATTCAGAAAAACAAATTACCCTTTTAATTTAAATTAACATAGTTTACTGTTATAGCTTGTAATAGTCTTATCAAATTTTCAGTTATTTTATTAAATATTGTATATGACCTTTTGCTGAACAGTTTTAAACTAATATTATTTGCAAGGTGGATGAATGTTTATATGGAACAATGACTGAATGCATGAAATGAATGATAAATGAATGAATAAGACAAGGTCCTAATTCTAAAGATGCACACAACTCAGCTTGGGAAAGAAATTGAACAAACGTCTGCCATCCCACAGGCTGCAATTATTACCTCTGTTAGTCAAAATATGTTCTTGACTTTCAAAGGCCACAATATAGTTCCCTATTTTGACTCGATTATAATTGTTGATGACTAGTATATTTATAAAACCAAATTCTGAGAAGAAGTAACTATATATTACAAAATAGCAATTACTGGTTCTACATATTACCCACACTAATGATTATATTGAATTATTTAGGTTGTGTTTTCACTGGAAATATTGAGAAAAAGATGAGTGCTATTTTTAGAATAAAATAAAATTGCAATTAATTCATAAGCTATATTCCCATTAAAGAACAGGGAGAATAATCATGTTCCTTACTATTGAGATAAACTCTCAACAATTATGCTTTTTAAACCTCCAATGGCATTTACTGGAATATTAGAATATGTATAGATCATAAAAATCTTTTGCTGATTTTGGACAGTTGAAATAATTAGTTCAAACATAAGTTTAAATGAAAATAAAGTCATTTTTAGAATTAATATGAGAACAATTATTAGGGACAAAGTGCCTTACATTAGGGTGTTGTATCATGTGGCTACATGTCAAAAAGTGCTGTTGCTGAATTTTATAGTATACTTAGTTTTAGTTTTGTGTGGGTCCTCCATAATATTTTCTACATTGGCTACTGAAATTTGCATCCCCATTCCCCACACTCTCTAGAATGTGATACAACTTGTTTTGTTGATCTCAGGCATACTGACTGTGATTTGATAAAATATCAAAGTTCTAAAAGAAATTTAGGGGATACAAATTGGGCAGGAAGAGTCAAAGAATCACTTTTCTCAGATGGTGTTGTGGTATAAATAAGCAACTCTAAAATTTTGACCTACTTTGTAGATATAGGCAGGCAGCTGAAAAATAAAATAAGCACCTTCTACTTTCCTGACTTTCTTATGACTACCACCTTTCCTGATTGTGAAGTTTTATGCTTATGAATCTATATTCAGAGACACTCCAAGCAATGCACAATGCTAGAGAGAGACTCACAGAGTTCATGACTCCTGGGACTGACTTTATACTTCCTTTCCTAGTACCTACATTGTCAAACCGGATGACCTCAAAATCACAGAAATTTCTGTCTGCCTGCCTTTGCTTCCCACGTGCTAAATTGCCCTATATTTGAGTGGAAGATACACATTAAATACATTAAATACAGTTTAATTTTTTAAATTTAGGTCATAAAGATGAAATATATTCAAAAGATAGTGTCATGTAAGTGAATAGAAGATTAAAGTCTATTAAGATACTGAACATACTTATGATATTATTTCCATTCAAATGATCCCAATATTGAGTGTGGTGACATTTTGTTTGTACAAGTAAAACTTCTCTGAAGATCATAGGGCAGAATCTGCCACTAACTAACCATAGAGGTCTGGAGGTTTGTACAGACATACAGGAAGTGAGATGGCTGGGAAAAGGAAAGTTTATCTCTCAGCAATTTCCACAATATCTGACTCTGGGCTTTTATTATTAAGACCTATTAGATCTTGTGTTACAATTGTGTACTGCTATTTAATGTAGTTTGCTTGCATTTTCAGATAGCCATTTATATGAATTCAGCATTTACTCATTAAATCTTGAAATCCAATTGTATTATACTGATATTCACTACTTAAATATTTATTCTATTGATTTTAGGCTCTTTTTATGGATCCATTAAAAACAGTAAGCTGAAGTTCATCCTTTGTTATCTCAGCTATATATAAAATATTTTAGATTTATTTGTTTTTTAATGTGCATTTGTGTTTTGCCTGCATGTGTGTCTGTGTACCATATTCCTGTTTTATGCTATGTGATCATTTATGTTTAATGATCACAAGAGCATTACAGATTGTGTGGAATAGTTGGTAATGGCAGTTGTGCCATGTATGCTCTGGGAACTGCACCTAAGTCCTTTTCAGAAGCATCACATTCTTTGAAACACCAAGCCATTCTTCCAGCAGAAATATATACACATTTACAAAGGAAAATGTACTACAAACTTTAGCAATTGTTAAACTTACTGATGGGAGATGTTATTCTGTAAATATGTTTCTCATACTGGTTAATTAATATAGCACTGTTGGGCTAAAGGGAAATCAAGATAGGCAGGGCTAGGAGACAAGGAGAAAGAGGAAGTAGAAAGGAGAAGTCAGCATGTAGAGCAGAGCGTAGAGAAAGCATGATGCTGGCCCACCACTCTCTGGTAAGATGAGCCACCTGGAAATACTTAGAATAATAGAAATGGATTAATCACTAAGACAAAGCTAGCCAATAAACAATGATAATAAGTGGCCAACAGCTTGTATCAAATACAGAGTCTCTGCACGAGGCTGGCGTGAAGGCGGGACCAGTCCGGCAGCAGTGGAGAAAATGTGCCTGTAACAAGGTACCACAAAACAAGCTATCTATCTGAATTGTATATGTCAGTGGGTAGCCTGATGAACAAAATGTTAAATTTTTGTCAAAAATAACTCTAACTTCCATATTATTCCACAATTTCTGACTAGGTGCTATCTATAAACACAATTGTCTTCCAAGGCTTACCTTGCATTCTCTTATAAAAATAAAAGCATTAGTTCATTATAGAATTAGATGATGATTGGATTCATAAAAAAGTTTTGAGATTATCCAAAGAGCTGACTCCACTGAATACAGAAAATCAATAGTAATCCTGTATAAGTTATGATTCATATTGTGAAACAGAACCACTGTGCTGTTTAAAGTATTTTTATTTTATTTTCATATTTTACAATTGCACCATTCTCTGCCTTCTCTTTTCTTCAGGCAAACCTTATCTTGCTCATATTCAATATACTGCCTCTTTTGTTTAATTATTTATGTGTGTTCTCATAGAAATACAACATGTGTTTTCTGTATAACACTACTCGTATGTATGTGATTCCAGGGATGCCTATTTGATAATACATAATCAATTGGTGAGCTCATCCCCAGAGTATACTCTTTCTACCATTCTCAATATTTATTAGTTGCCTATAGTTCTTCACCCATGGTTGAGTGCTGTTAAGAGTTTCTTCTTACTACATCTATGGGTGTTTTTATTTAGGTCAAGTTTTATGTACTGTCTTTGTTGTAAATAGAAGTTTCCTTGATAAAATGAAAGAACTACACTTATCTTTAGTTATAAAGATCTATTTTGGGATTCTCCTGATTTAGGAACACTGCAGATCTAGATTCACCTCAAAGATATATTTTTCCACATATCTCAAATAGTTAGCTTGGTTTCTAGTACCGCGGGAGGTTCTCCATTTGGTGAGTCCAATGAAGATCTTTTAGTTACCATAAAGATATGTGTCACTACTCTACTTTTAGAGTTCTGTGTTTGACATGATATGTTCATAGATATGGTATTTGGGTAGGTATGCTGGTTGCCTCCCTCCTCTGGAAACTCTCATTGTTTGTTCTGCTACCATGAAAGTTAGTAATGGCATAGAGAGATTTCAGGTCAGATTACTTCAACTTTTCTGGGTCTTGTTTCTGACATAATTTTAATATTTTATATTTAGAATTAATTATAATTATATTTATATATAACAAACATCCATTTTTCTCATCCTCTCCTTTAGATCATGTGTACCTTGGTTTTCCCTCTCCTTTATCCTCTTACCCCCATTGTCTTTTTGACTTTCATGGTTTCCACATTTTTGTCCACATTATGTACTTACATGTTTGAATATTTGCAACTCAGAACTTCAGGTCAGAGAGGACTTATAACATTTGTTTTTCTGGGTCTGTGTTACTCCACTACATATGATCTTTTCTAGCTCTATCCATTTATTTGAAGATTGCATAATTTCCTTTTCTTTACATCTGAGTGGAATTGTGCATAAACACCATAATTTCATTTCCATTAAGAAGTTGGTAGAGATTTAGATTGTCTCCATTTTCAGAGTATTATGAATAGAGTGGCAATGAAGATGTCTGAATACCGGGGAATAGATTCCCTTGTCTTTTGGTCATATGACAAAAAATCATATAACTGGGTCATGTGGTAGATTATTTCAACTTTTGTTGGATTCTTGACATTGATTTCACTAGTGGCTGAACCACTTTGTAATACCCAGCAACTGTGAATGTGCTTTTCTTAACCAGTATCATCTCTATTTTGAATTGTCATTGCATTCAACACATTTGGGGTTACATCCATATAAAAAAATAATAAAAAAAGAAGCAAATTATTACATGGGTTTTATTTCCATTAAGTAAGCACTCTTAAGTTAAAATGATAGAAGAGAAAATTATAAATTTAAAACCAACACTATCCATGTTTGAAGTCTCAATATTTTAACTTAGTGGAAAAATAGCAAGATGATTATAACTTACCATTCTTTGTTGGAGTACATAATGACTCAAAGTTCTACAAGTACTTCTATGAAATAAGTAATACAAAGATGACTGACACTTAATTTTGTAATTTAATTCGTAGTAAATATAGGTTATATAAAATTGCTTGATGGATTCTATATTGTTTTCATATCATAAAAAGTGCTATATAAACCACCAAATTGGATATTGACATTACTGAAAATCATTTTAGCTTCTATTAAGCCAGCATTTAATATTTATTGCATATGTTGAGGTTCCCTTAACAATGCTGTGTAGACCCCTAACAGATTTTATAGCCACGATTCAGCAAAGATATTTATCTGTCCTCACAATCAAGTATAAGCTAAAAGTTGAAGTGATATATATATATATATATATATATATATATATATATGTATATATATATATGTATAAAAGCTGAAAGAACAATGAAATGAGTTTTTGTTTTGTTTAGTGACTCCTATGTTTTAAGTAAGGCTATCCATGTAACTGTTGTATTGCAATTGAAGTCTGGTAGAGTTCATAGTTAGATTATACAAAGAAAATGATAACTCCAGTCCTGGATCCTATGAGTAGGATATTTCAGCAGTAAACCATAAGATCCACTCCCTTTCTTCTCTCCTTACCTGAGTGTCCACATACCTATTCTAAAACATACTCAAAACATGTATCCACTTGCCTGCCATGGCTGTGTCTTGCCCAGATCGTAATTTATTGGAGTTAAACTCTATATCTTCAGACTCCATATTCTCTCTTCCCTGCTTTCCCCAATGTTTCTAATGCCTTATAGAGATTTGTATAAATGGCTTACTTAGAGATAAGCATCCACCTATGACATGAGATATCCTTCTGTAGGCTGATAATGTGTTGCTTTTATTGGTTGATGAATAAAGAAGTTTAGACAAATGGCAGAACAAATATAGCTAAGTGGCAAATCTAAACAGAATTATGGAGAGAAAGAAGACAGAGTCAGGAGACACTATGTAGAATGTGTGAGCTTGTTGTTGAAGGTGCACCCTTATTGTAGGAAGTGTGTCACTTGAGGAGAGATTTTACGTTTCAAATATCATCTCACAGTGGCCTGTCTGTCATGTTATATCTCTCAACTATTGCTCTAGTGTCATTAATGTTTCCAAGGTCCCTGCCATGATGATAATGGAGAGATATAAACTCCTAAACTTTCTCAAATAGTGTTACTTCCTAACTACTAAGTATTCAAATAAATAAGTCAATGGGGCCATTTTTATTCAAACCACTCTATTGGGAATTATTTTATCGCATCTTGAAGGACATTTAATATTCTGAACATACTCAATTTTTCATTTCTCTGCTTCTATATCTAATTATGTAGTGAAAAATACATATTTAAAATTTAATATATCTTGAATCCTGAAAGTTTCTGTACATAAATCTTTCATGTCTTGTGATATTATAATATTTACAGTTTGGCACATAGAGTATTTCCTCATCAAATACTGAGTTTATGCAGCTCTGACTTTTTGGTACTTTCTGTGGAACTGACAATAGACATTTTCAGTAAGATGAACTACTAAAGCTAACACCACAAAGCTTAAAAATAAGTTTAATTAGAAGCTTTTAAGTTGGTGTTCAAACCTAATTAAATTAAATACTGCATGTGTGTATGTGTGTTTATGTGCATCGGAGTGTGTGCACGTGTTTATCTTCCTAGGCTAGTGAATGAAGTAATGTACAATAGAAAAATAATGAAATTGAAAAATATGCTTTCTGGAAATTGTCTATATTTTCCATTTCTAGAATCTAGTGATACACTATGTCTATTTTTTAGAATTAAACTACAGAATCTAATTGTTGAAGACAAAATATATTAATAATCAGTACACCATCATTGAAATGAAAAAATGAACTATATATATTTTCTTCATATTATTCAGGAAATTTGAGCCTATGGAAAAAGGAAGCTTCTGGTATTGACATTACTTCAGAGCCTCACAATTTTGATTACCTTGTCCCCATCCCTGACATTTTGTCATATTTTCTGTGGTAATGGCTGCATATGTTATTGAAAATTTAATTCTGAAAGTGTAACTTCATAAGAAATTTGCATAATTGTTGATTACAAATCAAGTTTCTGAGGAACAGGTAGTATGATAAATAAAATGTCTGATACACTTTTCAAGGCTCCATCCTGGAAACAATTTCCAGAACACAGGAAATGGGAAAATAATAGAAGCTGTCTGTTGAGCAGAAGTCATAATATGCAATGCACTAATGTTGTTATTTAAGTGGGGGATTATGAATTCTCTTTAATAGAAGGACTTCCTTCTCTTTTTATTCTTTATCTGTGCAAAAAAAATTCATATTAACCTTCAGACACTGGTTTCTATAAGATTCTTTTTTTATCACATTTCTAATTTTCTTAGATTTAAAGTAATTAATACATTAATTTTTGTAATTGATCTTCTGTTAAAGGCAGGTTTTTCTGCCCGCTGGCCTCCCGATCCTGCTGCCATGGTCCTGCTGCCACGTGAGCCCCAAATAATTCTCAGAGACTCTGTATTTGATACAATCCTGTTGGCCAGTTACCATTATTGTTTATGGGCTAGCTCTGTCTTTATTATTAACCCATTTCTACTTATCTAAGTATTTCCACGTGGCTCATCTTATCGGGGAGCAGTGGCCGGCGTCTTGCTTCCTCCATGCTCTACATCTTGACTCTCCTAACTACTTCCTTTTTCCTCCTCCTAGTCTTCTAGCCCCTCCTACCTAGTTTTCTATTGGCCAACAGGGCTTTATTAATTAACCAGTATGAGAAGCATATTTACAGAATAACATTTCCCATCAATCTTCTACTGCTAAATATTAGATATCAGTGATGAAAATTAATGCTGAATGATGTTTCTGTGGGTGTGATATATGCACCTGTGTGTGAGTAGAATCAAGCCCAGTCTGACTCTAGTAGACTTGAGGTGCTTATCACTTTTAGTTCCTTTGAGTGGGTGGCTGTCATCGAGTAAGACCCAGCATCCTCCTTCCCCCACCTCTCCAGAAAGGAGACCTGAGTTTTGAGGCATGAAGCAACACAATAATTTGCTTGTGTTCTGGGGATTTTAATTCGGGCCTCATATTGTTGTAGCAAGTACTTCCTTTGCCTACTGAGCCATCTCCCAGGTATATGACTTTTTTAACATAGTGAAGCCAAAAACATGGATAATTTGTTGACTAAATTTGTGTGTATTAGCAATTGAAGTGGATTTACCAGGGACTCTATTAGAAAGAGGTTTGATTCATACTTGTCTATAGCAATGAGCACAAAAGTGTGGATATGTCTTCTTTGTATCCCTAAGTTGGAATTCCTTGGAAACATGACTTTGAGAGCAAGAAGACAATTTCAACTCAATATAAAGCTTCAAATCTGCATAGACGATTTTGAAAAGAAATAGATATAAGTAAACTCTGTTTAGAAGAAATAATAAAAATGATTCTTAAAACTACAAGTAATATTTTCTTTAATACTTTAAATTTTTAAAAATTATACTTGAAAACATGGAAATTGTAATGATATCCTGAAGACATTTAAAAATTAAAATTACCTATAATTTAATTGAACAAGTAAAGACTCTTAATTTTACCTTAAATTAAACATTGTGGTGACAAAAATGTTTATACTCCGTGCAGTGTTTAATGACTATCAAACTTGAATTACCATTTCTAAGCTCTATTGTTTCACAGATTCACATGTAGACTTACTATACAAAAACACATCAATACATGGAAAGCTTATAAAGAAATATTAAGGACTGATGAGAATACACACAAAATAATTATATGTGTTCTCATAAGGTGGTGCTAAAAAAAAAAAAAACCTTGCAAATAGAACCAGAGTAGTAAAATATCCTGATGTTCAATAATAGGGTGGAGATCAGAGAAAGAAAATGACACAGTGTTTTTACTTGTAATGTATACTAGATTTAAGCTATGAAATGTTATAAGGTGAAAGAGAAGTCACAACTTTGCTACTTCTAATAAAAAACAGAGATTTTTTTTTTTTTTTTTTTTTTTACTTTGCAAAGCTATAGAAAGAGACAGTGTCATTGGAAAGCACCTGTTTGGAATGTCATTATTTTTTACTCTCTAATGTTGATATACTTGATAAATTCCCTAAATATATTTAAAATGAATGGGTCAACTGAGACACATCCATCAGTTGGAAATACTCTGAAACAGGGTTTTAACATTTTATTTTTTAAAACAAAGTCATAAAATATATTTTGATCATATTATTTTTCCTTACCTAAATCCTTCCAAAAGACCTGCTACCAGAGGTCATGTTGTTTGTATTAAAAATGAAAACCAAACACACACACACACACACACACACACACACACACACACACACACACACACATACCAATGACAACATGAAGCCAGGAAGGTAAATGGACATACCTTAAAACAAACATCCTTCTGCTTCCATCAGCTACTAGATGAAGGCTCTAGGATGGCAAACAAGGTAGTCATCAATCTCATTACCAGGGAAGGGCATTTAAAGTAGTCTCCCAAATATTGCTTAGATTGTTAATTGGAATCATCCATGTAGATCTCTGGAAGCAGGCACCCACAGCTAAACACTGAGCTTAATTCCCCAAATCTATTTGCAAAAAGGGAGGACTGATGAGCAAAGGGGTCAAGACCAGACTGGAGAAACCCACAAAAATTGCTGATCTGAACAAGTGGGAGCTCATGGACTCCAGTCTGATAGCTGGGAAACCAGAATAGGACTGACTCAGAACCTGTGAATATCGGTGTTAGGGTAGTTAGCAGCACTAGGCCATCTATGATGCCTCTGGTAGTGGATCAGTATTTATCACTGTTACATGAATGGATTTTGGGAGCCCATCCCACATAGAGGGATACTCTCTTAGCATAGACACTTGGGGGAGGGATTAGTCCCCGCTGCAAATGATATTACAGTCTTTGAAGACTCCCCATGGAAGGTATTACCCTCCCTGGGGAGCAGAAAGTGGATGGGATGGGGTTGGTCAGGGAGGAGGAACAGTGGAGGAAGGGAGGTTGCAGGAACTGGGATTGACATGTAAAACAAGCTTATTTCAAATATAAATTTAAAAAAATATATGTATCAAAACAACAACAACAACAACAAAAACAAAACAAAACAAAACAAAAAAAAAACATCCTGAGTGAAGCAACCTAGACCTAACAATTCAAATCTTAATATTTCCTCTTATTTATGAATGTTAGCTTTTAAGCTATTAATATGTGTCTTATATTCAGAATGTACTAAAGTTAGCTAGTATAGAACCCGAGTGAAAGAGGGCAACTTGTAAAGAAGGGAAAACAGAAAAGGTATAAAGGTAAATTAGAGTGGGAAGTGTAGGGCCCTTCATAGACCCCCGAGGCACCTTCAGTAATCCTGAAGAAGCTGGAACATCTTGCACCAGAGTTGTTACTGGTACTCTGCCTGGTTTGCTAACACACATCTGCTGGGGAGGAACTAAGCCTGACACCTTGCAGGCTTGCCCCTTGATTGTTTTCCACTGTACCTGATCTTTCCACTCAATAATTGGCATTTGTCAATCAGCATTCCTGTTGCATAAATGACCTGCTATCTTGTCTTTTTTTTAAAAAAAAGCTGAGTGGAACAGATTGTAGTGCAGGCACTACAGGAAGATTAGAGAGATATGGGATGTAGAATGGATGACAGAATACAAAAACGATAAACCCACCTAACACCTTTGGGGGAAAAATATATAAAAAGCAAGTGCAAGTACTGTGGAACATTTCTAAAGTATATACATATAAAATACATTCAAATGCAGTTACCATATAAAGATTGAAACAATGCCTCCACTAGACATTATATACCATGTATAATCCTCGCCCCCCAGTACCAGGGATCGGTTACATCTATTGAAATAATTGCCTAAAGGCTCCAATAAACTCTACCAAATATTACAGAATATTGCCTATGTGATTGGTTATCTTTTACAGCACAATTGAAAGACACATTATTGATGAAGACATCACATACTATGTAATTAAATGTGAAAAAATGATTTTTTGTGCTTAACTTGAAGCCTCAAACCTACTGACTAGCATTCACAGTGCTAAATTTTATTATACACAATTCAAGAGGGGGGAATGATATGAATCTCACTCAGATAAAAACAATAAGTGCTAAATAGGCAAGCTGTCTGAAATACATACCCATGGTGCAAAAATTTCACACATATTTTGAGATTAGACATTCCCTTTCTGATTGGGCTGAAGGACAGATCTGTAAGATGAACCTCATACCTAGCACTGCTAATGAGTTAAAAAACCTGACTCCTGGAAACAGTCTTTAGGGGAAATATTCATGGAAATATTCCCTAATTATATATTTCTTGGTGATCAAGGAATCACTCACCCTTCTTCAGAGAAACATCTTCGATAGACAGTAATTAACACAGAAACCAACAATCAAAAGAGCCTTGGGCTACTCAGCCTAAAAGGTCTATTTTTATCACAACTTAGTCTTCAAGTTTCAGGGATGAATGTAGAAGAGAAGTCAGAAAGATCATTAGAGCCAGAGGTGGTGGAAAATTCCAAAGAAACATCACTTCTAGACGTAGCTGAACCAAATATGAACTTACTTTGATTCTCACCAGATGCACAAGATCTATACCAGTTAATGCAGACAGAATACTGGGATGAAGAAATAGAAATGGCACAAAGTCCCACCCCTAACCAAGAAGCTATTTGCAACTCTTCTGGCATAGATTACAACTCTGCTGGGAACGTCAGTTTGCTTCACTGCAATAACACTGCATATATTAACCACACTTAAGGGCAGGCCCCAGGATTGCACTTTTTACCTGAACATATTGAATAAATGGTTACAAGACTTATTTTATTTCAGATTAAAGTTAGATAATTTGCAGTCTCCAAACAAGTCTAGATCAGATAAAATTCCTTTCAGATGTGTTAAACACGGAATCTGTTAATAATATGAGGAATACGACCTTTATCTTCTTCCTTAAGAATTATAGCTATTATCTTCTACTTTAATGACTTACATTAATTAGGAAAGATATGGGGAGAAGTGGAAAATTGCTTTTTATATTATGATATCATAAAGTCAAATCAACTAAGTTTTGTATACTGTTGAATAGTTTTTATAATTGGATAAATAGTATAGTAATTGAATATTATGTTTATATATCTGAAGCAATCAATACATTCTACAAAATCCCACCTACTTTTGTTTATCTCATCATTATATATAATAGATAAATCTGTAAGCATCTTGTGTCTATTGCATCAAATAAGTAGGCATACATGTACATAAAGTAATACTACTGAGCTGCAAATCAAGGTCCGTACTGAGTGGTTTTGTGTGTCAACTTGACACAAGCTAGAGTCATCATTGAGGAAGAAGCCTCAGTTGGGGAAATGCCTAGATGAGATCCAGCTGTAAGGCACTTAGTGGTCAATGAGGGGAGGACTCAGCCCGTGGTGGGTGGTGACATCCTTGGGCTGCAGGTCCTGGGTTCTAAAAGAAGGTAGGATGAGGAAACCATTGGAAGCAGGGCAGTAAACAGCCCCCATTCATGGCTTCTGCATCAGCTCCTGCCTCCTGGATCCTGCCCTGTTTGAGTTCTTGTCCTGACATTTTTCAGTGATGAACAGCAATATGGAAGTGTAAACCAAATAAACCTTTTCCTACCCAAATTGCTTTGAAGAAATGGTGTTGCTTCTCTTCAATAGAAACCTAAGACAAGTATGAATATATGCTACATAAAACCTTGGAATTGAAAGAGACAGGTATCTAAAAGTGATCCCATTCTTGTATGGCTAACATAAGGAAATTTAAGTGTGTAAATTTAAAAAGTCAATTAGGTCTTGCTGAGGCATCGTATGTAGTATTGATAGTAAATAAGCTAAGTTGTGAGATAATGAACCATAGTGTACATAATAAAAAAGTATATATAGTGTAAATCTATCATTAAGATAATTGACAACAAATATATAAAATGGAAGTTTCGGGATATTTGAGACTTTAATTAGATCATTAGAATTGTGGATCACCATCAGTCGGAATGCTTGAATGCTGTCTAATAAAATATTAAAATTGGCAACGTTCTTACCCTGCACCCTTTGTTGTATTAAGTATTTTTGAAGATCGTGTTTTTCTTTACTCATTTGAATGTCATTTGCAGATAACTTTAGTTTTGCTTATTTAAATATGAGAACATCAAAGGGAAAGAGTGGCAGCTGATGGCTGTGTCATCAACTTGCTTTAGAAAATGTGAAAAGTGGATAATAATAGTCATATCACAGCACCATTGTCACTGCTGTGTCAGCTAGTACATGTAATATGGCCAGAACAAAGGAGATGATGGTATGCCATGATTGATTGCCTTTATCATCTAGGTGAGGCCTAGGTTGCCACACATTCAGATATAATTTTATTACACTTACTTCATGAGGCTAATTTTTTGATAAAATTATTTTTTCACTAAAATCAACTTGAGTAACATTGATTGCCATCTATCACGTGAGTCAGTCTCATTTAATCTGATGAAGGACTTAGATAAATAAGAAGCTTTATCTCCCACTTGGGGGTGGGTGGGTTCTGCTATCGAAGCAGGGACTAGTAAGCATCTGCCATAATCATGCATGTAACTTCACATTACCTTCTATTTCCCCTAGAGAGAGGAGGGACTGGACACCTACTATAAACACATTCTAATTATGTTTTTGATACTTTGAAAAATAAAAAAATAACAAGAGCTGCAGAAAAAGAATCTCTTTTTATACAGTACATGGGTTTCCTACACAGACAAACATATAAGACTATTTTATGTATTACACTATGAGGAAATTGATTCATACAATTCCCTATATATTTCTCTGGGTTAATGTCCTTCAGAACCCTATATAGATTTTGTTGCTTGAATGGTAAGGCCTGTAAAATACTTAAGATTTTTTTTAAAGATTTAGAAACCAATAAAGCAAACAACAAGAACATAAAGGCATCCTGAGAAATCTGTGTTCCATGGATTTGGAGACACAATTACTTGCAGCTGGGCCATAATTGACAGTAACATACTAGGAAGGGGAGAAAAAGAGATTTGTCATGCTCCAAATGGAGGCATAAAAGTAAAAAATAGAAAAGATGTAAAGTGAATATACACATTAGCAATTTTTCTAGGTGCTATCTTGGTTTCCAGGTAGTACCACAATCTCATGAATAATTTAAGCAGTGTAAAATTCTTACTGTACATAATGGTATTTGAACATGTACAACAGCCTTAGTACCTATTTGAATAGCTTTTAAAGACCTGTAAGGTACTAATCTATTTTCTTCAGCTAAGGTTTTGATTAGTATTAACCCTGACATAATGGATTCTTTTCATTGTGATTAGTTCCAACTCTCAAAAAGGTCTCTGTAATGCTTTTAGGATGTAAAATGATTCTTGTCTTGAATTATGAAAGTCTCTCTCTCCCTCCCCCCCTCTCTCTATATATATATGTATATATACATATATATATGTGTGTGTGTGTGTGTGTGTATCTGTATCTATTAATATATATCTATGCATGTATGTATTTATGTAATTTTGCTTTATCCATATCTGGAAGAAAATGTTTACTCATAGTCATACAACAAATTGATAACAAAGCTACAAATATAAAGTAGGAATTCATAGCTTCAGGTCCAGACTTTAAAATGAAAGATTTGCCACTTTCTCTGACTGATCACTGTTATCTTTTAATCTTTTCTTTTTTCCAAATTCACATTTATAGAAGTAACATAACTCAGATTTTCTACATGGCTTATATAACAGACAAATATATGTGTAGGATTAATTTGCTGAAGCTAACAAAAATTACAAAGCTAAAGTGGTTGGGATGATAAGCCCAAACAGTACTTGATATTTTACAGTGGCTAATGGGCAGCAAAATGACAAGGATATAGTATGTGTTTTCACAATAATCTAGAAGCCTCACTCTCTGTCTAATCACACAGTGGTTGGGAAATAAATGATAATGAATTATTCACCAGATATTCTGATACAAATGGTATTTTAAAAGTCTGAAAACACATTTCTATCATCCCAAGAGCAGATATCATCAAATTTGGAACAGTTAAATGTGTGTACAATGAAATTAATAAGCTAAGCCTCATGGACTAATAAAGGAAATACAATCATCGATGTGATGCATACACCAACCACTGCAATTCCAGGTGCTGTGTTAGGCAGAATTCATATTTGAAAAGGCTGTTGATTTTTATTTTCAAGCTCAAGACTTTGTAGCACTGATTTTGCTCCTGGTTAAATTAGCAAGGGGGGACTAGCATAAAATGGTCTTTAGGGCAATATGTTTCAAATTGAGTGATGATTTAGTATCTATGATAGAGGTCAATGAATGCAGCAGTAGATTCTTTTACCTTTGTTACAGTAATTTTCTTTCTTTGTTCATCCATCTAATTTAATAGCTTAGGAACTTAAAACACTCTGGGATATTCACAGTGAAACAATCACATCTGATTAAAACTAGGATGATAGGATAAGGAAGGGATTTCATATTAGGTCCAGATAAAACTGCTTTATTATTATTATTATTATTAGTAGTAGTAGTAGTAGTAGTAGTAGTAGTAGTAGTAGTAGTAGTAGTAATAGAAATAGTAGTATTTGTTTGGAAAATTTGTGTACATAGATATGCATGCTCTGTTTTTCATAGACTTTACTAGTAGACTTTTTGTCTAGAAAAGTTTAAACATATATTATTAGTGCTGGATAGATTTATACATTTTTATTTTTGCTGAAAATCACTCTTCTCTCAAACAATATATCCAAACCACAGTTCCCTTTCCTTTATTCCTCCAGGTACCCATCCCCTCTGCCCAAGATCCTTTTCCTCTACCTTCTGTCTACGGAAAAGAGCAGGTCTCCATGTGATGGCAGTCAAACAGTGAAAAACAAGGCAGTACATGCCAAGCAAAAGCCCTCATGTCAGGCTGGATGACGTGCTGGAATAGGAGGAAAACAGACTCAAGAGCAACTAGTTTTATGTCAACTTGACACAAGCTAAAGATATCTGATAAGAGGAACCCTCAATTGAGAAAATCACTATGAAAGATCCTGCTGTAATGCTATTTCTTAGTTATTGACAGAAAGAAAATGTCCTAGCACAAATGTGCTGGTGCCACTAATGGGCTGGTGGACCAGGATTCTATAATAAAAGAGGCTGAATCAGGGATACACAAATCAAAAGAACCCTGAGATACTATCTCCCACCTTTCAGAATGGTTAAAGTTAAAAACACAAAAGATAGTTTATGCTGAAGAAGATGTAGAGTAAGGGGAACACTCCTCCATGGCTGATGGAAATACAAATTTGTACAACCACTTTGGAAATGAGTATGGCAGTTTCTCAGGAAAATGGGAATCAACTTACTACAAGATCCACCAAATCCATTGTTAGGCATATACCTAAATAATGCACATGCATACATTCATACCACAAGTACTTTTGTTCAACTATGTTCACAGCAGCATTATTTGTAATAGTCAGTACCTGGAAACAAACTAGATGCCCCTCAACCAAAGAATGGATAAAGAAATTACACAATGGTATACTACTCCTTTGGGGGGTGGAGGGGCAAGGACATCTTGAAATTGACAGGCAAATGAATGGGACTAGAAGAAACAATCCAGACACAGAAAGACAAATATGGTATGTACTCACTCATAACATCATAATATTAGACATAGTAGAAAGGATAATCAATTTACAATCCACTACCCCAGAGAAGCTAGGAATCAAAGAGGGCCCTAAGAGAGATGACTCCCTAAGAAGCAGAAAGGGAAAAGATCTTCTGAGTAAATTGGGAGCATGGGGGGAGAGAGGATAGGAGGAAGAAGGGGCAGGGGGAGGAGAACATGATGGATCAGGAAGGTTGAGTTTGGGGAAGAACAGAGGAGATCAAGGAAAAAGATACCTTAGAGGAGGGAGCCATTATGGGCTTAACCAGAACACTGGCACTAGGGAAATTTCCAGGAGTCCAAAAGAATGACCCCAACAAAGAATCTATGCAATAGTAGATAGGATAATGTAAATGCTCTTCCCCTATAATGAGATTAATGTCTACCTTAAATGTCACCATTGAGCCTTCATCTAGTAGCTGATGGAAGCAGAAGCAGAGATTCACAACTAAGCACTGAGGCAAAATCCTGGGATCTAGTTTCAGAGAGGGAGGCGTGACAAACAAAGGGGTCAAGACCATGATAGGAAAACCCACAATAATAGCTGACCTGAGCAAGTGGGAGCTCATGGACCTCAGTCCGACATTGGGGAACTAGCAGAAGACTGAACCAGGCCCCCTTAACATGGGTGTTATTTGGGCCTCTTGGGCATTCTATGGGTCCTCTGGCAGTGGAATCAGTATTTATTCCTAGTGCATGAATGGATTTTGGGAGCCCATTCCGTAGAGAGTGATACTCCCTTAGTCTAAATGCATGAGGGAGAGTCTAGATTCTGCCCCAAATGATGTGACAAGCAGAGTAAATGGGGATTGGGCTGGGGAGATGGTGGAGGGGATGGGAGGAGTACAGGGAGAGGAAACTGGAGAGCTATGTAAAATAATATTATTTTTAATTTAAATAAAAATTAAATAAAAAGAAAACAGGCTGAGCAAACCATGTGGAGATAGCCAGTAATGACCATTCCTCCATGGTCTCTATATTAACTTCTGTCTCTAGGTCCATGCCCTATTTCAGTTATTATTCTGCCTTCCCTCATAAGTGTAAGTGAAATAAATGCTTTCCTCTCCAACTTGGTATTCGGTAATGATGTTTCCTTGTAGCAATAGAATCCCTAAGACAAGTTGGTACAAGTAATAGTGTATTGCTGTGACAGACCTGACCAAGCTGCTTTTGAGAGGATTGTGGAAGGATGTTGGAACCTTGGCCTAGAAAAATCCATTGAGTATTGACCGCTCAGTGGGATGTTCTCTGAGAGTTTGGAAGACACAGATGTTGAGAACTGTCAGCATGATGGAGGCCTGGATTTAAGTCTCAAAGGAAATTTAAAGACTCTGTGGAACCATTTGCTATTTTGAACTAAGGGACAGTGATTCTGGTCAGCTGGACCTGAAGAGTCAGTGGGAGTTAACAGGAGACAGACATCATTGAAGTGACATCCTTGTATTATTGAAAAAAAAATGATGCTGATTGGCTAGAGCAGAGAAATTAACTTTGATCAAAAAGAAACCGCTTATCCAAAATATTCTGGGTTGTGTTTAATGAGAGGCAGCACACAAAAGCTACATTCCAGAGGTAATCAAAATTGTACCTCATGCGGGCAGCCAAATTTGGAGGTGTAAGATTCCCACAGGTGGTACTGGTTTTGAAAACAAGAAGGGGTCATGGAGATGAGCTTAGGCTTGGCGCTGTGAAAGACCAGGAGAGGCCATTGGCGAATGGCCATTGGCCATTGGCCATTGCAGCCTCAGTGGCTGTTGAGGGTGCAGGACTGAAGGGGTCATGCATAGAAAGAAGTTGAGTCGTGCCAGGATGAAAAAGAGTAAAAGACAAGCTATTGATGAAAGTGCAACTCAGTTGCAGAAGAAGAAGCCTCATTTTGGAGATGCTAGTTCCTAAGGACAAACTCCCAGAAAAGAAGCAGCAGGGGAGTGGAGCCAGTAAGAGCCAGAAAACAAGGTGTGTGTCCTGCAGAAGACCAATCAGAGGTGATCCCTGCTTCTTGGAGAAGCCCAGAGAATCCCAGGTATCCGACATTGCATTACTTACACTGTTTAGAGTACGGCTTTGCATTGTTCAGATTGTAAATGTGTTCTCTTCTTCCCTCTTGAAGTTAGAAATTACTTTTTATTATTGAGAGACTATAATTTTTTTTTAAGAGATCTTGGGTTTTACAAAAAGTTTGATTCCCCGCCCCCCTTGGTCATTTGCTTTAATTCAGTTAGTAAGAATTTCAAAAATACAATGGCATTTTAATAAATAAATGGAATAATAATGCAAACTAAATTAGGAAATTTACTTGACTATAAATCAATCAAATCGTGTATTTTTTAATAAGATGTTTCAATTTGCAGAGAGGTGGATCTATTAGGCATCAAGCGATGTGGCTTAAAATCTGCTCATTTCAGGATTCAGAAACTAAGCTATGTAAGGACCATTGGAATATAAAAGAAAGCTAAATTTTTTTTTTCAAGCGGCTTGATGTTTTAAGGAGACATCTCTTAAAGAGTTTGAATTTGTAAGGCTTTGAGAATTTTGTTTGTAAAATATTTTATGTTGTGATGTCTTTCTCAATGAGTTTTCTCAATGTGTGATCTCGGGGACTAACGGAAAAGCAAGGGTGTGGCTTAAGAGTGATGTGTTTATCAGATTGTCAAGGGTCAATGTGCTGGAGAGTTTGATTTCAACTTGAAAAACGCTAAAGTCATGTGGATGGAAAACGCCTCCTTAAGATCCAGCTGTATAAGATTTTCTTAATTAGTGTTTGACGGGGGGGGGGGCGGGGGAGGCCTAGTCCATTTTGGTTATTGCAATCACTGGGTTTGTGGTCCTGCATTCTATAAGAAAGCAGTCGGAGCAAGCAGGTAAACCCTCCCGGCCATTGACTCTGCTTTAGTTTTCTGCCTTCAGATTCTTGCCCTGTTGTAGTGACTGCCATGACTTCTTTCAAGGATGCATTACAATTTGGAAGTAAACAACATAAACCCTATCCTCCCCAACTTGCTTTTTGGTTATGGTGTTTCATTTGCTAGGTGCAAACCCTAGTTAAGACATTAGTCATATAAGTCTCTGGCTGGGAAGTGGGTCATATGCCTTTAGTCCCAGCAACCAGGAGGCATTTATTAATTGCAGAAAATAAAGTGTTTCTTCATGACATATGTGGGTACAATGTAGTTTACCTTTAATCTCTTATTATCATACCTGGATTCTCTGACCCCACTGTGTCCCTTACTCAACACCCAAGTCCATCTTCTACTTTCTTATATTATCTTTAGTTTTGTTTTTTCATTTATTTATTATTTTCACATTGATGCGCACATATATAAATACATCTTCCTGAATCCACTTTGTTTTAGTTATAGGTAAGTGTTTCTTGCGTTTCAATGTGACATTAGATAAGTAATTATGGAATCATCATTGAGTAAGATCTGTATTAATTGCCTATAGATCTTTATCTGCGGTGTGTCCTTGTGAGATTTTCCCCTTTTCTACATTAACATGTCTGCTAATGTAGTGAACTGAAGATCTTAAAATAACCATACTGTTGAGATTCCATGGATGCATTTTGTTTTTCCTATGTGGACGATAATGTCTCACAAGAGATATCTCAGTCCTATGGCTCTTAAGGTCTTATGAGTCTGTCTTTTACTTGTAATTAAGACACATAAACCTAGTATCACAGGAAGAATTACACACATTTTAATAACTTAGGATGTGTTTAGTAATGACATGTCAATATGCACTTAAAATTCCATAACACTGCCTTGTGTTTTTAAGTTAGATTATGTTTCCATATTAACTATAAATTCACAAGAAACATTTTCAGATTTAAGAATTTTTAATGTATGCATAAATGACTATGTATTTCCAATGGATTTTAACTGTCAGAAGTGATTTCTTAGTGAAATGAAGCTTTTATGTTTGCATATTTCAAATATTATAATTCTTGAAGACAAATGCCATCTAGAAAATTGGAAAATCACACATTTGATTTACATGCTTATGCTAATCATGTTAATAGATATACAATAATATTTTCCACTTTTACACTTTGTGATTTCATGACAACAGAAAATTTTTCATAAGACAAATGCTAAAAACAAATGCATACCAAGGACAAAAGTGTTATTGAAGAAATATAATAACATTATATTATATTGTGTTTATTTTATATACATCAAATATTAATTATGTGAGAAGGTTAATTGTGGCTTCAAACAACAAAACCATCTGTTCATAAAGTAATATAGGAGTCACTAAGAACATCATTAATGAATCCTTGACCTTAGCTAGTTATTTTTAACTCAATATCTTGCAGACTGCTGACAGGGTTTAATAGCAGTAGTTATTATAGTGGTCAACTCAATAAATTAATTAGTAAAAACACTGGTTTTGGAAAGAATATTTTTGCTAGTCTTTAAAACTTAGAAATATCTAATATCATATGATTGATTTAATATATACATTTCTAAAAAGAAGAAAGATGTTAATAATTATGTTAAAAATAGATCACAAATTGTAGAGAAAATATATACTAACCCATAGTATGGCCACATAAAGTAGATTAAGAATGAAGTCATCACACCTTTATTGAGTATCTCTAAAATTTTATTCATTGATAGGAAAATGGTTCTTACAATACTTTGTAAATATAATCTCTAAGCAAAGTTTCTATATACTGCACTTATAAATGTACTTATTCTTCACTTTTCTTCAATCCTATAAAATTAAATACTCTTACATTCATATATTCTAAACATATAAATGAACAGTCATTTTCCTCATAGCTTTCTTTCAATATACTCACACATATATCATTGCATATACAAATATAAAATAATTACATTTATTGTAATACCTACAGGAACATCTATTTTTTAGGTATTGAGAATGCAAGTTGAAATTTTAAAAATTCTCTCATGTATTTTTGGGTAATTTATTGTTCATTTTTTAAATTTGCATTTCATTTGGTATAATTGTAATGTATTCAGATATTAAGACATTGGTTGATCATAAAATACATGATTCATTTATTTTACATATTTACATTGACATTTAAATACCTTTTGATGATATGCGTTGCCTCCTTCAACTCCATCTAGATCCTCCCCACATCTATACTCATCCAGTTTCATGACTTTCTGTTATATCTTTTTCTCAACTAATAAAAAACAACAACAAAAAAAACCACAAAACAACAAAAATCCAATAAGATGAAAACTACAAAAATGAAACAAAAATATCACATGGAAATAAATAATCCATTTTTCTGTTGGGACAATGTTACTGAGCATGAGCCCTGTCTTGAAGTATGGTTGATATAAGTATGTCACTCCATTGGACAAAAGTGATTTTCTGTATCTCAGATGGTATCCATTACAAATAGCTTCTTGAAATGGGTGGGACATTGTGTCTACTTCCTTTTTCTGGGTGTAGATTTGTCTGGCTTGAACTTATCTGGTTTTTATTCATGCTCTCAGGGTCTCTGTAAGTGTATCAGCCCAGCTGTATCTGGAAGGCAATTTGTGTTTGTTTGTTTGTTTGTTTGCTTTTGAGCAAGGGGCTGGAGGGAGTTAGTTATCTGTCACTTCTGGCTCTTAAAATTTGTGCATTTTCTGCATAGACCCATCAACGTTGGGTTAGGAGTGAGTACTCCAGAGTTTCTCAGTCTCTGCCCATAGTCTGCTTGCGTGTTTCCTTGATAAATACCATCCACTGAAAAAGCAAACTTCTGTAATGAATGATAGCAGTGTTTTTTTTGTTTTGTTTTTGTTTTTTTGTTTTTTTTACCAAGACCCTTGATTCTTGTCTCAGATTCTTGCCCACTTTAAAATTGTAAAATGAATTCATTTCCATAGAGTGTGCCTTAAAAAATGACTGGTTGTAACCATAACAGTTATGTCCGTTTTTAACTAGTATACTATGTACTGTGTGACTTTTGTAGTTTTCAGGGCTTGCATCTGGGTGATATTGATCACTAATTTTTCTCCGTTAGTGTGAGAGTAAGATCTAGCTCCTGCAATGCTAGTTAGAGATTTCAATTTCAGTGTAATTACTATTTATAAGCAAACATTTTGGCCTATTTGTATAAATGTAATTTTGTGATAGTAAAACAATGATTCAAGATCACTTCAAACTTCAACTGCATTAACAAAAAAACCCTATGTCTTGAGAATATTGTGGTATATTTATCTCCTTTATATTTTCTTTCTATATTTTCAGAAATATATGCTGTCATCCAGAGTGATTTTGGAATTGTACTTTACCCATATTGGGCTTTGAATTCCTGAACCATTGCTACCATGTCCCGCATAACATAAGTTTCTTTATAATGTTCTTTAATTGTAGAACAATCCAAAAAAATTACAAAAATATGGGAAATATTCATAGAAATCCAAGCTCCTTTCTCTTTGAAAAGAAATCATGCATTTGCTGGTTATTGAAAATCTTTAGCAATACTGAAGAATGAAACAAAAGAACTTGTTTTGTTAAAATAAAACCAAAATTCTAAAATAACCCATCAGTAATACCCAAATCTGTGTGAGATCTCTGCTATTATTGTTTTTCTCTCCAGGAATTGGAGAGATAAATTGTTCACACAACATAGATGAGATTCTCCCTGCAGAAATGTTACATAAATGCTCTAAAACCAGAAGTGTTATCTGCCCTGAATGAGCTAATGGATTTTCTAGTTATAATAAGAAATATTTTAATTTTGTAAGTATACCTTCTATTTCATATAGAACCTGTGCTTTGTACTAGAGAAATAACCTTGTAAGTAAGCATCTGTTCAGTGCAATCTCCTTCCTTTTCTCCCCAAAACTGTCTCCTGTGCAGCCCAAACAAAAGGGAGACAATCATTGCTGTACCTCACCTGATTTATCTCTACTCACTGATTAATATTCAATTTACTTCAGCTTGAGAATTGCACCAGGATGTGCTATTTAATTTGCTCTCATTGCATTTGATGCTTATTAAAGACTATTAAATCATTGACAGTTCACACGAAATTGTCAAATTTTGAAATTAGGCCTCCTGGATTTTACTTGAGTTAAATCTGCTATCAGAGTGAGGAATATATTCAAGAACAAAGAAATAAGCACATGTGCTCTGATGAGCTAATTGAAGTCAGCCTGGTAGAGAGAGAAATTTGCCTGTAAGTAAAGACATAGTGAAACAGACAAAAAATAGTTGCTCCCATTCCATAACACTTAGTGTTGTGTACTCATATGTAAGAGTGTAATGTACAAATGCTCTTGGATATTTATAGAGTGTGTTTGAACAAGTATGTGGTATATAATATACACATAATAAAACATGAACATTAAAAAGCCTGATAAATTAGATGTGTGTGTGTGTGTGTGTGCACGCGCATACGCTGTATATCCTACATTACAAGCTAGAAACAAGAGTATCAATACCTCCTAATGCCTCTAGCTTCCTTCCAGGCAGTATATTATACTTGCTAACTGAGATGATTACTACTATTGTTTCAATAAAATAATTTCATTTTATACTAACATTAAATAAAAAAATTTCCACTATTGTCATAATAAATAATGTTAATTTACATTTTTCTCAAGTAAACATTAATGAGATCACAGTGTTTTCACAAGAACCCAGAGAGCGGGCATTCTTTTAGCATGCCATATTTTTCTACATGCCATATCTTTGTTCTTTAACACATAATGATTATTTTACATGTCATGAAAAATTTAGATGTGGCTAATGTGTACTAGATTTGAAACACAGGAAAATTTTATTTTAAATATGTTTAAACATATTTATTGTTATTATACTTTCATAAAAGTGAAAATTAAAAAAAGAACCAAAATTTTATCTTTAAGTTGTAAATGATTATTATGTTTGTCTTTATTTTGTCCTTTGAGGCTACTAAGTATTTTAATGCAATAGTATAGAATGTAAGAAAAGATGGAAACTATTCACAATGTACTTAATTCTGCTATATTATCCTTAATAAGAGGATATCACATTTCCTAACAAGCTTATGTGACATTGCGTGAACACACCCAATAAGAGACTGTTTTGAAGCCAGTGTTCATGTTTCTTATAGGTCTTTCCGATGAAAGCTATGTTCCCTTATATTACTATGAAATGTTCTTTTGTTTACTGGATACAATCTTTGTGTTCAGCAATGTGCTTGGGAAACTGTCAGGATATATATTATGCAGAAATGAGAGAGTATTTTGCATGCTCCACATCACCTTGAATATATTAAGAGATTCACATTAATCATCTTGGTACCTGGAATGTTGCAAAGAATTGACTTATAAATTGCTATGGATCCAGTTATTCCGTGAAAGCACTCCAGGTAAAAGAAAGTAAACAGAGCAAAGTAGAAAATAGCACGTAGTTTACTTTTTAATAACCTTCATGGAGCCACATGAAGTTTTTTGAAGTATAACAGAAAGGATTTAAAATTTTCTCATGAATAAATTTATAGTTTCAAAGAGGCCAGTTTTACAGCAGGAGATCTGTTCATTTGTGTTTATAATCTGCCCTTTGAACTGTACTCTGAACTTACATAGATCATTTCTGAACAGTTGCTTGGGTGTCATGACCTGTAGTCCCTGGCAGATAAAATACTTCAGGAAGTTTTTATGGTGATTATAATATATCACTTTTGCTGGTCTTCTCATATTATTTCTTGATTTGTCTAAAATGTGACATACCACTGTTCCCTGATAATATGCTAAAACTTTCAACTACCAATTTTACAAAGGTAAACTTGTTTTTTGATACATACATAGACACAACATATTTGAATATGTTACAAATTTCCATCATTGTAAGTCAAGACAAGGATATGTTACACAATTAAAAAATATTGTACATTTCTATTGTGTACTAACATGTGTAATATCTGAGTTACTATAATCTTTACTGACATTATAGCATCATGAAGAGTGTTACATTATGTCTTGATTAGAGAACACATTAATTATTTTAATATAGTTCACATGTAGTTTTACCCCATGCAGTGGAAAACAATGACAGAAATTAACTGTTGAAACACATTCTGTAATTACCTATATGTGATATTGGTGCTAATTCTGCTATTGGAATATGGCTGTGACTACTGCAGGTTTTAGAATTTCTGTGGTTATATGGAAATTAGATATGACACATACCCACCATTTTGTTCAGAACAGTTTTTATATTTTACTCAGTTTATGATTAGTCAGTAATATTGAGACTTAGACATTGAGGATATAGCTTATGACATTCCTAGTAAAATGGAAAATTATGCACAAATTTTGCTAATTGTGTTACAACTGGTGAATTGGTAGTCCTATCAAAAGTTTCTCATGGTCATATCTGGCCTCTTTAAGCAGAAGAGTCATGTTATGGCAGGTTCCCCGCCGGCTGCCGCTGGTTCTGCCGCCATGGTCTCACAACCACGTGTGCCCCAAATAACACTCAGGAGACTCTATATTTGATATAATCCTGTCGGCCAGTTACCATTACTGTTTATGGGCTAGCTCTGTCTTAATTATTAACCCATTTCTACTTATCTAAGTATTTCCACGTTGTCGTCTTATCGGGGAGCCGCACGGCAGGCTTCCTGCTTCTTCCCGGGCTACATGTCGATTTTAATGGGCTTGGTTATAAATGACTATAACCAAAAGTAATCTTTTTTAAAGGGAAAAGGGGAATTATTGTATGGATATGAATACTTTGCTTTGGAATGGATTTTCTTTTATTGATACAATTTAAGGTCAATTTTGTGATATGTATATTTCTCCTCTTGTTTAGGTATTGTGTTTATATAGCTCATTTAGATATGTAATGTATAATTTAGTACAGATTATAGAGCATTACCTATGATAGTTAAAACTTAGAGTTAAGTTAGTTTGGATTTCAAGATATGCAGAGATGGATTTGAGATGAATAGGCATTCTTCAAACCTTTCAAAGACCTACAGAATATGGCATTTAAAATGATTTAGGGATTTTCTTGACAATGAGGCACAACTCCTGGTAACACCACCTGCATCAAAAAGGAAGATGGACATTGAAGAAACTCGTTATGAAGTTTGCTTCTAATATGGCAAGACTGGCCATTTGGACAAGGTACTGCTCTTGTCTAGACTGTTTGACTTTATGTTATAGAAACTGGACATGCAGGACCCACAAAAAGGTGACTGCTGATGTAAGATGGACATTGCTACAGGATTCCTGCTTCATGGAAGAGGCTGCCAGACAGCCAGACAGTCTACAGGACACAGAGAAAAGTTTCCTGCCTTATTGAGGAGTCTGGACACACATTATGGCCTATGGGCTGAAGATGGAACATTACAGAAGAACTTCGGGTGACTGACCAGGCAATGCATTGTCTCTGTCATTTCTAGAGTTTATATATTATCCTTCTGTGGTCTTTGAAGGAGTTGAAGACAGATAGTTATGATTATAGTTTTTCTTAGTTAGGATTAAAAATAAGTTACATATAGATCTTTAGACTGACAAAGATAGGATAGATGATATTTTCTTTAAGTCTTACAAAATGTTAATGGACTAAATATTGTTAACTGTGATTCTTATTTGATAACTGTTGTATGGTATATTTTGCTATGTTAAGGTTAAACCCCTTCTTTTACTTTAGACAGAAAAGAGGAGATGATGGGAGATGTGATTCTGTATATATGTTTCTCATACTGTTAATAAAGCCCTGTGGCCAATAGAAAACTAGATAGGTGGGGCTAGGAGACTAGGAGGGGGAAGAGGAAGTAGTAGGTGGAGTCGACATGTAGCCACAGAAGGAGCAGGACGCCAGCCACGGCCTCCCGGATAAGACGACCACGTGGAAATACTTAGATAAGTAGAAATGGGTTAATAATTAAGGCAGCGCTAGCCCATAAACAGTAATGGTAACTGGCCAACAGGATTGTATCAAATACAGAGTCTCTGAGTGTTATTTGGGGCTGGCGCGGCTGTGGGCCCAGGCTGGCGGGCTGGCGGAAACAACATGCTTCAGAGTCATGATTATTTAATATATTTGATAACATTTCTTAAAAAGATACCTGGCATAAATCTTGTTCAGTAGATGTTTATTAATTTTTTCTGTTGTCTCTAAATTTTATATATACATTGATTTTGATCAACAGATCAGTTTTGTTTCAAAACAATTATTGTCACATATAGAAATAAGACCTCCATATAGTTGATGACACTATAAATAATTGCATTAGATAATTTCTAATTCTCTTTGAACTAAAACAGGAAAATTTATTTGAAAAACAAAACACAATCTAAACAATAGACTCAATTCCATTTGAATTTTATTTCAAAAATCAAATGAAATATACATTATATTTTTGATTTTAATGATATATTGATAATACATTCACAATATCATTTAGTGGTATCCTAATTAGGTAAAAGATGAGAACAAGTGTTTCCACTAAAGAAGAACCAAACCCAAGTTTGTACTTCTTCAGTTATTTTGGTTGAAAAAAGAAACTTGTTTAATTATTTTACATATTATTGAACAACACAGTGTGTTTTTGTTATTGGAATCCTGGAATTACCAAGAAGATGGTAAGATGTTGATAGCATATTTACATTCATAATATGTAATTTTGTTATATAGAAAAAATTAGTAGTAGTTCAGTAAAAATGCAGTGATTTTTTTCTGCTTTCTTTATATGTACAATGGCTTCTATACAATAAAGATCCGTTTTGAAAAGTTCAAGATACACAGATTAAAATGAAAGTTCAGTAGTAGAGGGAATAATTATATAGAATGTGTATAATGTTTTATATATTTGGTTAGATAAATAGATAAAACCAATTAGCATGATTGTTAAACCTAAGAATAGAGCCTTCATTCACCAGCTGATGAAGCAGAAGCAGAGATTCACAGCTAAGTACTGAGCTAAACTCCTGGAATTAAGTTGTAGAGAGCATGGAGAAATAAACAAAGGGGTGGAGACCAGGCTGGAAAACACACAGAAGCAGCTGTCCTGAGCAAGTGGGAAGTAATGAACTTCAGATTGACAGCTGGGGAACCAACATAAGATTAAACAAATAATTCTGAACATGAGTGTCAGTTGAGGGCTTAGGTAGTCTATGGGGCTGTTGGTAGTAGAACCAGTATTTATCCCTAGTGAATGAATGGGATTTTGGAGCGCATTCCCTATGGAGGGATACTCTATCAGCGTAGATATAGGGGAGGGTTCTTAATGATATGACAGAGTTTGATGATCTCCCATGGGAGGCCTCGCCTTCCCTTAGGAATGGATGGAGAGATGGTGGGTGAGCTGGGATGAAAGTAGTGGGAGGGAAGTAGGATTGGTATGTAAAATAGGACTGTTTTAATTTAAATTAAAAAGAAAATCTTACAAGCTGTCTGAATTGTTCCCATCATACCCTTGCATGCATCCTATACTCTTCCATTTGAGTTAATCTTTTCCTTCTTAAAGAGTAATCTTTTTTTTCTTTTCTTTTCTTACTTTACATGCCAATCCCAGTTTCCTCTCTCCCTCCCTCCCTCCCATGCCCTTGACCACCCGCCCATCATCCCCTCCCACTATACAGGGAGGGTGATGATGCTTTCCAGGAGGGATCAACAAAAGCTATCAAGTCATTTGAAGTAGGGACTAGGCCCTCCTGCCTGCCTCTACATTAAGGGAGTATGCCTTCATGGGAATGTGCTCTCAAAGTCCTTTTATGCACTGTTCCACTGTTAGAGGTCCCTTAGATAGCACAGGCCTTCTAACTGAGACCCATGTTCAGGGGTCCAATGCTGGTTTCTCAGCTATCAGTCTGGCGAACCATTATCTCTTCCTTGTCCAGGTAAGCTGTATCTGTGTGTTTCTGTAGCCTGGTCTTGTCCTCCCTCTGTGCATCTGGATTCTAGTTCGGCTCAGTGTTTAGCTGTGGGTGTCTGCTTTCTGTTTCTATCAGCTCCTGGATGGGGGCTCTATGACGGTAGATAAGTCAGTCATCAATCTCATTATCAGAGAAGGGCATTTGAGGTAGCCTTTCAGCTGTAGCTCAGATTATTAGTTGGTGTCATCCTTGTAGATCTCTGGACATTTCTCTAGAGTCAGTTTTTTTCTCCAATCCTTAAAGAGTAATCTTATATTTTATTTGACTTCCCTATAAACTTTGTGTTTATATATGAGCTAGCATTTTCTACATGTATTACATACTCTCCATGTATTAAAAACAGCATAACAGGTGTGACAAAGAGATCTTAATACAATGGAAAAGGTGACCTCAATGCATTTGATGATAAAAAGAAATCAACAAAATGTTAGCTAACGTCACAATTGTTTTGTAACAGTTTAACCAATTAAATTTTATTCCTCTCAAAATTAGGCTAAGAAGATGTTCCAGCAGCTAATAACATTAGCTGCTGTTCCAGAGGCTACAGGTCCCAGTACTTACATGTCAGTTAAAAAATATCTGTAATTCTATTCCTAGGGGATCCAACTACTTCTTCTGGACTCTATGAAAACTGTGTACATATTGTATACAGGCACACATATAAGCTAAATATTCATACACATAGAAGCAATCATACTTTTAAAAACATAAACACAAGTGTAATATTTTGAGTTGAAATGCTTAGGAGCTACCTAATCTCTTTAATTTGTATTCATATGCTTAAAATAATTCAATATTTTAGTTATAGTCTAAAAATACAATATTAATGACATTTGTTAAAAGAAAGCAGTTGGTCAAAGAACAAACTTAATTTAAAATGCAAATATTGGGATGGGAAAAGAATCAAGAGACTTAGTGGATCTTAAATTTGAGATTCAGTGCAACTAATGCCATGTTAATTATGCTCATAAGATTAAAGTAAAAATTTCTTAAAGGAGCAAGAGAGTTTTCTCATACAAGTTTGATCAATTTTGACATTTTTATTCTGATTGAACACTTTATAGACTCATGTTTTTAACAAAAATTTTATGATACCATTCTTATATTCTTTATATGAATTCCATATTAATACATATGAAAACTTTTGAATTAAAATTAATATATATCCCTTTGTTAATATTTCTTCAATTATACTCATAGAATTTTAAGAACTTAAACATATTAACTTAATCCATTCAACAAATCCAAAATTACATTTTGCATATGTAAAATAAATTCAACATATTTCTAAAACTACTTTTCATTTCTTTGTAGCTCTTATGACATTATGTAAGCTTCTGATTCATGAGTAATAGATTATCTGGAAGTTGTAAAAGATGAAGGATATAGAACAAAAAGAAGAAAGATGCTCATGAGAAGCAATGAGAAGAACATTTTAGGAAACAGCTAATAATAAGAGTATGAAAAGCACTTAAAAGCACAGAGAGAGAGAGAGAGAGAGAGAGAGAGAGAGAGAGAGAGAGAGAGAGAGAGAGAGAGAGAGAGAGAGAGAAATACAACTAGTACCAGATGGACTGTTATTAGATGTAAGTCACTGATGAGATTTGATGAAGATATCTTTGTAGAGAATGGAATCAATTTTAAATTGAAGTTGCAAAACTTTGGTATAATCACTCTGAGCATTTATTGGCACATAATGATCAGGAAATGAACACAGAAGAGATGGGGAATTCCAAAGTGAACTGATTTTTACTGCTTGCCAGATCATGGACTAATAATTACATGTATATTACCCTACTTTACTATGTGAACAGCTTCCATTCTGTCTCACTTTGTCCGTTACAAAAAAAAAAAAAAAAATCAGAGTTGTTCTGAGCAACACAAAGGAATCCATATTTAGATTACCAACGTGATTATATTCTGGGTGGTTTAATCTAGATATATGATGTACATTTGTAAACCTGTGATGATTGTGCCGTTTAGAGCAATTTCCCAGAGAGAGAAGGAGTACATAAAATTTAAAAGTCAGTCTCCAAAGAGCAGCAAAATTGTAAAATTATCCAATGCAGTAATGGTACATAGACAATAAGGTACATTTTTAGTATATTTTTAAAAAGGGATCATAACTTTTAGAAGATCTCTACTCTTAGTTGCCTCTTTGCTATATCACCTTCAGTTGTCAGTTGAACCTTTAGTATTACAAGCAGAATGCCCATAGCACATAGAAATTTTCATTTGTATTAGTACATTTTTCAATATTATAAATTTAAGTTGCATATTAGAAATTTGACCTTGTAGAGGCTAAAGTGCTTAATTCTCCTCAAATTAAAAGGACGCTAACATGTATCCCTCTTTGCATATAGCCTTAGATAGCCTATATAGGCAGTATTAAGTCACAGAATCTTTTCAAAGATGGCATTTGTCTTACAGAAGCTTCTCAGTTTCAGGAAGCCCCATTAATTAATTATCATTCTCAGTGTCTATGCTACTGGTGTTATGTTCAGGAAGTGGTCTCCTGTACCAATTCATTTAAGATTACCTCCCATTTTCTCTTCTGAGAGGTTCAGTGTGGTTGGGTTTATGTTGAGGGGATTTATGAGCAAAGGGGTCAAGACCTGGCTACAGAAACCCACAGAGACAGCTGACCTGAACAAGGGGAGCTCATGGACCCCAGATTGATAACTGCAAAACCAGCATTTGACCAACACACACACCCTGAACATGAGTCTCAGATAGAAGGCCTGGCCAGTCTAAGTGACCTCTGACAGTGGAACCAGGATGTATCCCTGTTGCACAAAAGGATTTTGGGAGCACATTCCCCATGGAGGGATACTCCCTTAACACAGAGACAGGAGGGAGGGCCTAGTCCCTACTCCAAATGACTTGTCAGATTTTGATGATCTCTGCTAGAAGGCCTCATCCTCCCTGTGGAGTGGGTGGGGAATGGGATGGGAGGGGTTCTTTGGAGGTGTATGGGAGGAAAGGAGGAAGGGGGAACTAAGATCTATATGTCAAATAAGAAAAAATAATACAAAACAAGTAAAAAAGAAAAGAAAAATAACAAAAACAAAAAAGATGTCACGTGTAACTATTTAATTGTTACCACTAGTTCATATACTGATGTCCCAGTTTACTAATTAATTTTAAGGACAATCTTAAAAATTCATTACTATATATTTTATCATTGTTTAAACTGAAACTTCAAGTATGATAGTTTGCGAATATAATAGATGATTTTTTATTATATCACAAAGACCCATTGCACAGTGAATGCATAATGAATAAGTGATATTAACTGTCTAGCAAACATTTGTATTCATTAAGAAGAACTTCTATAATCAGACCCAATCAGGCCCTGATTACACAGCAATTTAGCAGTACCTGCACTAGCAGTTTCCTCTGTGTTCAGGGATTATTTGGGGTACTTGTTAAAATGTAACTACAAAAATGGAAAGTTTTTTGATATTTAAAAGTAGATAAAAGAAAATCATTTATGTCTTTTTCAGTCTCAGTGTCTCATAGAAAGGCAAGATTAAATCAAGACAGTACCTGTCATATCCAGCAGTATGATGTGTTGATATTAGGTTTGAAACTCAATGTCCATCTCACACTCAATTTCAAGCATCCTGTGGTACAGCCCCAGGCTTTATGAGACATACATTAGCCCCTCATACTCCCTGCTATAAATCTCACTCTCTATCAGCCTTCCTCCTAGAAATAAGCATTGTGTACTCTTCCAAATCAGGAGCTCATTCTCTTTGTACTTAATTTTTCAACTTAAATCTACCTACCATCTTTAAGGACTTTCCAATTTTCCATCTCTATAAAATATCACATACTTATATTCCTTTTCTTTTCCTCTAAATTTGCAATATATTCTTTTGGGGGCATGAACACAGATTTTCTTATATTTGGAACAGCTTGAGGAAAATAATTGTTTCACCTATGTGTGCTATCTACTATTTATTTACACAATAAATATGAAGTAGATATAGTTATGAATATAATTATATCATTTTTATGTACGAACAAGTGCACATCAGTCAAAATAGACTATGCTACCATTACTGACACTTAGTTGTGTTTTAATAGCTTTTATTTGACTCAAATCTACCCATAAGGCAAGAATGTCTTGCTGGATTTCCAACTATGTTTTCTCTGGTGTTTTGTGCTTTTATTATCTATCTTATGTTCCACTTACTTCACTAGCATGCTGAGTTTCTTCCATATCTACCACCAAGTTCTTACCTCAAGTCATTCAGAACTACTTTTACATTAAATACCAACTCATTTAGGTCAAACGGTTTTCTGGACTGATGATCAAGACGACCTAGAAGTAGAGCAATGTTTTTTAAACATGGCTAGATGAAAAAGGATTACCGCTGATTCCAGATCTTTGAAAATTTCACATTAATCAAACTAATGTGGCAACAATATGTAAATGCAAGCATGAATGCACACACACACACACAGACACACACACACACACACACAGTATGTCCCAAGCATGTCTATGTAAGATTTGTGATTTGCAATGACATTGTGACAATTTATACACACACACACACACACACACACACACACACACACACACGCACGCGCACGCACACGCACACACACACACACACACACACACACACACACACACACATACACACATACACACGGCTCTCAGTTAGAAGGCCTGGGCAGTCTATGGGACCTCTGACAGTGGAACCAGGATGTATCCCTAGTGTACTCAACAACATCGGGAGCAAATTCCCCATGGGGGGGATAATCCCTTAGACAGGATAGGGGACTAGGATCAATATGTAAAATAAGAAAAAATATTAAGAAATTAATAATAATAATAACAAATGTGTAATCATTTTCCCCATTGGCCTGAAATAAGCACATCTGTATCCTATTAAGTGTTCTAGCAATTGTATTTTTAAGATTTGATGAACTCCCATGGGAGTCTTCATCCCCCCTGGGGAGTGGTTGGGGGGGTGGGATGGGAGGGTGGGGACATGGGAGGATGGAAGGAAGACTGAACTGAGATTGATATGTGAAGTAAGATTGTTTCTAATTTAAATACAAATTTATATAAAAAGTTTTATTTTATTATGAACTGAGTGTTTTTTCATGTGAACATGATGTCTACTAGAGACTCACAATGTGCAGAGTTAAGAGGAATCTATGAGAAGGGTCCTATGCTACATAGGGGTGCCAGGATCAACCTTGAATCAGCAGCTTTGTCATGCCAAACACTTTTCCTGCTGAAGAATGTCACTAGGTTAACACTGTTAGATGGCAGGTTAATGCTATTGTTTATCCTTATCATACATACAAAAGCTGAAAGCATCAGAATTATCTGTGAAGTATACATTTTTGACTACTTTTTTTTTATATACTACAATGACTTGATGGTTTCTAATTCTCAAGAGAAACTTTCAGGTAAAGCAAATATAATATTAAGGATTAAGTATAATAGTATAAGCAACTCAAATTTAAAAATGTTGGCTTCTTTTTTTTCTCATATATATATATATATATATATGTGTGTGTGTGTGTCTGTGTGTCTGTGTGTTATTGCCATATTCATTACTCATAATACATATATGCAAAAGTTAGCAAGATCTAGGCAGGTAACAATGAGTTATAAACATTTCTATAAAAATGCATAATTTTATTGCACAAATTTTGTCTTAAGCCAGTGATTCTAGACATAGCAACTTTATATCAGGTCTTCCTCATTACATACAGGGAGATCAAAATGTCAGATGACAACAGCAGATTTAAATTTAATAGTGTAGTGATAAACAAAGAGGGATTTCTCAAAAGGGGGCACTACTAATATAAAAATGTAAATAAAGCTGGTTTGATGTGCATGCATATGTGTGTGTGTATACATGAATATATACACACACACTTGCTTTCCTAGTCCGCATTGCTCAGCTTTATATCTCCTAATATTTCATGTGGAATTGTGCATAGGTCATGAGAGATTTGTTTACGCTCTGTAGCTATTCTTTAAGTGAGCTCATCTATTCCTCCCACTTTAAATACTATCTAGACACTTACGTTCAACAAATTTATATCTTCACAACAGGCTTTGCTTTGAAACATTGTGCATCTAAGTGTGTTTCAAATTTAATAAGCCCCAAACTGATGTATAGTCCTCCATCATACTTTTTGTTTCTCAGATCTCAGCAAAGGTAATTTGGTCCTCCAGCTGTTCAAGTCAGAAACTTGGAGTCATCTCTTTCACAGGCTACATCCAATTCAGAAAACAACTGCTTTCAGCTTAATTTTTGAGACCTGATTATTTAGACACACTTTAGTCTCCCTTGTACCTACAGGAAAGTAAGTGATTATCAGCTCTGAAGGAATTTGTTTCCCTGTGTTCTTAGATGATCTTTAAAATATTTTCATTATTAAAACCATAGGTGTGTTAATGTCATTCAGTGGGCAGAAATCAGAGATGCTAACAAGAACCCCACAAAACTGGGCAGTCTACTGCAAAAAAACTACACTGCTAAAAATGGAAATTGTATTTGTTTTCAAAAATATCTTCATGCAATAAGATACCAAACACAGGTTCCCCTCCCTATTTCCCTCCATTCCCTTTTTCCTTAGACACCTCCACTCCCTAATCCATTCCTCCTCTGTCTCCATTAAACAGAATAAGTCCTCCCATTGAATCAACAATGCACCGTGTATCAAGTTGAGGCAGGTTGAAGCTCCCAACCCTTGCATCAAAGCTGGACAAGGCATCAGGCCACAGGGAAGTTTCCAAAGAGCCAGCTCATGCATCAGAGACAGATCCTGAGCACGACAGAAGCAAAAAAAAAAAAAAAAAAAAAAAAAAAAAGCAAGGTAAACAACTGTCACCCAGATGCAGAGGGCAATAGGTGGGTCCATGCCTTCATGTCCAACCAGAGTCCTGTGAGCTCCCACAAGCTCTGTGGGTTTCCCCATCATGAACTTGACCCTGCCTTGCCCATGTAATCGCTGCACTCTCTTCAACTGGACTCCCAGAGCTTGGCCCAGTGCTTGCTTGTGGATCTTTGCATTAATTTCCATTGGGTACTAAATGAAGGCTCTATGATGAAAATTAGGGTAGTCACCAATTTGATTACAGTACAAGGCCTGTTCAGGCACCTTCTCCACTATTGTTGGAGTCTTAGCTGGGGTCATGCTTATGGGTATTATTCCCTTCTATCAATGTACCTCTTTCATTACCACCCCCACCCCCTTGTCCTGCCAACTGGACCATCCGGATCCTGCATGCTCCCATCCCTTCTTATGGATGTACTTCCATACACTCTCTGATCCTTCTTTTATCCACTGACATTCAGAAACAAGGATCCTAATATTTTTCTACAGATTAAGCTGCCTCTCTGATAAGAACCATAACATGGTCACCAATCAATCCCATATGATCTGTCTATGTACAGGTTAGTTGTAGAACTTTCCTTTCCTATTAAAGCAGAATCAAGAAATGATTCAGGCATCATTCTCTGAACCATAAACTGCTTTATCTGCATTTTTATTATATCTCTGTCATTTTTGCTGTCTTTTAATGTAAAGTTTAATGCAATAAATAACCTTGCTGCTGTTCACTGATATATTCAGTCAGTAGAAGTTATTCAGTATTTGAGGCCAATAATTTTTCTTAGATTTAGAAGAAATAAATAATTCAAATAATTATTTGTTTACATAAGAATTGGGTTTTTTGTTTTGTTTTGTTTTTCTATTTTGTTTGTTTATTTTTGAGACAGAGTTTCTCTGTATTGCTTTAGAACCTGTACTGGAACTAGCTCTGTACACCAGGCTGGCCTAGAATTCACAGATTCACCTGCCTCTGCCTCCCAAATGCTAGGATTAAAGGCTTGTGCCACCAATGCCCGGCTATATGAGAACTGTTTTGAAACAATGTTGACTCGCTTTATTTTACAAGCTTTGTCTTGTGTGGCAAGATTACACAATTCTCTTTAATGGGATTGTTAATTGTTCGCTATAATATAATTTTTATTGTCCATTCTCTTCCTTCCAGTTTTGGATGCTAATATTCTTTTATGGGCATTAGTTATCCTATCTCAAAAATTATTTGCTAAGATGGGAGTAATGAGAGATGTTATTCTGTATATATCTTTCTCATACTGGTTAATGAATAAAGCACTGTTGGCCAATAGGAAAGCATGATAGGTGGGGCTAGGAGTCAAAGAGGAAAGAGGAAGGAGTAAGCAGAAGTCAACATGTAGAGACTGGAGAGAACAGAGGTCTAGGCCCTCTCTCCAGTAAGAGGAGACCACGTAGAAATACTTAGATTAGTAGAGATGGATTAATCATTAAGACAGAGCTAGCTGATAAGAAACTAGTAACTGGCCAACAGAATTATATTAAATATAGAGTATCTGTGTGTTATTGGGGACTGGTGTGGCAGTGGGAAAACCGGGAGGGAAAACATATTGGTTACATGGCAGAAATCTTTTCTAACTATTACATGTAATAGAGGATTCATTAAGAGAATTTATAAAAAACTTTAAACACAAAAAAGCATTTAATCAATATATAGGTGAATGGCTTGAGAAAATAGTTTTCCAAAGGACAAGTTTGAATAAGCAATAAAAGTTTGTGAAAATGTATTATCATTAGTACTCATGGTTCAAGATAAATGACTAGGCTTGCATTTGTTCAACTGCCTCAAGTCACCCATTTCATGACCTATCTGCCATGAAACTTTGAAATGTGAGCCCAATTAAACATTGCTGCCCCTAAAAAAGCTAATTTGATATTATTTTAATTATACTTAAAAATTATTTATTATGAAGTTACAATATACTTTTGTGAAATTTATGGATTCATTCCATGCATTGTCGTTATTGTATTTTTATTACTTAAAATAATTTTAACTTATATATATTTTGATCATATTATTCCCCTCCCTCAAATATTCCCATATTGTCTCCCATCCCTACTCAGCAAATTTTAAGTTCTTTATCAACAAACATAAAAAAATATACAAAATAGTGACAAAATGAAGAAAACAAAATAAATTCAAATCTGAAAAGGAAATAAAACAAAACACAATATACATTTTTTTTGTCAGTCAACTACTCCTATCTTGCTATAGTTGATATATTCAGTACTACTCTATCAGAGAACATTGATTTTCTCTCTCCCAAGCAGGTATATATAAGATAGAGCTAACCAATAAAAATCATTAAAAACTGACCAACAGCTTTATATCTAATACAGTGTGTCTGTGTGTTATTTGGGGCTGACTTGGTGGTGGGACCAGACCGGCAGGGGAAAAACTGCTCCTAACATCATTAGGAGACATTTTATCACTACATTGTTGTAGCTTGTATGTTTCCAGCAACCCGCCAGTCTGGGCCCACAGCTGCACCAGCCCCAAATAACACTCAGAGACTCTGTATTTGATACAATCCTGTTGGCCAATTACCATTACTGTTTATGGGCTAGCTCTGTCTTAATTATTAACCCATTTCTACTTATCTAAGTATTTCCACGTGGTCATCTTATCGGGGAGCCGCGCAGCAGGCGTCCTGCTCCTTCCCCGGGCTACATCTTGACTCCACTACTTCCTCTCTCCTCCTCCTGGTCTCCTAGCCCCGCCTATCTTGTTATCTCATTGGCCACAGTGCTTTATTAACTAGTATGAGAAACATATATACAGAATAAAATCTCCCATCATCTCCTCTTTTCTGTCTAAAGTAAAAGAAGGGGTTTAACCTTAACATAGCAAAATATACCATACAACAGTTATCAAATAAGAATCACAGTTAACAATATTTAGTCCATTAACATTTTGTAAGACTTAAAGAAAATATCATCTATCCTATCTTTGTGAGTCTAAAGTCCTATATGTAACTTATCTTTAATCCTAACTAAGGAAAACTATAAGCATAACTATCTGTCTTCAATTCCTTCAAAGACCACAGAAGGATAATATATAAACTCTAGAAATGACAGAGACAACTCATTGCCTGGTCAGTCATCCGAAGTTCTTCTGTAATGTTCCATCTTCAGCCTATAGGCCATAGTGTGTGTCCAGACTCCTCAACAAGGCAGGAAACTTTTCTCTGTGTCCTGGAGACTGTCTGGCTGTCTGGTAGCCTCTTCCATGAAGCAGGAATCCTGTAGCAATGTCCATCTTGCATCAGCAGTCACCTTTTTGTGGGTCCTGCATGTCTAGTTTCTACAACATAAAGTCAAAGAGTCTAGACAAGAGAAGTACCTTGCTCAAATGGCTAGTCTTGCCATATTAGAAGCAAACTTCATAACGAGTTTCTTCAATGTCCATCTTCCTTTTTGATGCAGGTGGTGTTACCAGGAGCAGTTGTGCCTCACTGTCAAGAAAATCCCTAAACCATTTTAAATGCCATATTCTGTAGGTCTTTGAAAGGTTTGAAGAATGCCTATTCATCTCAAATACATCTCTGCATATCTAGAAATCCTAATTAACTCCAAGCTTGACTATCATAGGTAACTCTCTAATCTGTATTAAGTTATACATTACATTTCTAAATGAGCTATATAAACACAATACCTAAACAAGAGGAGAAATATACATATCACAAAATTGACCTTAAATTGTATCAATAAAAGAAAATCCATTCCAAAGCAAAGTATTCATATCTATACCATAATTCCCTTTTTACCTTTTAAAAGATTGCTTGTGGTCATTAACCATTTATAAATAACCCCGTTTAAACGAAAACAAACATTTATAAACAATATTTGGGAATTTGGGCGTCGTTCTTTCCAAACTACTTCCTGCTGGAAGAGGTTGCTGTCATGGGGTTCCAAAGAAGATGCACAAATCTTGGCTGTAGTCTGCAAGGCTTTGTCTCAACTGCTTTGAATGTTGGATCACCTGTGGAGTTGTTTCAGGGGGTCTGGCTTGATCAAACCACATAAGTCTGGAAAGAATCCATAGCTTTTCATTTTCTGTGGAAACAAAAATAGAAATCCTTTTCCCCAGTAACTTGTCCTTAGGCTTAAATTTTTGAGTCAAAGTATTTTTAAAATATATAAATTGAATTAATCTAGCAGCATTTCTTTTATCAGTAGTTGTTTTCTCAGCAATCAAATAATTTAAAGACAACAGAAGTGTGTATAGTATCCAAAATCTCTCTGTGTTTTCCATCTTTACATGGCTTTTTTATTATTCTATTTATTCTACTTCTATTTTTGCATATTTTGAGACAGGGTTTCTCTGTGTAACTTTTATCTGTCCTGGAATTCACTCCATACCAGGTTTACTTTGAAATCAAAGAGATCTGTTTGCCTCTGTCTGCCTAGTACTAGGATTAATTCTATTTCCTTTTTTCTTTTTTAAACCATTGTATCCTGTTTCTTTTTCTCTCCCAAGCCAGTGTATTTTTAAAAACACAGTGTAAACCTTTATTGCAGCTCTCCTACATACCAATGAATTGTTAGCAGAGCTCTTTAAAAGCCAGGTGGCTTTTTGCTGCTTATGCTAATTTTGGAAACTTCCCTTAAAGGAGCCGTGCAAATCTCTTTCTACAGCAAAACAAATCGAATCAAGAAAATGCTGCTACTAAGAAATCTTGTTAGTCTCTGTTCCTTTGTTTCTAAAACATTTCTTAAGCTCTTATTAATTTTAAGTGAACGTTCTTATAGCCACGTTGGGCGCCATTTGTAGCGTGTTGTTTTCCGGCAGCCCGCTTGCCCGCCAGCCCGGGCCCATAGCCGCGCCAGCCCCAAATAACACTCTGTTTTTCTTTTTTTTTCAGACCAGTAACTTTTTTTTTTTAACCCTGGGACTCTGAACTATCTAGTCTGAGCTTGTTGATCACCCAAGCCGTGTGCTATGGTTTCTATCTTGTGGAGTGGGTCTTAAATCACATTAGTTATTGGCTGGTTAACTCCAGAAGCTTGGAAACACACACAGCTCATTGAAGAAGGAGATAATGAGAGTTGCCTACATAGGGTCATTGCTACTACATTCCGGCATCTTTGATTCAGAGACCTATTCTAGATGCTCTCACAAGAGAAATACAAGTATCAAGCCATCCGCAAACCCTTCATCTACAACGGTGTACTAAATATGTTGTATTTTCCTCTTTACCATTCTGACTCCCTCCATCATTTCTCCCTAATCCCCCTCCTGATTCTATGCCCACATTTACTTTGTAACCCACTGAATACAATTAATTTTGGTTATAAATGTATGGGTTTGTAGTTGTGTGACCACCCATTTTTTCATGGTAAACCTGACAGGGACTAACTCATAAAAAACTTAATCAAGCTAGGAGCCACTATTATCAATTCTCCTCAGCTAAGAGCGAGTGTAATATGACCATCACCCTTCCATACCAGAATGATGAATGAAGTTGTTCTTATTTCAGTTGCCTTAGCTTCATGAGTTCATGTGTTCAACAGTCCTTATACTTCTAGAAGTTGCATTTTTGGCATGACCATCACTGGCCCCTGGCGTTTACAATCTTTCTGTCCCACATTCTAAAATATTCTTTGAAGGAATATGTTTTAACTAGATGCCATGTGTATGACAGAGCATTCCAATCGCACTTACTAGTTCTGAGTTCTGAAACAACCGTTACCACCTGTGAAAACCTGCTTTTCTCATGGGAACTGAGAATTGCACTAAGCCATAGGCAAAGGATGCATTTTGAGACTTCAGCCTGAAACTGTTTAGCAAAAGAGCAGAGTAGGATTTGCCCTCAGGGCATATTATTTCCTCAGTAATGAGCTCTTGACAAGAATTCCAGTAATGGGTATAGGGATGTATGTTTCTTCATGGGAAGCAGTATGTACAATCAGAAAGTAAGGAAAGGAAGTTATTCCCTGCAAAACTTACCATTCCAGTTATTTTTGTAGCCTAAAGAGTTCACAGCTGAGTGAGAGTGCTGATGACTTTCCCTCTACTAGGAACACTAGCCAGCCACTATGGAGGGCATTTCCGTGTAAGTGCAAGCATGATGCTTCTGAGTCCACAACAAAACCTACTTATTCGTTTCTCCCTCTGGACCCAGTTTTGTCCTTTGGTGTCAGCAGCTCAACTGAGGACTCTCTTAACTCTTTCTGTTACCAACAGAGGCCTGGCTCCCACTGTTAGGTGCAACTTCCTCAGCTTCTCTGCAACCACAGTTGGTTGTTTAAGTTAGTAGTATAGACTTACATTTTTACCTAATTCCAATTGTTTTAGGACACTTACGACCTATCAACTTCTGTAATGGCCATTTTGTAACCTGTAGATACGTGTGTGTGTGTGTGTGTGTGTGTGTGTGTGTGTGTGTGTGTATGTACGCACATGCGCGCGTGTGGATCTATTTTCAGACTGACCATCCCACAAATCATGTGGGAGTAAACAACTGATGTCTGTTCTGACTTAAGGCCCATTCCACAAGAAGGACCCGGTATCCAACTGTGCTTTGGTGACAAAGAACTTGAGACTGGATAGCCCAGAGGTCTAAAATAAACCCAAATATTACATGACTTAAAAAGAAGTCAGAAAAAAAAGTGATTTCTAATAAGGACACATTTTGAAATTTGAAGATACTACAGAAAAAAAAGTGGTAAAAATTATTTAGCAAATCCTGTAGTATAATTTTATACCACTTCTTTCCCATTGATTGTGCATGTAAGAGGATTTTAGATTATCTCTTTTCTGCATTCAACAGATTTACAGCAGGAAGTAAATAAAGCACTTAGCAGGATTTCAGAGGCAAAATAGGCAGGGAAGGGAAAGATTACATCAAAGAAAGACAGACATAATTGCATTTCAGATGACAAGTGCTTCTCTTTAGAAGTGTGTAGTAGAGCAATAGATAAGGAATAACTGTCCAGCCAAGCTAAACAAAAGCCATCAACTGGCTGCCTTGAAGTAGCACTGGAGAGAGCTCAGGCAGAGGGCTGACCTGATTCTATAATCCATAATAAGTGTAACATGTGTTCTTTACCCCCGAGAGAAACAGTTGAATAGGTAACCAGTATGCAAAGTGAAGAAACTGCATGAAATAATAAAACTGAAAGCAAACCAAATAAATACACTTACAAAAATTCACCAGTTAAAGATTGGATTTGTAGTCTTGAGTATTATAAATACCTGAGACCGTAGGATTAAATGGCTACCTACACATTTTTTTTCACAGTATACTTTCTAATGATGTATGATGTAATAAGAACTCGATATTAGTGGTAACATAAATGATTAGTGTTTTCATTATGTGGAAACTGCTATGCACAAAGTAACTATTGTCCAAATATATGCTTTCATATAGAAATTGTACTTTGAATGATGCAGTTTGTACTTGTTCCATGGGCAATGCAGTATATGACCATCTCAGACTTGTTTTCTTCAATTTGTTATAAGCATCATTTATGTTACCTTTTGCTTCTATGAAAAAAAATCAAAAAATCAAGTCAACAAAATGATTACCAAAGTAAGAGCAGCCATAAATTTTAAGTAATTTATTTTGTTTATTCTAATCACATGACTATATAGTATGTTGTTGCAAAGTTTAAACATTCAAAAGGCACATACAGTTGACTTTCAATTAAATTAGTATTTAAATTCTGACATTGAAAGATATCAGAACATACTTTTACTAATCATTCTTCAATAACTAGGTAAATATATTCATATTTTAAATAAAATAAGGGTGAGTTATTTTATATCTTCATATAATGAAGTGTATCTCATTTGAATGCAGTGTATACAGGGCTGTTTTCTCTTAGTATGTCATCTATGGGATGTAGCTATTTGACATTCAAATATTATATAAAATATGTGTATATACATACACATAATATTATTTAGTTGAAGAAAAAGGCCATGGATGTGATAAAGGGTGGGGAGAGGTATATGAAAGAGTTTGGAGGGAGCAAAGAAGAAGGAGAAGTATTGTAATTACATGATAATCTTAAAAGTAAAATAAAAATAGTTCTTTTGTAAGTAATACTTTGATTCCTTGAAAGTTTCCTTTTATGTTTGCAATATACGCTGATAATATTCATCCACCCATACCTCCTTTCAACTTTTTCAGGACTAACATTATCTCCCTCTATACTTCATACCTTTTTTGATATTAATAACCTGCTGAGAGGGGAGGTGGGACCATGTACCTGAAGATGAGTAATACTATCATTGTTCGTGTTCCCTCAGCAGCCACTGATGCCCTGTCAGGACCTCCTATGAAAACTGGAGAGGCTGGATTTCAGACTGATTTGGTTTTGTACAAGGTTTGTAGGGATATGCCCAGCTGATGTGACTAGATGCAGGTACCAATCACGTCGTGTCTAGAGTTGCCCCTTAACAGCTTTCCTGCAAATATCCTCCTTGTTAGTGAACTCACAGGAGACAAGCAGAGAGAAGGAGAGCCAGTAACACATAAAGATTTAATATTATCAACAGCTTAACTTTCACTTCTGCATATTTTCTTTGGAAATGGAAAGAGTGGATAAAATTGTAAATCTTTGTCTAATGAATTAATACCTACCACTTTACTCACCTGAGGCAAATCTCAAGTCAGCTTTCATCTATCCTTACTTTATCTGCAGCTGCCTAACAACCACAACCCCACTGCCGCTAGATAATCATTTGCTAGTGATTGTACTCTATCCTTTTATATCTAATGAGGCTGATTTTGTAATACATTCAGATGGTATTTGTATTTCTCATTAGGAATACTCCTTTCATTTTACTGTTTACAGCTTTTGGTAAGAATTTATCCCAGTGAAAATCAATTAATTGGTATTTTAGACACATGCTTTGAAAATTTTTTTTCAGATGATTGAATACATCTTCTTAACTGAGAATGTTCATGTTCAGTGTGTATAAATAGTTACAAATGAAGACATTCATTGAAACTTCTGTTAGTTTCCTGATCTGTTTAATGTTTACTTCCTTGGTAGGGGAGGAAGCACGTGTACTAAATCAGAGGACCACTGGTAGTTGTCAGTGCTTGCCTCCCAGGACGTGGTTCCTGGAGAGGGACTGGGCAGACAAGTTTGGCAGCAGGTACTTTGAGCTACTGAGCCATCCTGCTAGCTTATAATTGGATATTTGTACTTTGTTTTCAGTCCCTCCATTCTTCAATGATAAAGCAATATTTCGTAAAGACAGTCAGGTTCATACTTACCAGTACTATCTTTTAGAAAAAACAATTTATTGTGTCACTTATAATTCACTTGACTTTAAATGACATAATATCTTTCTACACATTATAGTCTTATTTAAAATTTTAACCAACATTATAGTAATCAGTTCTATGATATGGCTAGAAGTAATAGATAACCACTAGTTGAAATTCCACAAATGTTTTGAATGAGTAAATATATTTATCAATGTTTCCATCATTATTTGTGTTTTACTATACTATAACAAATATACTGTGATTATGTTTTATATTTCTAATATTTTATTAAAGTGGTTAAATATTTAAAAACCTTGTCGGACCATTTACCTAACTTACCCCAAGCATTTAATAATGAAGTTCTTTTTGATGATACTTTGCAAAAGACAACAGTGCCGTTTTTACTTTCTCTATTTTGATACTGTTTGACTATTTATACATCTATTTAAAAACAATAAAACATTATATTACTCAAGAGTTCTGTTACATCTTGTAATTATGTTCTTCTTATACCTATCTGGTATTATACTATGGCTATATTTGCTTCAATATAGCTTTTAGTAGCACGAAAAACAAATGGCCCAGAGACAACTATTGGGGTCCTAACTTCAAACTGAATATCAGAAAAGCAAAGCACCTGGCCACTAGCTTCTCAAAATGAAACAGTGGATCCAGGAGCTCCTCACCAAGCCCCAAGCTGCTGCCTCTCTTCAGTATAGCTGGAGAATGAATGCCTCTCTGAGACCTTACTTGTTTTATATACTTCCCTAATGTTGGGATTAAAGGTGTGAGTTATAATTCTCTTTAGACTGATTCACTCTTTTGAAGACCTGGATATTTTTGAACTCACAGAGATCCATCTATCTCTTAATTCTGAGTCCTAAGATTAAAGTTGTGTAACACTACCTCCTAGCTTCTGGGTGCTGGGTTTAAAGGTCTGTGCCTGGCTTCTATGGTTTGTGTCTGACTTTGCTTTCTGAATCCTTGGGTAATCTTTAATAACTCATAAATAATGTATCACCAAAGTTTTGATAGTTATTTTCATTTTACATATTTTTAAATATATTTCCCCCCTTTTCTTTTTCCTCCCTCCAAAACCTCTCATCACCCATTTGATCTCATTCTAATTCATGGCTTTTTATTTTTAATTATTGCTACATGTACACTTGTTTTTATTAGAAAGAATCAGGTAAATCTCTATTCTGACATCTCTGTAGTGCAGTCTCAATCCACTCTCACTGTTGGTATACCTTTGTTCGTCTTCTCTGTAGCTTCCTGCTCTTGAAGGTCTTGTTAGGACAGAAAGCAGTGTTGCTGCATTTCTCCCGGGAGATTGCCTGACTGCCTGATCCATGTTGTTTATCTTTTGAAATATCTACAATTTCACAGAACATTGAGATCAGACAAGGTCATTCTGTGCCCACGATAGAACGGATGGAAAAGAACACTGCAGGGACATACACAGACAAAGTAAGAACACCGTGTGTTATAGAAAAATGACTACACAACCCATTTCCATCAGTAAATTTGAGTGATTGCAGTTTATTTACCAATTACAAAGGAACACATTCCATTTTTCTACTTCGATACAACTAATTTTCTAATTATGAATCCACATTTTCAGGCCACTTAAACAAAACTGAATCTTTGCCTCCTGAATCCTTTGCCAACTTACCTTACTTGAGGTCACATCAAATCACAAATACCTTTCTACAATCTTCACTCTATTCTATTCATGTTATGCTGTCTGTTGCTTCAATATAAAAACATACCAAATATGTATTCATGTAAATATTCCTTTTGGTCTTTGATGTGTGTTGAAATTTTCAAACATTTTCCATTTAGTCCATTCTGCAAATTTTATAAATGACAATACAAATATTGTTTAGGCTTATTGTCTCTTCAAAACCTAAAATTTATCTGCTCATGCTATGCTTTTTCTCTCATTTCTAATATAAAAATCACACATTCATATTTTGATAAAATGAGTTGTCATAAGATATTCTACAGCTTAACTTAAGAAGATTCCTGAATACCAGGTATTGTAAAAAATTATTTCAGAAGGTGTTTTAAACATTTGAAATACCCTTAACAATCCAGAAGTTTGTATAGTGCAAATGAGGAAAAAACAAAAACTTCATTTTTACTGTTGACTTGGTGATGTTTTAGTTATTTGATAAGAAAGCATATGACTTATAAGAATGTGATAAGTGATTCCTTAAATTTCCTAAATTGTGTACCAGGGTTCACTACATAATGGTCAAGAAAAATTCTCCTCTTTATGACTTGTATTTGGACTTTGGTGTACAAATTATTTTCTTCCAATAAAAGTTTCCTTTTTTGACCAGAGCCCCAGGCTACCTTTTAGTTTTCTTTTAAGTTGAACTTCTAGGAACTTAAATTTCACTCACTTCTTCCTGACTTTTTTTATGTTGATTTTTCTTTTTCAATTTTTTATGTATTTAATTTAGAAAACAATCTTGTTTTACATATCAATTCCAGTTTCCTCTCCCTCCAACCCTCCCTCGCTCCCTGATGATACCCCCTCATCCCACCACCCACTCACTCCCCGAGGGTCATGAGGCCTTCCATGGGGGATCCTCAAAGTCTGTCACATCATTTGGGTGAGAGCCTTCTTCCTCTTCCTTTTACCTGGGCTGAATGAGTATACCTCTATAGGGAATAGGCTCCCATAGGAAGCATACTTAGAGACTGAGTTCATTGCTCCTACAGATGAAATTCCACTGGTGAAATCCAAATATTGCCTCTAGTTCACCTCAGTTTTTACATGGAGAGTAATGCTTTTCTTTTAGTTTGTTGTCAAAGGTAGTGAAAATAAATTTTTCCACCTCTTTAGTTTCTTTTCAGCGGATTTATATATCCACAGATTATATATGTAATGTGATGTTTGTAGAAATAGAAGTGAATTTCTCTGAAGAATATACCAGCAGTGTAAAAAGATTGAATTGCAGTTTTTCCCTTTAGTTCTCTTGAGGGGAATATTTTAATAGCTTTCTGCTCTCATGATTTTAATGCTATCACACTCAACATAAGTCTCCCACAGAAATTTAAGAACCATTTTTATTCTATGATATGTTTAAAGAAAAATTTTTCGTTGAAAATACTAGTATATTTAGCTATTATCATGCCATATTCTTACCAAGGCTTTACCTCTCAAGATAGTTAAAACGTGCCTAAAGAATAATGTTTATGGATTGCTACATATTATTTGTAGCTACCAGTACAGTCTTACATAATTTCGACTTGTAAGTGAATACTAATGGGTAATATTCTGGAATTATGGAAATGAAAACATTAACAGATTTTGACTGCTACTTGATTGATGGGTGCCTTATACAGATTCTTTTATCTCTATGAACTATAGTTTGTTTATTTTTAGGTCTGTATACTCCCCCAATCGTAGAATTATAAAACCCCGTAAGAATACAGAGATAGGTTGTATAACATCAGTAGTACCTAATAATAGGGATGGATTGTCTGTGTTTTAGAAGCCTTTGAAAATTGTCTAAATAAATATTCATGAGTTTATCTAGTACCTTAAAATAACCAGTACAAACATAAATACATAAACTCTTAGAACCCCAAACAACAGTGTACAACTCTGAAACAACACATATGGTAGAATCACTGATAACAGTAAGGCACATGCCATTACTTCTAAGATTGATGTTTACATTTTACAGAGAGGATGTGTTATAGCCTTTGTTTTTGTTGGTTTATGAATATAAATTGTATTAAAAGTTCTGATACCAGCTGTAAAATCTATAAGTCTAGAACATGTAAACGGATATCATTTAGGTTTCACCTTCAATAGTAAGCAAAAGTAGCATATTGTATTGAATGAACAATGAAACTCTTTGGCCAATGAGAAATTTATCACCGTATAAATGCATTTTCTACTAGGAATCAGGAACTGAGTTTGATCACAGTACCCACATGATGGAAGGAAAGAACTGAAAGTTATACCATAATCTAAATGACTTTTCTACATTAGAAGTGTTCCTCCTCACACACAAACATCCACACATATAACCATAAATATATATATAGAAAAAAAGAAAAATCAAATAATATTATGATAAAGCAAACAGTACATAGAATAAAAATTGAATAAAAACATAAGGCATAAATGTTTTTTCTATACCAATTACACACTATTGAACCTATATCAGTTCAGTTTTCTCTCAGCATAATTCCTTGGGGAAGCAAAGACAAACACAAGTTTTTTAGAATAACATTGAAAGCATAAAAACACATTGGATATGGGTCCTTATAATTTATTTAAACTATAAAAGTACTATATTTATTTTATTTCAAATTATACATATTTTACAACATTATAATGAACATGCATGCATAAGAAATTATGTCTGTGTATACAGACTTTTATAGATAATGTACTACATTATGACAATTTTCACAGAAAAAGTAAGTTACTTTCTTTCCCAAGAGACTGCATATAAATTCTAAGTCTTACATGATTATCAAAATCCAATGCATTGGAGTCAACTTTCTCCATACCCAAAAGGAAAAAGTACCTCCCATTTATTCTCATTGTAAAACTTGGTTACTAATACTTTCTATACACTCGTACTTCTAATGTCTTCCTTCATTTTATCAGTGATTTTCAGAAAATATTAAGTCATACAGCTGTGCTACTAGTAATAGTACATTTTATTTTAAAATGTAAAATGCATCAAACATTTTGAAACATGTCTCATTAGTTCTCTCTGTTATATATACTGTATTGTTATTACTCTTAATAAGTAACATATACCCTTTAATGAAGACTTTCAATAATTTCTGTTGCTTTAATTTTTTTAATTTTATGTATGTGTACAATTGATTAACAATTTTATTGAAATATAATTGTATCATTTCCCTTCATACATATAATTTTACATGTTTAGTTATTTATAATTTTTTCTTTTAAAATTATAAATACATTTTTTCATACTATGTATTATGGTTATGGTTTTCCCTCACCAACTCCTCCCAGGTCTTCTCCACCCACCAAATCAATAACCCTCCTTTTTCTGTCCCATTGGAATATAAACAAGCATCTTAAAAACACTAATAGCAAAATCAAATATGATAGAATAAAAACAAACAAATGAAACAGAATAAGCCAAAGTAAACAGAAAGCAGTGACAAGAAAACAAAACAGGAATCATATAAAGATGCTGAGACACACAGAAACAAGCAAACGGGAATGGGACAAAACAAACAGAAAAAAGGAGCCAAAAATTAACAGCACAGGAAACATATAAAGATGCTCAGACACACATATTTGTGCACACAGAAAAGATATTAGACCTCATAATATATAAGCAAAAGATCTGTAACTGAAAGAAATCCCAAACAAGGCATTGTGAAGCAAAACAAAACACAACAAAATAAAACAAGACAAAACAGAAGAACTTCCAAAATTAGCATTGAGCCTCTTTAGTGTTGGGCATCAATTTCTGAGAACAGGGACTGATCTTAAGTGTGATTTGTGTACACAGTGGTACTACATTGAAAAAGACTAATTAATTTTCATTCCCAGGTGGTTTTCATTTGGAGACAGCTGTAGGTTAGAGCTGAGGATTCATGTCTTCCTTCCCTCTCAGTGCTGGACCCACATCTTGCTCAGACACGTGCAGGTTCTGTGCATGCAGCCTCACTCCCCAGGAGTTCTTAAGTGCATCAGTCTTGCATCTTAAAGGCCTTAGTTTCTTCGTGTCTCTTATCCCCACTATCTATTACAATCTTTCCACGCTCTGTTGTACAGGGTTCTCTGAGCCCGGAGAGAGGGAAGGGATTTGAAAGAGATAGTACTCTTAGGAAGAAGTATTCACGGTTAAATAATCCAGAAATGTTGTCCATTTGGGATGCTCTGGGTTTTCTTCCATCTGCTCCAGAGGAAAACTTTCCTGGCACTGGATTGAACAAAACACTGACCTATGGATATTTCAGAGTATCACTAAAAGTTGCTTAATATTAGCTGGGTGTGGTAGCACACAACTTTAGTCCCAGCACTTGGTAGGCAGGGACATGTGGACCTCTGTGATTTGGAAGCCAGCCTGGTCTATAGAGCAATGTCCATGGAAGCCAGGGCTACACCGAAAAACTCTATTTCAAAACAAAACAAAACAAAACAACAATAACAACAACAACAAAACACACACACACACACACACACACACACACACGAAGAAGTTGTTTTCTTGTTAGATTCTGTAAGTGGAATAGAAGCTTCGCCTACGTATGTGTTTGTGCATATCACCTCTTTCTGCTGTGGGCAGATTTCAGAAGCGCACATCAGGTTCTCTCAAAAGGGAGTAAGAGAAGATAGTATGCACCTCGAAAACTGGGTGCCCAAGCGTCATTGTCTAGAGCAGTAAATACATGTCAGCCCAGGTATTCCTTCAGCCCCACAGGGTTTTGGTAGTTTATCAAGTATTTTTCTTTTTATTGTCCACTTCCATCGCCAGAAATAAATTGACAAATGTTGCTAGTGTAATATTCCCAACAAAGATGAGGAAGTTTAAGTGATCCAATCCTTGTGATAAGTTATTGAATGCTGATAGCTGTTCGAGGAAGGGAGTTATGTTTTGCCTCATAGTTGTAGCCACTAGTAGTCTCCATTAACTTGTAGAAGACCCTGCACCCATGAATATTTGGTCAAGTTTATTAGATTCAGTGACCTGTATATAGACATGCGGTATCACTGGGGTGAGATATTCATTCCCCTGCACCTATAGCATTGACCACGCCCATTTGGGTGTGGTCACAGGTGTGGACATGACACAAAGTAGGATTTGGGCTGGGATTGGGACCCTTGCTCTCTTGCTTGCTTCTGGTCAGGTTGCAGAGAGAGGCCTGTGTGGATCCTTGGAGTCAGAACTTGAGGCAGTCATCTGTTTCTTGTGTAAGTGCCTTCTCCCCGAATAAAATTATCTTAACCTATATTGAGCCTGGTCTAGCGAATCTTGATCCTCGCGTCCATATAGTTTGAGAAAGATGTGTAGGCTGTGAGCCTGGGTGAACATGGACGAAGGGAATGAGAGATAGAGATGAAAAGGATGCATTGTTAATATGAATGAAATTTGCAAAAAGGGGGAGAATGTGATAAAAACTGCTACCCACACTTAGTGCTATGTGGTTAGAAGATGATCTCAAAAGAATTTATCTCAAGGGACTGCTAAAAATCTTTATTTTAGTCATGTTCTGTGATTCATTCTGAAAGTGTTTTAAAATATGGAATAAATGAGAATGACATTTTCCCTCACCAGACATGTTGATTTTCAAGTTAAGATTATACAATGAATTAAAAATAATATTTGTTGCTATATAAAACTTCTAAGTAACTGAAGTATTAACAATTCTCACTTAGGTATCTTCCTGATTAGTTAAATATCAAATAATATATGTATACCCTAGTTTTTTTAAAAAAAATATCTTCCACTAAAACAAAACTACCTATACATTTCCTTCTAGATGTGTGGGTAACACTGATTCTATGTAGAAAACAAATTGTCTGTAAATTACTGTAATAGCTAAAACTTTCTGCAGTAACAAAAAGGCATCATTATATTATAGTGCATAAATAGGTTTGGAATATCTAACATATAATATAATAGATAAACATTAATCAAAAGTTTGATATTTAGGATTTTTAAAGATAAGGATTTTAAAATAATGTAATTATTGTATTTGAAACATATATACAAATAAATGACAAAGCAATCAGGGATTTTTGGTTTTAGAACAACTTCTTGGGGACAATATCAATGAATATGATCTATAGACTTAATTCTGAAAACCATATCTGGTGACCTAAATGGTGTGAAAACGAAGTACAATGTAATGTTATAGTATAAATATAGATACAGATAAAAATCATTAAAAAACATTACTGAAGTTAATCTTTTGGTTTAATAATATATATATATATATATATATATATATATATATATATATGTTTTAGACTGTGTTATTCATCATTTTTATTAAATTAGGGAATATTTACATATAATAATTATTTACATTATACTAATCTGTGTTTCCATCAATGCATTTATTAGTACAAAATGTGCGCAACAGACAACAATTATTATAGTATGTTAAAGAATGCTAAAATGATTGCTTCATACTGACTTAATGAGATTTTTATTTTAATCAAGAAAAAATATTCAGATGCTGCAAAAGACACATATATGCATCATGAATTTGTAATTTTTTCTGTTAACTATAATTTAAATTTATTGGAAAACAGAAAGAAATGTCCTACAAATGTCATTATTTATGTTTTGAGCATTATATGAACTGAAATTGAGGGATAATGAAGGTGTCAATATATTATGCTGTATCTTGAGTCAAAAGTGATTATTTTATTCTTCTCAAAAGCTTTACTTTTAAAGTTCGATTTTTATAATTGGTTTTCTCTATTCTGCTCTACCATCACTATCAGCCTTACACTCACAGCCATGCTCACTACACAGAAAAATGTCATCTGATAAAATCTGACCTTTGAAAACTACCAATTACCCTGAGTATTCATGCAAAGGATGTGAAATCAACATAATAAAGAAACTTTGACATCACTGTTTATGTCACAAGGTTTATGGTAGGTAAATCATGGAACCAACACAGGGGTCCATGAACACTGAAACTGATAAAAAACAAGTTGTGTAGAGGTTTTCTTCTTCTGCCATGAAGACAATTAAGTCATTCCTTTCTCACACACACAAAAAGATGGGGTAGAAGTGCAGGTAGTCACTGTACTTCTAGGTATTATATGGCCCTGTAAACACTTCATGAATATATCATATGTATCAATCAGTGTTGTACATAGCATCATCCTGGGACACAAATCAGATCAATAGGAGGGATTCTAAGAAGAGGAAGGTTAGGAGAGGTAAGGAATATAGTATGTAAATGCATGGAAAAAAGGAAGTCACAAACCCAATGACTGTCTAAATGTTTAGTCAGGAACTTCATGTAACTTACTTATGATATCATTGCTTAGAATTTATAGGATATGTAGTTATGGAGCAAAGGTCTGTTTTAGACTCCTCACAAGGCAACTCAGCATGTGTAAGGAATTTGTTCAAAAATGTCTGTTTGTTCTTTTCTTGAACCCCTAGTCTCTTTTCTTTTATAAATGTGACCACCATGTGACCAAAGATTAGCTCAGACGTTGTTGCCTTTAAAATACTCATTTATTCTGGCATTACTTATTTGCAAATTTAGAATTTTCCTCCATTTTCCATACATATAAATAATAATTTTTAATAACATGAGCCTGATGGGAGATGTCATTCTGTAAATATGTTTCTCTTATTGGTTAATGAATAAAGCACTGTTGGCAAATAGGAATGCAAAATAGGTGGGACTAAGAGACAAGGAGGTTTCTGGGAGATGAGTCAAGATGGAGGGACTTGAGAGAAGATGTCCAGACCCTTTCTCTCCTAAGCCAAGACCATGTGGAAACACTTAGATTAACAGAAATGGGTTAAAATTTAAGACAGACCTGGCCAATAAGAAACACTAGTAACAGGCCAACAGCTTTATATCTAATACAGCTTTTCAGTGTGTTACTTAGGGCTGACCTGGCTGTGGGACAAGGCTAGCAGCAAAACTGCTAGTAACATGAGCCAACATTAATGGTTGTGCCTTTAAATATTTTGCCATTTCCTTTCTTTTTTTTATATGGTAACATTTTTTATTTTAATTTGAAACAAGCTTGTTTTAGACATTAATCCCAGTTCCTTCTCTCCTCTCCACACCAGCCCCCCCATTTCCCATCCCCTTTCTGCTTTCCAGAGAGGGTGAGGCCTTCCATAAGTGATTTTTATAGTCTTTCCTATCATTTGGAGCAGGCCTAGGCCATCCTGCCTTGTCTAAGCTGAGCATTCCTCTATGTGGAATGGAGCCCGTTATTTATATAAAAGAGCAGATTAAATGCTTATGTGTCTGTATCCGATAATGTTACAGCAAATGAGAGCAGAGTGAAAGTCTATGTATAACATGCATTGTATGTATAATTGAAAGCAAAGACAAGAGAAAAAAATGGATTGGACCACTGGACTTGAGGTGTGCTATGTACATTCTTGGGTTCTCTTTGTTTCACGGCTTGCAATGTTCTCTTCTAGTTTAGAAAAAGAAAATTCTCAAGGCTGTAGTGGAATAGTTTTGCTGAGGCTAGGTAGTTTTTAAAACTAAAACACTAAGCTTTCTCATTGTGATTTGGGCAATATTACTGCTCCTGTGTCATCTTGTGCTGGACTGCTATTGTATTCCAGTGTTCGTAAGTGGCTGACATAGGGCAGGACTGTGTTCTAAACTATATAATGTTTTCATACTGTTTGATAATAAAATGATTCAATCAGGCATGTATGTCGTCCACTAGGTTGTGATGAAGTTGAGAGACTGGGCCAAGAATACACAGAAATATGAATAAGGACATGAAGTCAATTAAGGCTTTCTAGTGCCATTTCTTTTCTGTCCTAATCACTACTATTTTTCAATTTGGATATCTACACTCTAGATCAACTCTTCTTATATTACACCCATTCAAAAGAATATATCTTATTCTATGTAAATGTTATAGGTTGAGAGCAACGTACATTCTTGGAACTCTTCAATATTATCTGGCTACACTGATAAGAGACATAGATCAAATGCTTTGGATTATTAAATGATTATTATTAATGATCATAATATCTGTCGAATAAGTGCTTCTAGTTTTAAGTCTAGGACTCATTTTGGCTTCAAATTTCTGGCCCTTGTTGTTTTATACTATAATATAATATTCTGAGTTCTGGGATAAAAATAATTTGTATTCAATATGAAGCTACTAATAAGAAATAGACATAATATTGTTTAGGAAAAATCTGGCTGCAGAGGAAATAGCCTTTAGATAATGACATAATCTCAATCTAAAAGAGATTTAAAGGAAGAAAATCAAGTTAAGCCATGTGGAGATATTTGGCAAGTGCCACCTTAGGAAGCAGGTTCAAGATAAACATATTGAACATTTTTTTTTTTCATATTTTGATAAGCTTGGCAGCATTTAGGATTTACCAAGACATCCTAGGGAATCAGATTAGTATATATTGAATAGGGATGAGTGCGGTATGATCAATTGTATTCCATCCCAGGAATTTGAATATCTCCTACAGTATGGAAATCTCTTATTTGTGTCAGAAAGGGCTTACTTCTTTTTGTTTTTTGATTCTGTGTGTTATAATGGTTAAAAAAGTCGACCGCCAAAACAAAATTCTTAAAGGTGTGATTCTAGTATTTTTGTTTCAAAACTACAAACTTTGAGAGCTCAACATTGCCATTTCCTCATCTTTTGCATCCAGTGAAAGCATGCACAGATGCCAGGACAGCTGGTTCCACTGACAATAAGTCTTTATTGCTTGCAGGAGTGTGCCCTGCATGCCCGAGCCTCTGCCTTCTGAGAATTCTCACCATCTGCCCTTTCGAAAGCTTTTTACCCGAAGTACATTAGATTATCTCGTTGAAGTTCATCACATACCCAAACTGGGCTCCAGGCATTGTAGAAATCTTGATATAAATAATACTTAGATAAAATGGCATCCGGTCTGTATGTTCTCTTCTCTTATTATAGAACTCCAATCCTCTATAAACAATTTGCTCCTAGAGAAAATTAATGCATTTGAATTGTTTGGAGTGCCTGTTCCATCCAGTGACATTTTTCTAAAATATGTAAATAATAATCATAGGAAAATTCTGTTACAGGCAGGATCATTATGGTTCATTTCCTATTGTCTTTGTTTGAAGGAATTTGTTTTGCCTTCAGAGGAAAAATAGATTTCTAACAGCCTGTGAACCATGAAGAAAGTTCATTGGTTGTCAAAGAGGTTAGCCAGAAAAAGTACATGACCACATATCTAGAAAGAAGACCTATATATTAAATAATTGTTTAACTTTCATTATGGGTACTATTACATACATTTATTTTTATCCTTTTTGAGAGGGTGTTTTTTAAAACTAATATATGAGATATTAGTTCAAATGTGTAAATGGGTTTTTGAAATAAAGCTATTTCTTATGTGGTATATAATTTTAAGCTAGGGCATGCCCTGTGGTGTTTAAATACTCAAAAGCAGATTGGACAATTGGGGGATGCTCAGAGTCTGGGTCAAGCCAATCAGTTATAAATGAAGAGAAAAATGGACAATGTGCTTCTAGATACTGGAATATTTAGCATGGACATATATGAAAAGAAACCATCCCTGTGGTCATAGTATCTCAGTCATAGTAAAGCAATGAATCTTTAGTAGGGAAAGGGTGAAAGGATTGTCCAGATAGAATCTGCTTTTCATGTTGGCCTATAACTAGTCTAAATTTACTTGCTAATTGGAAAAAAAAACATGGGGAAGGTGAATATCATGGATTTTTTTTGCAATTGAAAGAAATAGATATATGAAAAGCAGGTAGAATATTCTATCTGAATTGTTCCAGATATGGAATATAATATATATCAACTATTTACAATTATATTTGTTCTTCATTCTGTTTATTTCAATTTTTCAAGACAGGGTTTTTCTGTGTCACACTCCTGGCTATCCTGGAAATCTCTCTATAGATCAGCTCGGCCTCATACTCACAGGAATCTGCCTCTGCTTTCAAACCTATACACACCTTAGGATGGTTAGTCTTCTTCATTATGTATTGTCCAGATTATGAGGGAACAGTTACTGTTCAAAATGGGTGCATAGATATGAAGACTTTGAAGTTACATTTTTCAGGGTCATAGTCTTTTATATAACTGCATAAGGAAGTTGTCATACTCTCGTAAGAGAGTGCAAGTCTATAATTATGTGTATAAAGATCTATACTGAAAGTGCTTGGAGGTGCTAGTGCTAGGTTATACCATTTAAGTTCATTCATATGTGTTAAATTTCTAATTACACATTTTGCATGTATAAAGATAATAAATAAAATATTCTAAAATATTCTATCAGTTTATGACTACTCTTTGGAAGGACATACATACATACATACATACATACATACATACATACATACACACATTGAAGTTAGAAGCCGAGACTAATTCAGCAGTTCTTACTGAACTACTGATCTTCCACGGCCCTTACTGTGATTTGCCTAATACTGGAGAGAGTGACAGCTTTGTCAAAACAGTTGAAAGTGTGCAGAAGAGGAATAGACATGGTTTGTAAATGAGGGATGTGGAGTATACTTTCTAGACTGTAGTAGTATAGATACAGGTGTTGCTAGAACATCTTATGATAGCTAAGACATACAGTAGACCTTAATTGTTTGTTTTCTTAAGTATAGATAAGGTTTCTTTCCAACTCTTGCTTTAAGAGCTACAACTTTATTACTCTGCAATAATAATGATAAAAGTGTGAGAAAGCTAACCACACAGATCTGTGTTTATCTCATAATTTGTAAATACATATATATTTATAAGTATTTCTTTGCCACAATTACAGAGCCACAGTCAATTTTCCAGGTATTGTTTCTTTTTCTTGAATTTTACTTTAAAATCATTATTTATGATAGAGTTTATGTTATTTAGGGTAAAACATTTAAATAAACTTACATCTGAGGAGTTTACTTCTCATTTTTTGGTATTTTATTTAGGATCTGATATGAAACACATGCTTATTTCCTGCTAATATTTCAGCATTGTATCTCTACACATTAATGGAAGGTCTTTTCGATGTGGAGTTTCGTAAGGTGATTAGGAAGGACAATGAAATACCGATCATTTTAATTAGTATCTTTTTTGAACAGACAATTTCCCAAGCATATATCTATGTGAACGAGTACCCCATTATTAGGGTGCCCTGATCTGAGAATTCCATACATACCCTTGCCAAATATGAGAAACCAACAGACATTTTCAATAAGGCTCAGATTGTGTTAAATTAGCTTGAGCTGATTAAAACAAAACCTTAGGCCAAAAGTAAATTTAGATCCTGACATGTGCGTAAACAATAAAATGCAAGACTGAATACAGTACTAGGGAAGGAAGAAAACCTGAAAATTACCTATTTTATCTTGAAACATTTTTCTGGCAGAAATTAAGAGAAATGTGACTCTTAAGGGAATTGGAGATATTTACTTAGGAGGTAGATGGGGAAAAGGAACAATCTGTGTATTTCTTTGGGTAATTCTCTGATGTATTGAATAGAAACACTCTAAGGATAACTTCTTTAAAAAGTTCTTTTGTATATTATGCAAGACAACTGGGACCCTGCATGATTTTAAAACTATTAAGATTTATACTTAACTAAAATTTAATAGGGCAGGAATAGAAATATAAGGCTTTAGTTTGTAAAAGGAACCCCCATTAGGCCAGGCAGTAGTGGCATACACCTTTAATCCCAGCACTCATGAGGCAGAGGCAGATGAGTCTCTGTGAATTTGAGGTCAGCCTGTTCTGGACTGCAAAGCTACACAGAAAAAAAACCCAGAAAAACAAAACAGAAAAAGAAAGAAAAAAGTTTTGTCTTGAAAAGCAAAACAGAAAAATAAAAAAAAAAGTAGAAACCCCATTATTTTTTAATACAATTAACATATTTTTATTTTTACTTTTATGAATATTTTGTTTATTTTTACATATCATCCACAGTTTCCCGTCCTTCCTCCATATTTTTAAAAGAAAGCTTTGAACCTGATGTCCTATGTGGCTGAGTAATGCTGATCCAGAAGATAGGGATTATTAATGAAAATCTCATTGCCAGGATTGGGTTACTTCCTAAAACAATATTGCTTAGGAAGTAAACATAAACAACCAAAAAATGCAGATTTTTTTACTCTTCTAAGCTTTCTACAATTAAATTGTAAGATTTTATTGAATAAGATACCAACCACTTTAGTTTGACAACATGAAGAATTTGGTCTTGAAACTGACCCGGGGATCTTTACCATGCCTTCTTGTTTTCAAATCATTTGATGGTGCTGTTCAGGCTGTTGTAGCAGAAAAGATAGCAGTTGGCTTACCCACCACTGGACTCTGTGTGCTATAATACTTATCTCTAGGAGGCAATAATTATCCATTAGTGAATAATATCAATATTGTTCATGGAGTAACCAATTGTCTCTATTGGACTTGATGCCTGCTCCGTGGGAGAATTCATTTCTAGTGCTAAAAATATGCTGAAAACCCATAGCATGAAATTCATTGTCCTTAGAAAGGAGTCTATTGCTTTTGCTTTTCAGAAGAGGAAAGTGTCAAATTCCTGCCTAATATTTATTTCTCCATCCACAGATTTATGCTGCTCCCAGCCTTGGTCATTGTACCTTCTTATTTCAGTGGCTTTTGTAGAGGCTCAGAGAGCATTGCTGATTTGGGGGCAGAAAGTATGTTAGAGACAGAGGACCAGGTCACCTACTGTGAGAGAGTAAATTATATATATATGACAAGAAAATGTCACTCATGAAATTCTAGCAATATTGTAACATAAACAAAACCTGCTGACATCTCACTGTAGATAGGAAAAATCTTCCAAGTTCCTACCCTAGCTGAAGAACTACAGTTAATCAATGGCTACAGAGAGAGGGATATTAATTTTTATTCGAGGATGAGGCCCCTGATAAATTGCTTAATCTAAAATAATCAGCATTAAACACATAGACATAAGAGCAAGACCATAATGGACCTAGGAGATTTTATATTTAAGAAGAGGCTATGAATTTGAGAAGAAGAGGTATGAACATGAGAGGGAATAGTGGGAGGAGAGAACTAGTTGGAAAATATGTGAACACAGAACTCAAGACCACAGTTCTGAAATATTTGACATTAAGAGAAAACTTTCAGAAAATATGAAGACAGACTAAAAAAATTAATAAGTACTAAAGTAACAAAGAACTCTAGATATAAACAGTAAATACTGACAGTTTTGAGGGGATAGCTTTGCTGCCCTCTCTTTATTTTACCTGTTTGGGTCCTCCATGGTCATTACTGAGCACAGGAAGCCCTTCTATAGGCTTTTGAGATTTTGATGGAGACACAATCTAAAGAGCACATCACCTCCTTTAGCAACATGAAGAGAGATGTGGGAAGGATTTAGTCTGATGATCTTTCCTTTCTTTATTTAGGAACCTCATCTAGGATGTAGTTAGACCTTTCAACTATAGCACAGGTGTTCAATACTATCTAACATCACAAATGATTCTACCCCACAGACCTTTGAAGCAGGAGCCAGGACAAAAATTCACCTGTCTACATTGACACATCGTTTATTTTGGCCTCAAGTCCCTTTCCTCACATCTTCTTCAACATGGCTATTCTCATCAGAAATGATATCACAGAACTTAGGTGTTAATTTAAACAGTGGAAGTGGAAAAATACTGAGGATGATTATAATATATAATGTTCATTCATTTGTGTATAAGTGTATAGTATGTACATATATTTAGTCCTAGTCAAATATGTCTTAGGCTTATAATTTGATGTGCTCATTATGAATGAAAATATAAGCTGATATGTAAAATTAACACATCTAAACTCATAAACATAATAGTTTAGTCACACAAGACATTGTTAATGTCACCAAATGAATCTTTTTTTACCAAATAATTGACTGTGGGAATCATAGGGAATCTTCATGATGTCAAGCATCAGGAGACAATAATTTTTCAACATCCAACTGTAACATCTATGAGCCATGTCAGTTACCAGACTGACAAGGAAAGCATAAAGGATAATAAGTGGCACTCACATGTCAGCAAAAACAAATAACTGAGCAACTGGCATGAAGTCCACCTATTAAGAAATCATGCCTAATACTAGGTGGCTTCTCAGAGCTAGTTAAGTCAAAAGCTATAAAAGTATCTGTTACTGCCCCATAGTTGGGCCAGCATAAATTTCTACTATAACATAAAATCTACTCTTAAGCCCACATATAAGGTTATGGACCACTGATCATCAAAGGAGCTTCTTTTTACAGCAAATGGAGACTGTCAGAGACAACCACAACTGGACTCAGCACAGACATCAACAGATTGCTGGCAGCCCATCTCCTATGTGCATCTACATCAGCTTTATTGAATCTAAGGCTTAGAGAAAATCATGGAAAGACTGCAAGAGAAAGAATGCTCAGCAAATTTCCATTTAATGATTGCATAAGCAAGAATGGGAAAAATGAGGATACCAACATGAACATGTCATGAGGAAAATTTATGGGCTCCAAAAAAACCTGATGAAGAATTACATGCAGCTAATGATTTCTGGGCAAAGAAGAGTTCTCTCCTTGGGATCATCATCCTCAATGGTTATCAAAAGAAGAGGTTGTTCTTGAAACTAAATACATGCCATCAACAAAAGTGAATTCAGTTTATTGTATATATATGTGAATGCATGTGTTTGTATTTCAACATAGACACACATGCATGTCACAATAATGAACAAAGTAAAAGGAAAAAAATTACTTGAATTCCAGGGGACATGGGAGAGGTTTGAGGGAGGTAAGATAAATTACTGCAATCCAATTTAAAATACCTTAAAAATCAAATTTTAAATTATATTTCTGCTGGCATGCGTAGCTCTCACAGAATAGTAAATTTTAAATTGGTAAGTCAATAGTGTGGAGATTGTCTTACCAGTTTTCTTATCTTTCTTGTCATAGAGATATATCTGGGTATATATGTAATCAAATGTCTATATCCTTGTGTACACACATATACTTAAACACACATAACAAATGTCAATATATATGCAATTCAATAAGATTATTAGATTTAAAGTTGCAATAAGAGATTTCATCTAGACTGTGTATGAGATATTACATAATTTTTACATGCATGGGAGACTGTCAAAAATGTTTCAAATATATTCATCTATACCTGATTTTTTTTCTAAACAATATCCCTGCTCACTTTTCAAATGTAAATTTTTGACTAAATTGTGATGTCATTATAAATGATGAATGACTCACATTCCAACATGCTCAACAGGAATATGTTATAAATCTAAGATTCCTTTGGATGAAAAGTAAAGATTCAAAGTTCTCTGCAAAATACATATTTCACTTGGCATTGATAATTCCTAAAGAAAAAGAATAGTTTATTTCTATTGTATATTAGAATGTGAGGAAAATGTTTACTTTGTTATCATTTCATAAGATTATGACTGTTCCCACTATGTACTGAATGACTATATTTTTCCCAATTATTTTAAGTTAGTTACAATTCTTTTCGTAAAATAAATGTCATAGTTTTAATTTTTATAATAATACTTTCATTACACAGAATTATAGTTTATTTTTTTATTTTTTAGATTGTAATACAAGTATATTTCTACTGTCACTTTCCTACCTCCAAACCCCATGTGTAGTAATTTAAGTAAAACAATGCATGAGAGAGACACAATGAGATAGGGTTCAAACACAGGTTTTTTTAAATTAGGCAAAGGGATCACAAATAGGGGAAGGGGAGGTGGAGACTGGACTCCAGAGAGAGGAGCAGCAGGAGAGGGGAGAGAAGAAAGAAGGGGAGAGACAGAGGGGAAGGGAAAGAGAGAAGACCAGAGAGAGACAAGAGAGAGAGAGAGAGAGAGAGAGAGAGAGAGAGAGAGAGAGAGAGAGAGAGAGAGAGAGAGAGAACAAAACAGAGAAAGTGAGAGAAAGAAAGAAAAAGCATGGGAGGTGGGTAGAGCCCTTTTAAAAGGGACCATAGTGAATGTGTACAGGTGGTGCTTTCAGTGGCTGCAGATGAGGACATACCCTGTTAAAACCCTAAGGAAGACCAGTACAGATGCCTAAATACTAACACTCTGTACTGCTTCTTTCAGTCTTTCAAATGTGTAGCCTCCCATATATTTAATTTGCATATCATGTTTAATAATGTAAGTTTTATTATTCTTACAATATTAAAAGTACTGTTGGTCATATGTATATATACATATATTCATACATACATACATACATACATACATATATATTTAAAAATTGTTATGTGGCATTCACTGGGCAGCTATTCAGTGGGATATAATTATTTTAGTGAAATTCTTTATTGGAATTACTCTAAAATTCAAAATGTTATGTCTATCTTACAGAACATAATTTAACAAAACTTATTTACTCCTGTTTAGCCTTCAAGTACTGGAAAATAAACATAAAGTAACATAAGCTTCAGACATATTTTCAATCACATCCGTGTTAGTTTTGCATGTGTCATCTAGTATATTAGTGTTTAAAACAACAAAGATTTCTTCCATCAGATGTGGGAGTCAAACTCAAAGTCTTTCCACTGGATGAAGATCTAGAAGTCTTCATCACCAAATCCGTCTCTATGCTGTGGTGAATATTTCATCTCCTAGCCATCTTTGCTTATGGAAATCTACTTCCTATTGCATGGTAGCACATTTGTCTTCTTTCAGAGTGCAGCAGTTCCTGTGTCCATCATGACATGTTTTATCTCTTGCATCTTCTGGAGGTTCGCCACAGAATCTATCGTTGAAGCTCGTATTTTTTAAAGGAAAATTCTATTTTCAATAAAAGGAATAAAAAAACAGATCATTGAAAACATTTCATAGAGTTATGCAGTGGTGACACACACCTTTAATCACATCCCAGCAATTGAGAGGCAGAGGCAAGAAGATGTCTGTGAGTTGAGGCCACCCTAGTCTATAGAATGAGTTCTAGGATAGCCTCCAATTGCTACAGCAAACCCTGTCTTGAAAACAAAACAAAACAAAGGCAAAACAAAACAAAAGAAAATTTGTTTTTTAACAGAAAGTGTATAATGATAACTCTGTGTGTGTGTGTGTGTGTGTTTATGTGTGTGTGTGTGTGTTTATGTATGTGTGTGTGTGTGAGAGAGAGAGAGAGAGAGAGAGAGAGAGAGAGAGAGAGAGAGAGAGAGAGAGAGAGAGAGAGAGGATACAGAGAGACAGACACGCACAGCTACAGAGAGAGTAAGAGAGAGACTTTGCTTATAATTAAAAGATAATGGAACTACCACACAACACATTTCTTATTATCAGACTTCAGGATGTTTTCCTACATCTGAAGAATTTGTTGTTTATAATTCAATGGTTTGGGCGTTGTACATAGACCTGAACTTTCCCTTCTGAAACATGTAAGTAGCACAGTGAAATAGCTTTAAAAAATATTTCCCATCAGTAATCTGTATAGGGAACCTGTGAGTCACCTGTAAGTATTGCTTTGGTTCCAGAACAGGGTGACAGGATGATGGGGACTCATTTTTGCACAACTGCCACCATTCCTATTAAGGGGGAGAGTGTCTCACTCCAACCAAGGCATTATGCCCCCATTTCCAGCTACTGCAATAGCAAGAATAGTGAGCATCAGTGGCTACCAACTGTAGCTTACATGGATGCAATAACTCACTTCCTGATGAAAACCTGTTTCCCCTAGGAATTATACTAGAAAAGTGTAGTGTCCTACCAAAAAGAAATCATTCCACAATTGAATCATAAACATATTAGAGAGATGAAATTCTCCAAGACTGTTTTTCTCTTTCCTTCATTTATCCTTCTTAGGAGAATAACTGGAGGAAATGGGACCACAGCTTCATATACAGAATATATTCAATAGGAGTGCTTGCTAAATGCAGATTTTGGCTGCAGCAAAACCATAACTGATTCTTCCATAGAGCTTTTCATTACTTTTTCAAGCCTCCAGGGTGATATTATATATGATACAGAAGTAACTTTCATTTTTTGAAACACCAGGTTTCTGAAATCTAGTCCTCACACCAGGCCATCTTGTCCAACCTTAATACATAAGGAGGTGTTTAGTTATGGGAGACCTGTTCTTTCCTAAACAGAAATAGAGGAGGAGTGGATTCAGGATGACATAGGGGATGAGGGGGGAGGGAATGGACTGAGAAAAGAAGTGGGGGAAAATTGTCACCAGGATGTAAAATAAATAAACAAATTTATTTTTAAAAGATCTAACAGTGCAAATAAAAAATTAAAAGAGGAAATAAGTATTATTGGGAAATAGTGATAGCTGCATGATATTAAAGGCCCTGGGTAGTGTTGTAGAAACACCGACATCTGAGAAGGCCAAGCATACTCAGAATAATGAATTATTCCACTGAAGATAAACTGACTCAGCCTCTGTGATTTAATTCCATCCACCTGCTACCTTAGGGGTGGTTATTGCCGATGCAGCAGCTTCCCTGTAAGACACTAATACACTGAAGCCTATTAAATCATTCTGCTTGAAGAGAATCCAGAGTTGAAAGCAATGTATTTGTCATTGTTACCGGAAAATAATCATTTCTACTTTTCTGTGTTCCTTCATGCATCATGGCAGCCACATATACTTCTTGGAATTTAGAACAGAATCCAATAATAAATTTTAATAATCAAATTTTCAGTGAAAAATATCAAACAGTATATTTTCAACATACTGGAATTGTAGATAATAAAAGAAGAAATATTAATCACATTTTCTGAAGAGACCGCTAACTTCCATTATAACTTAATTATAGGCTTTTATGACAGATTTTTCATTTTGAGTAGATCTGAATCACCATTCTAGAAAAACATATCTGTTAGTTTTAAATATTTTCAAAGTAATTTTTTATTTTATTCCTAACTTATATAAATATAATATGTAATTTTTAGTAAACTGTCTTATGTTTTTATAGGAGTATATATCCAGTAAAAAATTCATTATTTTGCATCTTACCAAGATAGGCTTTCACTGTGTAGCACTGTCATAGAACTTACTCTATAGACCCATCTGGCCCCAACTCATAGAGATCCTCCTGCCACTGCCTCCCAAGAGCTGAGATTAAAGGTGTGATCCAGAATTGCCTGGCAGATTTTGCTTTTAAATGTATGCTTTTTCCTCACTATGGTGGATATTTCTATATGATCTATATGTTAGAGAACAGAGTTGATTTCGAGCAAAGAGATGACTTGTAAAATGTGTTCTTTCCTCTTCACCCATGTATGTTGTGGAGTAATAGCTCTGAAAGGGTGGTCTATGTTTCTTTTCTGGAAGGGTGGTCTATATTTCTTTTTCGTATGAAATCAAGGCTGGGATTAAAATAAATATTCCTAGTAAATATCTTTTTAACATAATCATCATGGCTTAACATTAGGGGACTCTCTGTGACCAGTAATGGCATACACTATGTTACACACAGCATGAGGGCTATAGTATGTTAACTCAGCATGCAGTACTCATACTTCTAGTGTTTTACTTGGCATAACCGGAAAGCAAAAACTATAAAATATGTTGGCTTGCTAGGTGTCATGTCATATGTCTATGTTCTTAGCATTTAGTGGTTGAGCTAGGAGAATCCTGAATTTATAGTCACTATCTATTTCTCTATTGTGTAGAGAGTTTGAGTGTAGCCTTCTCTATATCAGGTCTCAAAAATTCAAAAGATTATTTTATTAAATATACTTTTTTACTTCTGGCCAATATAATTTTATAGAATTCAGGAGAGTACAGATTTTTTAAACACTGGCCAAATGAGTTGGAATAACTGAAAATGTCAATCACTACTAAGAAATATACATTTTCACCATGGTGCCTCTACCAGTTACTTCATGATCTTCCAAAGAACCATGACACCCAAACCTTGAAAAGAAGGTATTCTGGAAGAATAAAGGGACCCAACAAGGAGGAAGGGCAAAAAGAGAGGGCGATTCCTTGAATATGTTCACAATACATTATATAGGGTATTGTACAAACATCAAAATGAAAAATGAAAAAAAAACTTACAAAACCTAAAGCTGTATAATTGTTTCTGCAATTTGTAATTGTAAGACAAAAAAAAAAACCAACAACAACAATAGCCATTTTGCTTTAATCTTGCAAGCACATGTAAATACACTTCATGCACTTTCACCTCAAACTCAGAAAGCCTGACCAGAAGCATTCTCTTTTAAATATGTTTAGAGTGAGGAATTACTGAAGATAATTTGTAATATGACTAATGCCCACTTGCTTTTATCTTATGAAAGCCAGTATACCTGTGAGGTACATTGAAGTCATTTTATTGATATGATAGCTATTGTCTTCTGTGGATTCTACCCTTACTTGTAAAATGTAACAGCTTGTTCTTGGCCTTATGAAGAATCAGAAACAATATATCAAGGTCCTTTTGTGCACAAGGAATAGAACCTGGTTCTACTGTCTGGAGACCCTGAGACTGCTCAGTCCTTCTAGCTGAGACCCATATTCAGGGGGTCTGAGTCAGTCCCTTGCTGGATTCCCAGCTATCAGTCTGGGGGCCCATTAGCTCCTCCTTGTTCAGGTCAGCTGTCTTTGTGAGTTTCTGCAACCTTGTCTTGTCCCCTCTCTGTGCATCTGGATTCTAGTTCGACTCAGTGTTTTGTTGTGGGTGTTTGCTTCTGTTTCCAACAGGTAATAGATGAGGGCTCCATGATGGTGGTTAATTTAGTTGATGATCTTGGAGATCAGTATGGCAGTTCCTCAGGAAAATGGGAATTAGCTTACCACAGAACCCAGAAATTCCCCTCTTAGGTATATACCCAAATGACCCACATCCATACAACAAAGACATGTGCTCAACTATGTTCATAGCAGCATTATTTGTAATAGCAAGAACCTGGAAGCAACCTAGATGCCCCTCATCTGAAGAATGGATAAAGAAAATGTGGCACATTTACATGATGGAATACCACTCTGCAGAAAAAAATAACAGAATCTTGAAATTCACAGGCAAGTGGATGGAACTTGAAGTAACCATCCTGAATGAGGTAACCCAGTCACAAAAAGACGAACAGGGTATGTACTCTCTCATATATGAATTTTTAGAGCTAGAGCAAAGGATCACTAGCCTATAATTAACACCACCAGAGGAACTGGGATACAAGGTATATTCTAAAGGTTGATATATGGTCCCTCACAAATGGGGGAAGGGACAAGTCCCTGAGAGCACATGGGAAGTGGGGGGGCAGTGAATGGTGAGAAAACTAGGAGAAAGAGAAGGGGAGGAGAGGAAAGCATGTATGACTAGGAAGACTGAGTCAGGGCAGGAATAGAAGACAGAAAAGAGAGAGAAAGACAACATAAAAGGGGGAGCCATTATTGGTCTGAGGGGCTTTTTTACATCATTGCTGGCAAGTGTATCATGGAGAGCAACAGCCGCATTTATGTATTTGCACTTTATTACTTACCCGTGAAATGAACGGGATATTTTTGTGTTATACAACTCTATGTTTACACTTTATATTTATACTGATATCTAGTAGATTTTCAAATTATTTTAGCTGTGTTTTTTCATTTCAAAATATGCACTTGGCTTTGATTAAAATTGAAAAAAGTAATCACAAAGCTTTTCAGAGGCATAAAAATGTGCTCTATAAACATAAAAATTTAAAAGAAAACAAGGTTTTAATGTTGTTAGTACTTAATTCCCTCTTAATGCATTATTACCATGAAAGAAAACACATTTCTCTCTTGCTCCTGTAAATACAATATTTGTCACCATTCTTTCATTCTAGGAAAGAAGCATACAATATCAGTAAAATATAAACTTGAACATATAATTATGAAATAGGATATAAAACAATGTTCTTTTCTGTTACAGACACTGAGGAATAAGTATTGTCTTCTAACTTGGCTTGCTTTGAAAACCGAGTTACTTTATACCAAACAAAAGAATTTGAATACAAAAAATTCTGTTGTCCCTAGAAACAGCACAGGTAAATTTCTGTTCACTGCACATCTAATATGACCTGTTATGTTCATCTCAGTTTTATTGGGTGAAGTAAAGCAAAGAAAGTATGTAAGAATTACCACTGACTGTTTTCTGATAAACTGGTGATATGGCTAGGCTGGCTGACCAGGAATACTCAGAGTTTATGCATTTCCCACCATCCTAACACTGAAATTATAGGCATAATATTCAAATCAGACTTTTTAAGTGTGTCCTTGCAATCAAACTCTTGACCTCATGATTATAGGGCGAGGTACGTGACTGTGTGGTTCCACTATCTCTTTTTCTCTTTTTAATGCCTGATAAACACAGTAAAATGTCTCATATCCCATGCTGTTTGATACCTGCTCCGTAGGGATCTTTGAAGTTAGTTATTGGTAAGAAAACCTCTGTTGGCAAATATTTAAAATAAATCAACACATAACTTTTGTGTTACCTCATTCTTATGTTACACAAGGTGAATAAAGTGTTATTTGCACATTTGAGTTAATGTTTTTTTAATACTATGTGTCTATGAGCCTTTTATATCATGTATCATGATCCCATTCATTTTCTCATCCCTTCACATTTGCCCTCCACCCCTAGCCAAAGGATCATGTCGGAATATGTTACTAAGACTTCCAACTAACCATGTCATATGACTATGCATTTCTGTACATTTCTTTTTCCCTTGTATTAAAAATAGTCTGTTCTCATAAAATACACCCTGATTATAGTTTTTCCCTTCTCTACTCCTACAGTTCCACCTCCACCTTCCCTCACTTTTGGATTCACTTTCTTTTTGTCTCTCATAACAATGAAATAAAACATAACAAGATGAGAAAAAGCAAAAACTATCATATTGAAGTTAGATATGGCAAAATCTATCTCAACAAAGTTGTATCTCAACAAAGACGAAGAAAAGAGTCCAAAGAGGAGGCAAAAGCATCAGGAACCCACAAGTACTCATAATTACCAGTCCTGTAAAAATACTCAGCTAATGGCTATAAAATATATGCAGAGGACCCTGTGCAGACCCATGTATGTCCTATGCTTATTACTAAGTTCTCTAAACTTGTATCATACTTGCTTAGTTGATTATGTGGGCTTTGTTCTTCTGATACCTTCTTCCATTCTGCCTCCAATTCTTCTGGGCTGGGGGTAAATTCTGAGTCCTAAAAAGAGAGATTGGGGATCTCCAATTTAGACAGTCTCCTCTCTCTCTCTCTCTCTCTCTCTCTCTCTCTCTCTCTCTCTCTCTCTCTCTCTCTCTCTCTGTCTCTCCTCTTTGTATAATGTCTAGCTCTGAGTCTTTGCATCTATTCCCATCTGGTACCATCTCTAATGACAACTGATTAAATTACTGATCTATGAGTACAACAATATACCTTTAGGAACCATTGTATTAATTTTTGTTAGACCTATAATGTTTGGTTTTACCATAGATCCCTGGCACATGTAGTTTCTGGTTCTTGTTTACCCAAGCAGTGTAGGTTATGAGTTCCTTCTCATGGAGTGGGCCTTAGATCAAAGAAGACTTTGGTCTGCTACCCCCATAAGATGTGTGCCAACATTAAGCTAGCATATTTTGCAACCAGAACAGTTTGTAGGTCACAAATTTGGGGGGCTGGGCTGTATCCAAGTTTTTCTTTCAGTAGCCTACAGAAAGTCTAGAATATATGGAAAAGAGCTCCATGTAAGTGCTAGATTTAGTTCACCATGTTTAATGATTTGTGCTGACATTGTACTCAGCAATAGGACCATGATGTCAATTTGCAAAGAGCCTCCTTTTGTCTTAACGACAGTCTGAGTTGTTTGGAGGGAGTGGACAACTTCATCTTGTTCCTGATTTTATTGGAGTTGCTTTGAGTTTTTGTAGATATAATTTGATATTGGCAATATACTTTCTGGAAAATATCTTTATTATGTTCAGATATGTTCCCTTTGTTTTTTATGAAAGGATATTAGATATTGTCAGAGGCCTTTTCACATCTAATGTGATGATAATGTCTTTCTTTCAGTTTGTTTATATGGTTGATATCATTTACTGGTTTTCATTATGTCAACACACACCTGAATCTCTGGTATGATCTTTGATGAAGTGCTTCATGTTTCACTGATATTGGGTCTGTGCATGCCAGGATGATTGGAAAGGCCATTGGAAAGTTAAAACATCTGCACTTTATTTAGATACACCTCTTAAAGCTCATTGTAGTTCTTTATATGGAAGACTTAGCTCAGTCAATTCAATTTTTTGTGCACTGTATTTGATTTTTACTTAATCATTTTATTTTACTTTTTATTTATTTTCTAGCTTTAGTCAGACTACCAATGGTTACTATGATGCTTAATTAAAAAGTGTCAATTCCAAAAAAAATATGCATTCTTCTGCATCACAATGATATGATTACCAAAATATGATTAACTTATCCGTAACCATCTAGGTGAATACAGGGCATTCTGATAAACAAAATCAATTATGGTGGCTGATTGAATTTTACATTCTTTCCATCTAATAACAAAACCCAGCCTTGAATAATATTAATCACATTTGCTTCCTTCAGGTAATCAAGAAAACAATGAAATTCCTGAACACAGACTTGAATAATTTATTTTACCACTTGATGAAATTGTTGTGTTGTTCCATGAAATTTCAGAATTCTAAAATAAAAGTGGAAAGTAATAAAAGACTAATGTTCCCTAGTATACGAATGGACGACTTAGGAAGCCCATTCCTCATAGAGGGATATTCCCTCAGCCTAGACATATTTGGGAGGGCCTAGGCCCTGCTCCAAATGAAATGACAGACTTTGAAGATACTTTGAAGATACTTTGAAGACCGCACCCTCCCTGGGGAGCAGAAAGGGGATGGGATGGTGGTTGGTGGGGGAACAGGGGAGGACGAGAGGGTAAAAGAACTGAGATTGACATGTAGAACAAGTTTCTTTCAATATATATATATATATATATATATATATATATATATATATATGGGAGCAGTTTGCTACAAGTCAGTTAAGTTTTACAAAATTTACATGAAACTTCATTTTAACAATTAAAGTTGAGCAAAAATTAGTACCTTAAGCTTTTTGGTTGCAATAGCTGTTAGGTCCTGTTTAATTACATTGTTTGTGAGTTCAATTGTTACACACATGTCTTTCAATTTATGAATACTATCAATCAAGTTCCATTAGAAATTCCTACTAGGATAATTCCTAATAAGGTAGAGTTAAGTGACAACAATGAGAAATTCCACCCATCAAGGGATAGAGAGCAATAATTTTACGCAAACGTAGATTTATGTCTTTGTCATGTGAAAAGCATACTCCATCACTCCAAGGGCAAACTCTACTGTGCTGTGCCAAGCTGGAGCTGTCTTCATTCTCACCTCTTGTCTCATATCTTTTCAACATTCATCTTTCAATCCTCAGAACCAGAATTATTCATTTTTGCCTTGCTTGTTTGTATAATAACATGTTTCAAATTTTTTTTTCAGTCCTTCATAAAATTTACTCTTTTATGTGATTTCTCTAACATTTACTGTCTTTAAAGTATGAACAAGGTTAGGAAAAAATAAATCATTCTACTAGTGATTCACCAAAGAAGAATGTTCAAAATTAATTCTGTCTTCATAGTTATATTTTTTTTTATGTTGTGGAATGAAAAACAGAAATTTTGCAAGGACACATTAATGTTTTGCGATTATATAAAGAAAACTAAATATAAACTAAACTAAATATAAACTAAATATAAAGAAACTGATATGAACAAAATTTATTACATTGTGCCAAATCTAAATTACTCCCTATAGGAAACAATCCAAATTTCAAATATAAATAGACTTATTTCACTAGTGCAATAAAACATTTAATATGTTCTGTCTATGGCAAAAGATGTACTTTATAGGATATTTTTAACTCCCCCTGTTAGGGGAGAAGTCTTTTGAAGTTGCAGACATTTCACTGCTAATCTTTTCACATATATCTCAGGACCTGGCTTTCACCAAGAGAAAAGTAAATATTACCATTCTTATACTGTCGATGTGAGCCCTAAAACACGAACTATTTTATAGCTTTATCACCTGTTTTGTAAAATTGCTTTAAAAGTCCACAGAGTTGAACTTTATTGGCGTTCATGACCATGAAAAGCAGTGGTGATTAAAGTTGCCCTTTCATCTCCGCGCTCTCCAGAGATTTTGGATGAGGCTCAGAGATCCTCTTCCATGACCCAGCCAGTCCCCTATCCTCTGAATGACATTCCTTACATCGCATGAGATTAGTGGACCATCTGTGCTGCCTGCTGAGCAAACTGTACAAAATGATCACCTTCACTAAATTGCAATTAAGATATTCTCAATCTCAGGATCCCTGCTTTCTGATCCGCAGCAGAACCTCTTCTTCCTGCCTGCTTCTCAGTGTCTGTCCCGGACAAGCCTTTTTCTGACTCACTTCATGAAAAAGGCATTCCTTTTCCTATGCTTTCCTCTGTCTAGTTATGTCCATATCATTCACAAAATAGAAGCCTTTTCTGCCTTTTATCATGATTTCAGATTTTAGACTCTGACTATACTTTCAACTACAAAATTATTTTCTCCTTATTGTATCAATCATTTAATGTGTCCCCTCATTTGAGTTCAAGTGTTTTTTGTTAAATATCGTTATACACTTAGCTGAACCTTTTCTGCATCCCTTTTCTCCTGTGTCTCTTTCAATGTAATCATTTCATATTCTTTAATGTTCTTTTGTATTTTAACCACATTACTTAATACATGCTTGTTAAGGATAGTGTCTATTGATGCATATCCAAGATTTCTTTTAGGTATATATGTTGAG